>JAEQBH010000836.1:232500-674482 GCA_016808115.1 Tetrastigma voinierianum | reverse complement strand
CAATGTTGTATATGTTTTCTTTATGAACAAATCACGATAACCACCCCCATTTTGTTTGTCGTTTGTTCAAAAAGCATAAGACACATTATATGCCATTTTCCAGCCTTTGTCAAGCCTTAAAAACGCCTGCAGACAAAGTCCCATGTCGAAAGAAGGGCTTCTCCATTTCTCTTACTTGTTTCAATAAATTTCCTATTTTTTTCTCTTTTCATCATCCAAACAAGCCCCCTGTGGTTATCCACTTTTGTCTCAAGCATCTAACCATACTGAATGCAACATGCAGCTTTCGGCTTCTTTGTTCCTGTACTGGTTTCATGGCATGAACTGTGCCACTCAACTTCCCTAATCAAATCCAAACATAGATGAACCTGCCTTTTGGCTAGGTAAACTCTTCCATTCTTCTTGAAATTAGACATTTGACATTTGGAAGTTTAAAGCAACTGTCAAACTTGATTCTCTCCCATTAATAACATTTTTTATTGATATCTATTTACTGATTACATCATAGAATTTCTATTATGTTCCTCACAAATTAAGATCCCTATTGGAACTTGAACCTAAAACCCCTTCTTTTCTTATGTCAGCCTAAACTCTAACCACTTGAACAGGTCCATTAATCTATTAATAATACATTGACGCTGCTAGCACTTTTTAATATTTATTTTCCCCAATAGAGCTCATATATATCATATCAAGGTGGATGATTGCTTAAAATTATGTTTGGTTGCTAAAAAAATGAAGAGGTTGAAGGAAAAACATAGAAGGAATCCTCAAAGGAAAGAAAAAAACTAATGTCAAAAAACCTTAATTTTTAAGTTTCAGTAATTGAATTTTTGCAGTAAAAGAGATGTCAATACTCATCCACTATAGAAGAAGCTGGAATGACATTTTCCACCTCAATCCAGCTGCAGCCAGCTCCTTTTCTCACCCCACTGTCCCTCATCATCTTCCTAACCACACACACATCTCCCCATTTCCCATAACATGCATACATGTTAGACATTATTACATACACAAACTCATTGCACCTCCGAATTCAATCACCTTCCCAGCTGCAACTTCTGCAACCCCAACCCCACAAGCTCCACAAGCACCAAGCGAAGCCCTCCACACCAGTCCACATGACCCGAACCCCAGTTCGGATATCATCCGCTCTGCCCTCCAGACCTCGCCTCGCTGCCCCATGAGCCGGATCATGGAGCAAAGAGTCATTGTCGGTTCAGATCCCATACTCTTCTATCAGACTCAAAGTATTGATAAAACCGGTAATGAACTGACATATGATACAATAGAACGTTAAGGAACGTGATTCCATCAGGCTCTCAAAGTCTTTTTCACTCTTCAGCTGCTTGAACAGTTTGATCACTCTTGCGTGAAGGCCGTGAGTAAAACCAGAGATCATCACATCTCATGCACAAATTTTTGCAGTGACTGAAACAACATTTCAGCATTCTTTACCTGCCCACATTTGGAATACATGTCAATGAGAGCACTTCCAACAACTATAGACTTGTCCAAACCATACTTTATAGTGCAACAATGAATCAACAACCCCCATTTTAAGGCTGCAAGACCTGCAATGCCACTCAAAATGCTTGAAAATGTGAACTGATCCATTTCAATGTCTTTTGCCTGCATTCTGGTGAACAAGTCTAGAGCTTCCCATGAACGATCCCGGTTTACATATCCGTTAGCGCGCATTCATGAATATGAATTTGGTCAGCATACTTGATAAAATCCACCAAGGTCTTCACGTTGCTAAACTGTGCTGTGCCATTGATCAATTCATTGTAAGGAGATTGTATCAGGTTCAGGCATGTTCCAAAATACCCGAATGCTTGTCTGCTTTCGGTTTCCTGGCAATATGCGATATCATTGAATCAAGTCGTCCTTATCATCATGTTAACAATAATCAATAGCTTTTCATTATGTTCCATTTTCCCATACTGATGTTAACAAAATAACATCACCCACCCAAACGTTTCCACCGAGTGACCGACTCGCCGCAACAGACTTAGTTTGGCTGATGCAGCTAATGCGGCAGTGAATGAGAAAGCATCCGGGCAAATATCAGACCTCTCAAGCTGAAGAAACAAACCCAGTGCCGCACGAAACTGCCCGGAATGCGCATACCCAGAAATCAAAGAATTCCAAGACACTGAAGCACTCTGGTTCAGGCATTTGCTGTGTCACATTGTGTGCATCTTCAGTGAGTCAATTCTGATGTAAAAATTGAGGAGGGCAGGAGACGAATATATACGGAACCAAAAACCCAGATTGCAGAATATAGGTATGCTGAAGCTGCTGGCCGAAAGGATCAAGCCCAGGCTGGTTGAGGCCTTGAACTCAAATGGAGTAGAGTATAGGCATTTGGTTTGGCACCAGCCTCAGATAAGGCAATCTCAGTTCTGTAGCCACCTTGGTTGGACTGGAGTTCAAGATTGCTCCATTCTTCATCCTCTCCCTTTTTGGAGGGAAATTTACATACATGGTTTCCAAGGAATGTACCTCCGAAGAAGAAGAATAAAGGACTGGTTATTTTGCCTGGCTTGCATACTCTGACCAACTCTGAGAAAGATCTTGCACTGGCTCAAACTGCAACATTGTTACATTATCTACGCTGTTTCTTCACTTCCAAATGCTGCTTGTTCTTTCCTTCTGTGTTCATTTTCCTGGATTATAAAACGCAAGCCTAATGTACAAAATTTTAGGGCATGTTTGTTTACCTTTTTTTTTTTAAACCTGCTTTTTGTTTCAAAAACGACGAGAATGCTAAAAACATGCATTATATTTGGGCTCAAATTCTTTTATTTCGTTAACACGGTTAACACTAAATTCGTATAATTAATAGCTAGCAGAACATTAAAGTTCTATATTTTTTTGTGTTTTTAAAATCGCTCATAAATAAATATTTAATGAAAAAATATTATTCATGCTTCTGGCTCTCCTTGATCAACAAAAATGAATAAAACTATGAATCAAATATGTTTTTCGTATTCGCTTTCTCCTTATTTTAAAAAACAAAAACCCGTTTTCAAAAACATACCCAAAATTATGTTCTTCAGATTTTAAAATCGTTTCTCAAAACCGCTTAAATGAATAAATTAATTTGGATGCCAAATTATTAATTAAAGTGAACAATTTGCCAAAAGTCGGTGCTATGATTAGCAAAGAATTGCTCAAAATTTTCAAACGTCATGGCTGCTGTTTGCCTTTGATTATATGTACTAAAACCCCTCAAAATTAATATAATTACAGGAGCCTACACCTTTCCTTTGCATCTATGTTAAAATTGGATAGGATTTGCTTTAACGGAATAAAAGTTCTTTGTGTCATGATTCAAAATTTGGGTTAAGTCTATGACACCGCAAGTGCACATGTCATGTTAGTAAAAATTCGGCTGTAGCCCGCATATCATTCCTTAATGCAGATTGATGTTAATTGAAAATCAACTACTCCAACTACTTAAGGTCCTTACTATTTGAATTTAAAATGGATAATGAGAGTTTACCCAGAAACTAATTATCATCGTAAACTATTATGTAAACTGGAAATAAATGATAACAAAAAAAAAAAAAAATTACTAGACTAAATCAGTTTCTTGTGAGAAATGGACACTATCAAAGAAATACCGCTGAATACCCAATTTCGCATTAAAATGCATCGGGCTTCCTGTTTTGAATGATGGCTGGACGGTTCAAGATTGCCTAACTATTCCATTGGATTTCTCCATGTTCACTGGCTAAGGGTCTCCTTCTTTTCTCAAAGACAAGGATTTAACCAAATACTAGATTTTCGAAATCTTCAGAAGATCCGGCATTTTTCTTTCTCAATACTTCATACTCATTTCAGACTGCATCTTTGCTTCCTTCTTTGAAGCAAAATTTCTACCATCTAATCGATGACTATCCTTAAATCTAATGGTTCTTCCCTTCCCTTGATTAGATCCTCAATAATGAGGTCTGGAACTCCCTTTAGATTAAGGTGAAATATCCGATTATTTATATTGAGTATGCCTCCAACATCAATTACGGTTAAGGCCATCTTATCGAAACGAACCCTCGATCTTTATGAGGTTCATCAATGATAGTCTAACATACCCACAAAGGGAATGCTCCAAGCTCGGGAATTTCCAACTCGTGTCACGCCAGAAGACATCCTAGAAATCGCAGCAAAAACACTCCTTGAACTCGGGTATTCAGACTATAATTGGGAACCGGGAGCAGGTTCAAGAACAACATCAATCAGCAAATCCCAATCCAAGTATTTCTCTCTAAATTACAAAGATCAGAATCAATCTATAAATCAATCTTAGCGAAGTCTGCTCTAAATAATCGTGCATTACAACCAACAATAGATCATCGGGACGATTCACCCACCGTAATTGTAATGTACTACGAGAAAATGACCGTAAATTTGTCTAGATCCATTAATTTCAAGCAAAGATTTGTATTAAGAAAATCAAAAGTTAAATCTAGTCAAAAAGATTTCTACATCAGTTTAGATTCAGATCCGTAAAAGAAGAAGCAAAGAAAATAAAAATCTACTTAAAATATAGCTACCTGAGTCCTTCTCCTTTCCCCGGTATCAAGACGTAGCTACTTTACTATTCTCCAAAAGTCTATTTATAACTCCGTCGTGAAATGGTCTGATCCAAAAGCTCCGTGGATTTTTACTAACGAAAAGATTCTGTACCATCGTCTCATGTCGATTCTCTAAACCGATGTCTTCGACCGGATTTCTCTCATTCAGACTGCTCGGGCCATGCACTGGAGCAACTTATGTCGCGACGGCTCCTGTAAAATTCTTTATAGAAGGTCACGACATCAATTATAGTCGTGACCTTGTTGGCTTAGTTATTTTCAAAAACTGATGTCGCGACCATAGTTCCATGTCGTGACCTTGTTCCTCCTTCCTTTCTATTGCATTTTGAGTCACAACCTCGCCTTTGTCACAATCCCGTTGTTGTCACCACTTTAGTTCGAGTCAAGACTTCTTTCCTTGTCAGATGTTGCAGGCGTTCGCGACCTCGCTTTAGGTCGCACCACATTTCCGCTCCCATCATTTTTAACTCTAGGTCACTTCATTTTTTCGCTGCGACTGATTTTCGACCGCCAAGACATTCTTCTGTGCTCACCCAAATGATCGTCGTGACTCCTCCTTTGAGGTCCCGACCACAAAGTGGTCGCAGCCTTCCAATTTTACTATGTGACTCGCTTTCTCAGGCTCGCCATGTTGCAACCTCTCAAACTCCATGCTTGTGATTCTTTCTAATCCACCCCCCATGCCGCGACCTCGGCTCGGGACAAGCCGCGAATTTCAAATTGGGTCCTTCATTTAAGAACTAGTTGCAATCCCAATTTTCTTGCGTAGACCTCATTTATGGCTTCATCAACTGGATCAACGTCGCAACCCTGTATCGCGTCACGACTTCGCTTGTCTTCATTGACTGGCGTCGCGACTCGTTGTGGTGTCGCACCTAAGATTCTACCTTGAATATTTCACTGCCTCAACAACGATTTCTAATAAGAACTTCTATTAATCCGTCGCCTTGGTAATCGAATTGTAGCTCAATTTCCAAATTTCACACTGAATCAAAGTTTTCTATTTCTCTCTCAAAACTAGTCTTGGTGATGTCGTGGACTGAATAATCGAATCGACGAGCTTTACAAGGACCCAATTTAAGTTATGCATATCTTTTTTCCGCTGGAGGCCGCTTTCCTGGGCTTTCTTTGGCTTTAGATTCTATCTCCTGAACAGTTTTTCAGTAATTTTGAATGGAGGATATCCATATATTTCTCGCACATGACCTATACTTATCTTGCAAAATACTTCAGAAAATGGATTCAAAATCAAATGAGTTTTTGACTCATCAAATTCCTCAACTTAAAATTTTGTTGGTCTCATGTGAGAAGAAAGAATTGCTTGGTCCCAAATAATGTTTTATTTAAAGGACATTTTCTATTCAAACCACAACTTTATCCCACCTTGTAACTTGAAAAAGGAGGTAGCAACATCCTTTAAACTTCAGTTTCTATCAGAGGAAAAAGCAAATTTAGCTTCAACTTCTATCACAAATAAAAATGACAGAATTCTTATTTACATAAATCGCTGAATAAATGCATCTGTTCGTGAGTATGTACAAGTTCTCAACTCACTTTTGTTGAATTAATCTTTCCAGAATCTCCTTAGAAAATTAATATCAAGGTCCCATAGGCTTAGTTTTAAGGTCACTCACTCAATGGTAAAATTTAACCTTCTAGATCAAAGAGGGTCTTTCTCAGACTTTTAATGTTAGCTTAGGTAATAGGCATAATTGAAAATTGTGGTTGCAAATTTACCTTTATTCCACTCTTCCTTTCTATCTAATCGCCGCATTTCATCCTTTTCTTCCTTGTAATATAGATTCTCCTCAATCTCGTCCGTACATCTTTTCACTTTGACGGCTACACCGCACCTATCAAGCCAGCCCCTTCGAACTTTTTTGTTTTTCTAGGTGGAATATAAAATGCTCTATTTTCTTAGACTTTCTATCACTCTTAGAGAACTTTTTTGGGCTAGCAACTCCTATACAATGTTGGTATTAGGTACTAGGTGTTGAAACACCCTATGATCTTAATTGTTCAAGGGAGATAGGCCAAGCAAGATAAAAAACTTATTCTTCTTTTCAATCTCCGCTTCTTTTTCTAGTTCTTCAAGGTTGTTCTTCCTCCTTCCTTGTAATGTTATGAAATATATTCCCCAAACTTCTGTTTCTTTCTTTTACAACAAACCTTGTTGTTCCTCGAAACCTGATAATTGGGGGTTCTTTGGTTTGCAGATTACTTCAGACTCCTGCTTTTAATTGCCAAGCACTGTGAGAATCAGGCCTGTTTTAGATCAAATCGTGTGGACTGAGTGTATGCCTTAGCATATAGTGAGGGTAGGCTTGAAAAGGCTCAACTTCCAAAGATGGCCTCTATCACTTCTTGTCACCGTTTTTACCTAGGATTTACCAACTAATAATCTTACAAGTTCTAGGATCCAGATTCAAATCAGAATCCTCGTAAGATGTTACTAATTCTTTCAAGGTTTCCAAGAATTTTCAGGACCATGTGTACTGCTCTTTCAAGACTTGTATTATAGATCAACGCTGAAGGATACAAACTTTCAATCATTTTATTTGTTCCTTCAAGAATATACCTCTTCCTATTTCTTTGCCACTTTAAACTTGATTTCAAGTAATGTCGTAACTCCTAAATTCATTTCACCTGATGTCCGCCCATTTTCTTCATCAAGTTCTCGATAAACACTCAATATTCGGGTCATTGTTCAGATAAGGCTCTTATGTTTTTTCATGCAAATAATTAATGAAAACAAACCACACCCAGTATTTAGCCTATGAACCTCAAAACAATCAATTGCTAAGCAACCTGGAATTTTATTTATTCAAATATCAAACATCTCAATGTCAGGATAATCCGATTTCATCTATACAAAAAACTAATGCAAAACATAAAGAACTGATCTAATCCAAAGGAAAATTCCTCACTTTCTGATCCAAAATCCTGTGCTCTTCCCTCCTAAAGGTCAGAGCTCCCGCTTTATCGCTCCTCATTTCTCACAAATCTCGCGCCTGTAATGGGGGCAGAGTTTGATAGCGGAGCAAAGCTCCAACAAAGAGCCTTTTCCTTGCCCTGACGATGTGGGGTCTGCCAACCCCTTCTTCCAATTCCCTTCCCATCATCCATTTTCTTAATGACAGAGTGTTTTTGGAATCATGACTGAATTGGTTTGTTTTCCGACTCCATCATCTCACATACGCCTTACATTTCACTTCGAACTCATTTCTTTCCTGGCTCTCCTTTCCTTCATTTTTGTCGCATTTTTGTGTCTTCCAAGATCCCTTATGCTGGGACCTTGATTCTCTCAATGAGCAGCTTCTAATTCTCTTTAATATTCCCAATGAATGAAATGTTGGTTAAACTATTTTACTGAGTTGTTTCCGCTATTTCCATCAGGAGATTTTAAGAAAGAATTTGAGGAAAACTTGAAGGAAGTTTGATCGCTTTCTCTCGAGAGGCATTGAATTTCCTTTTGAATTCTTCTTTCAAAGGCTACTGCAGACTCCAAACTCGATTCCCTTACTTCCCCATTGGTTTCGGTTCAGACACAGCAAGAGTCATCTGAAAATGATGGAGAGTGAAGTGACTAAAGTTTGAACAGAATTGAAGATGAGTGGAAGTTGGAATGGAAGTCGGGCTCAATGTCATGATTGAAACATAAATGACATTAAATTTCAGTCTCAATTAATGATTTTCAATAAATGCATTCTCTAATGTTATGATGCTCAAACGAAAAGGTTGAAAAACTCTATTTTTATTTAGATTTGATTAATTCGTCGATCTAAAAAGTTTTGTCATGAATTTGAGATGTGGTCACCACAAGAGGAACTATGCCCACCTGCTCTTCCTGAACTCATCATTTAGCACCACTTTCTGTCACAGACTGTTAACCACTTTTTATGAGACTAACTGATAGATAACCTAAAATCCATGCTATACCAAGAAATTTCCGTGTCTCCTCAACAATTAAATTCCCAAGAAGTTCAATTCACCAAATCCAATCAAAACAAGCAATTAAATTCACATTCATCATCTGAAATATTCAATCTAATCCATCTAACTATGCATCGATTCAAAATTTAAGCACAAAATGTAATATAAATTCCCCCAAACTAATCATGTTATATCGTAGACAAAATCTTAAGAATTAGAGGAAGAACAGGTCATTTCTCATTTCTCAGGCAGACAGTTTTAATGCAGATTCTCTCGTAATTTTGATTATCTCCAGAAACATGCACACTTGAAGCCACAGCAATAAAACACAAAATAAAATAAGAAACACTCTAGCATGTTGAAGGTTTAAAAACTTTAAAACAAAACTTCGTGATGTGAGATCTATCTTCCATAAAGTTGCTCAATTTTTAGTTCAAATGACTCGCCGCTATGGAGGATTTGTTTCCATATTTTTCACTAGAACGAGATTTCAGCCAGAACTAAATCCTCCATAATGGTTTAATCTTCAATAATTATCGACTTTGAATCTCTGACATCGGTTCACACACATCATCAGTATTTAGACTTGATACTCACTGTGATATGGTCCAATCCATTTTGATTTAAGCCCGGCAGAGTTTCAGCCGGAGTCAATAAATGTGACTCGATCTCTCGCTTTAAATTCTCTCCTCAAACTTTGATCATGACATTTTTATCTTTTAGATTCTTGGCACTACCATAGTTTCAACAACTTCAATCATTGACTAAAGTAGCCTTTCTTCTTGAAGCAGTCCCTTGAAGTCAAATTCAGCTTTGATTGCTCACATAGCTTACATTCTGATCAAGAGGGTATGTCGCCAAAGATAATCCCCGCCAGATAGGACATTCCAACGGGAGTTTTATATAAATTCTCAGAGTACTCATGAATGCATCATCAAGTTTCGTAGATCGCTTCGTCGGAGCTTACAGCCTTTTCAAGGATTTTCTTTATCTCCCTGTTGGAAAGTTCAGCTTGCCCATTTGTTTGAGGATAATAAGCCAAGCTCATAATGTGTTTGATTCCACATCTTCCCATAAGTTTATCAAACACTTTATTTGCGAAATGGCTTCCTCCATCACTGCAGCCAAAGGTTTTGGGTGCTCCAAATCGCTTCGTAATATTCCTTTGTAAAAATCACAACTATATTAAAGATCATTTTCGTGGACAAGCAGTCGGGCTTCAACCCATTTGATACATAATCCACAAACTTAAGAGTACGTGATAAATTTCCAAATGAATATGGAAAAGGTCCCATAAAATCTATTCCCCATACATCAAACAACCCGCACCACTGTGATACTTGCAGGCATTTCCCCATGCCTTACTCATATTTCCCATTCTTTGGCATTGCCCATAGTTTCACCCATTCAAAAACAATCCTTGAAAATAGAAGCAGGTAATAAAACTCGACTGGAGGATTTCAAGTGGGCCAAGCTGGTCTCCGTAAAGTGTCCCTCCATATGGTGATGCATGACATTCATAAGATCTCAAGCCCACACTCTCTCAAACACACCTTCTCCGACACATATCAGCTCCTCTTTAAACAATAAATGCCGTCATCCCAAATGTAAAACCCGCTGTCACCTTTAATTTTTTCTTTGTTGGTAGCTTCTCGAGTTCTCGTGGCATAATCAAGACGTTAAAAGTCAGAACATCAACATACCAAGGTGATTGGAGGACATTTAACGAACTGGTCATCCGGAAAATATTATGCTATTTCCTTCTCTTCCCAGACAAAGAGGTTTTTTCAACTCTTGACAAGTGATCGCCATCACACTATCAACCTTTCTTGTCTTCATCCCTGAATCACCTACAATAACAATACTCCACTGACCGCCCCTCTCGCTTTGCTTCTTTCTTTGCCATACGGTATTTAACGGGTAAAGACATAATCAAGGGTGATGGCGATACGAGACCTCAATATGCTGGTCAAAATTTTCACATGCAAATACTATTACAACATCCCTTCGCAGTGTGAGTAATCTTTCTCAGCATTGGAGTTTTGTTTTTACAGTGATGGTACTCCTAACACCTTGCCGTCATTCCAATACAACTCCCATTGCATAATCACCGGCATCACACATGATTTCAAATCTTTATTCCAATATGGTTTCACAGCGATGAGCCAACAAATCTCGATTTGATCTCTTGAAAAGACTTCGATGTGACTCATCAAATTTGAACTTGGTATCCTTTTCCAAGACTGCTAATGGCTTAGCAACTTTGGAGAAGTCTCGATAAATCTTCTATAAAACCCAAAGATGTCCCAAAAAACTTCTTATTCCTCGATCAATGTGGGTGGCATAAGATTCTTTATAATTGAAACCTTTGCCTTGTCTACTCTGCTCCGCCGTTAAATCATGTGCCTTAGGACAATTTCTTCTTTTACCATAAAGTGACATTTTTCCCAATCTCGTAGCTGCTGCATTCGTTTTACACTGTAGCAACACAGCCCCAAATTATGCAAGTAATTTTCAAAACTGGATCCATACACTATGAAATCATCCATGAAGATCTCCATAACTTCTTCTGCCAAATCTGAGAATATGGACATCATGCACCTTTGGAATGTAGCAGGAGCATTACACAAACCAAATGACATTCTTCTAAATGCAAAGGTACCAAATGGTACAAAAGTGTTTTCTGTCTTCTGTGAATGCTGGAAATTTGTTGTATCTAGAATATCCATCAAGAAAACAAGTGAGGGTGTTCACTAACCTATCCAACATCTCGATCAATGAAGGGCAGTGAGATCCTTTCGTTGAAGTGTTCGGCCGCCTCTCGTAGTCTATCGAACCCCTCCATCCTATCACAATTCTGTAGGGAATCAATTCATTCTTTCATTTCGATCACAAAGGAATCTGGCACCCTTCTTGGGAACCACATGGACTGGGCTCACCCAAGAGCTATTTGATATTGCATATATAAAACCTGCATTCAACCATTTCAACACCTCTTTTCTGACAACACCTTTCATCATAGGATTCAGCTTCCTTTGGTGTTCAATAGAAGTTCTTGCATCATCATTCAATAAATATCTTCAGGCATGCAAACTATGGACTGGAGCACTTTAAGATCCTCACTGACCAAGCAATGTTTCTTTGTAATTTCCCCAAAATTTTCAAGAGCCTTTGTCTCTTCAATTTCAGTCAATGCACCGATATGATTATCGGTTTTCCTTTTTCGTTCTAAGAAAGATATTTCAAACAAATGATCGGGTGCAATTCTTCAATATTAACCTCCTTCGCACTAGTTCTTGTTCAAGAGCTTTGCTCCTTTGCTGCAGGCATGCTCTTTACTATTTCATCTGCTTAAGACTGCTTTTGTTTTCGCGGTAAACTGAAGGCAACACCATAATCAATACTCTCAAGATACTGGAAATTCATCTCAATTTCATTGATAGAATGTTGAAGATTACAATAAGAATTCAATTCAACACCGATATCACTACTGTTTTTTACAGCCATACAACTTCCTGCATTAACATCAGGTTGTTCCAAACCCTTGTTAAGGTTAAAGTGCACCGTCTCCTCCCCTACCCTTAAGTTCGGGCCTCACCCTTTCAGACATCTATCAAGGCGCGTACTCCACGCTAAGAAGGTCTTCCTAGCAGCATAACTTGTGGTATCCCTCTTCCATCTTCATGATCACAAAATCCACAGAAAGATAAACTTCCCCACCTTGACAAGCATATCTTCAAGAACACCTTCCGGTCGTGCCATGGATCCGTCACCATCTACACGACACTGCGTGAGTTCCCCCAAACTCAGTCTCTGCACCACTGACAGAGGCATCAAGTTTATATTTCAAAATGCAGCTCATATACCTTCAATTCATATTTCCTTTCATAGATAGGAATGCAGTCGCCTGGGTCCTTCTATTTTTCGGGAGCTAATGGATAATTGTATCAAGGTGGCAACAGTTCACAATTCCTTCATCAGCAATCTTCCTTTTTCGCTAGTATATCCCAAAATTCGCATACCTGGGCATTTGATTGATTGCTCGCAGGGAGTATTGATTTCTATTTCTGAAAAATGTCCAAGAATTTAGAAATCGTTCTTCCCTCCTCGTCAAGCCTCGAGGAAATGGAACCGCTGGTGTGTGTGTGGTTTGCGCTTCTCCTTCTTTTTCGCTCACGCCTTTCAGCCAAGCCTGGCCATGCCTGGCTTCCGCTTCTAATCTCTCCGGCATGCCCTTCTTTCTTCCTTCCAGCCACTGCTCTTCTCGGCCTCTTCCTCTTCCTTTCTTTTCTCTCGTCGTTGTTCCCACTTCTCAACCGGAACTACAACATGGGGTCCTTTGGGTTCTTTTTAAAATAGCCTGGGGAATTCACCTGCTCGTCCGTATATTCAGTGGCTAGCTACCCTACTTTGTATTTCCGTGTTCTTCAATGAGGCACTTGTGGCTCCTTCCTCAAAATCCGAGCAACAGATTTGGAAAACTTCTAAATCAGATAATTTCGCTCATGAGGTGTAGCAACCTCTTATTATCCCCATGAACTCCGCAACATTTGATTTCAAAGGGGTCGGGTCCTTCATGATCTCGATAATATTCATGTTTTCTCCTCGTTGTCGCCACTGGAACCTAGGTGTGATATCCTTGTCGGGGGATTCGCCTTGTTCGACCTCGTGTATTTCCTTCACCATATGAGAAGTTCTAATGATCCCTTCGCCGCTGGATTGTAAAGGTGTGGGGCAGGTTAGGATTTGGCTTGAAAGTTCGGTAACTTCTTGGTTCATTCACGTACCTGCCTCCCCTCAACCCCATAGAATCCTCCCTGGGCTATACCTCTCAAAGACTTCTTCTCATTCCCCTTCTTCCACTGCTCCACCCTCATGAGCAGAGTGCACTCTTCTTTCCTCGTTTGTCCATCTTGCAGGCATGATTGCATCTTAGCTTTGCTTCCATGGCGTTTCATTTTGCTCTGCAAATTCTTAATGACCCTAATTTCCTCTCGCTTCCTTGTCAAGCCCCTCAAGCTCGCAGGAGCCTCATGTTGCATTTCATGACTCTGATCAGATCTCTTGCCTCCTCTTCCGTACTTTTCTCTTGAATGCTCCACAAGAAGAAGCATCGATGATACCTTTGGCCTGTCTGGGAGAATGATGACTGTCCATTTGAGTCTTCAAATCTATCCTTCACGCATTTGACATTCCTTCAAGGTTTCTTTGAATCTTCCTAAGCAAATGTATAAGCTCTTATCTTCTCCCCTCGTTGAATACTATGATTTCCCTTCATCTTCGTATGAGGGATGGAGGAAAGAACTCCGCCTAAGTACGTCCCACCCGCCTTCCTGTGCATCTATATCGAACTACAGCAATGACTCATAAATTTCATGTGGTCGCAATGATCTCAAGGAAAAAGGAAAGATGCACTTTATCACTCCTCCGGCCTCACACCATTTAGCTTCAATCGTATTTACATCTCGAGGAATCTACCTGTGCTTGTTGGGGTTTTCTGGGGTGATGGCCAAGAACCGATTCATCGCACCATCAGGATTAAGGTTGGTTTCAGCCAGTTATCATTCACGTAGGGTCAGTTCGATCAGAGTATTCTTCAAGGATAGCTCCCGTAAATCCTCCATTGTATTTCGCGAAATGAGGCCTTCCCGCCACAGGCCCTTGTTGAACTCTGTCTGGCCATTTCTTTCTTATCTCGCTTACTGTTGTTCTTCGGCTTTAGTCTTCCTTAGCTTCCAGTTGTCCGTTCCAATTCAGGCTCACGCAATAAAGGTCTCGAGTCCCGTTTCCCTGCATTAAAAAGAACCTCCCTAAAATTGAAATACACTTAGCTTAATGGAAACTAGTGGAACTAGAAATATTTTCAATATGTCTTTCTAAAGATCGGTGAATTTGCACAACTGCATCACAAAACTCTGCTTTTTGGTCTTTTCTTTGATAAAATTTAAGAAAAATGTCCAAAGTAGCATTTCCTTGTCGAATATTGATCTATTCAATCTTTCACCCCGACAACGCGCCTATAAACTTTATTTGCCTTTGATTATATAGACTAAAACCCTCAAAATTAACATAATTACAGGAGCCTTGGTTAATTCCTTCTCAGATCTATGTTAAAATCGATGTACCTCTCGCTTTTAATGCATTGCAAAGTTCCTTTTGTGTCGATTCAAAATTTGGTTAAGCTCCACACACCTCAAGTACAGGCCATACAAGTAGTAAAATTGGATGAAGTCCGTGATATCATTCACAGATTGATAAGAATTGAAAATCAACTACCCCAACTACTTAAGGTCCTTACTATTTGAATTTAAAATGGATAATGAGAGTTTAATCTAGAAATTAATTATCATTTACTGTAAACTATTATGTAAACTGGAAATAAATGATAACAAAAAAAAAAAAAATTACTGACTGAATCGCCAGAGAAATGGACACTATCAAAGAAGACGGAACAAATGTAATTTCGGTATTAAAAGCAAACAAGCTCCAGTTTTTAATTGATGGGTCTGGATTTGTCCAAGATTGCCTAACAATGCCATTGATTTCCATGTTCATCAAGCAAGGGCCCTTCTCTTTTCTCAAAGACAAGGATTTAACCAGCTACTTGTATTTTTGAGCTTCTTGTAAGATCTGGTATTTTTCTTTCTCAATACTTCATACTCATTTCTTTGAGATCAAGCATCTTTTGCTTCCCCTTCTCAAAGTTTTTTGAAAAAATTTCTACCATCTAATTGATGACTCATCCTTTTAAATCCAATGGTTCTTCCCTTCCCTTACTTAGATCCGCTAACACGAGGTCGGGAACCTCCCTTAGATTAAGGTGAAATATCCAATATTATATTGATAAATGCTCCCAACATCAATATATGAAAAAGGGAATTTATCGAAATGATCCCCGTAGAGCTTAGTAGTTCATCAATGATAGTCTAACATACCCACAAGAATGCCCAAGCTCGTGAATTTCAACCCGTGTCACGCAGTGTACGCGAAAATCGTATAAAGAAACACTCCTTGAAACTGCATCTCGTGATTTATCATCGGAACCATAGTCTAAGAACAAGATTAATCAAATTAATCCCAATCCAAGTATTTCTCTCTAAATTACGAAAAGATCAGAACTAACGCAAATCAACTGCGGTTACGGTTTCAACATCGTATTACAAAATTCAACAATAGATCATTGATCGATTCACCCAATCGAATTGTGGCTGTATCGAGGTATGTTTAATTCCAGAATTTGTCTAGATCCATTGTTCCTGCAAAAGATTTGTATTAAGGAAAATCTCAAAAAGCAACCAAACAAACATTTCTACACCCGCCATGCATTCCTGATCCGTAAAAAGAAGAAAAGTAAAAGAAAATAAAAATCTAATCTAAAATATATTAATGAGTCCTTCTCCTTTCCCACCTCGCATCAAGACTAAGCTACTTTACTATTCTCCAAAAGTCTATTTATAATCACAAAAGAAAATGAGCCCCCAATTCCAAAAAAGCTCCAAAGATTTTACTAACGAAAAGAGAGCCTGGCCCATCGGCTCCCATGTCATGACTTCAAACTGATGTCGCGACCTAAATTTCTCTCATTTGTACTCGTTCAGTTGCGACTTGATAACTTCAGTCGTGACTTGGTTCCTTGCAGCTGTTTTGAGTAATGGTCGCGACATCAATTATAGTCGCGACCTTGTTGGCTTAGTTAATTTCAAACCGATGTCGCCACTATAGTTCCACATGTCAGCACCTCGCTCCTCCTTCCTTTCTATCGTATTCGCTTCACAACCTCGCTTTAATGCGAACCTGCTTTTGTTTGCCACCACTTTGGCCTTCCGAGTCGACTTCTTTCTAGTTGTATTGTATGTCAGCACTGATTAGTCATACCCGCTTTAGGTCGCGACTCTACATTTCAAGTTATATCATTTCAACTCTAGGTCCGTGACTCTTTTTTCTGCTGCGACTGGATTAATCTCTCTCAATACTTCTTCTTCAAATAGCGACCTAAATGATTGGTCGCGACTCGAGGTCCCTGACCAATAAATGGTCGCGAGCTTCCAATTTTCGCAGTGGACTCTGCCAGGCCCGCTTCATGTTGCAACCTCAACTCCATGTCGCGGACTTTCAATCCAGCCATGTCGCGACCGAATAAAGACGTCGCTAATTCTCAAATTGAGTCCTTCATTTTAAGAACTGCTGCAACTTCCAATCTTTCTTGCAGACCTCATTTGTGGTTTGATCAACGACGAACGCCACACTTCAGATTAGCGCTACAACCTCAATTGTCTTCACCAAGGCCGCGACCCCACGCGGTGTGTCGCGACCTAAGATTCTACCTTTTGAATACGCTATCTCGCCGACGATTTCTCGTCGTGAATCCTATTACTCGGGGTCATTTTGGTATTTCTAATCGTAGCCTCACTTCCGCCATCACTCAATTTGATAAAGCTTTCTATTCCTCTCTCAAATCCAAATTCGTGATGTCGTGACTGAAATAACCGAATCGACAACTTCCTCGTCACACCCACCTGCTGCGACATCTTTTCTCGTCAGGCCGCTTTCCCGATTTTGGCTGGATCTTCGATTCTACTGTAATTTTCTGCAAAAATTGAATTTGAGTAAGATATCCATATTTTTGCACATGAATCTATACTTATCTTGCAAAATACTTTAGAAAAATAGATTAAAATCAAATGAGTTTTTGGACTCATTAATGGTTAGCGACAATTTCCGTTAAAATTTTCAATTCAAATGTCGTTAACCATAACAGCAGCAATTGGGCTTTAATTTCATTATTTTATATTTGATACCATTCTTTATACTTTGGTTTAATAACCTATATAAATTGTATTACATATTTTGGAGTAATTAACATAATAAGTTATAATTTTATCAACTAGACACTAGAAGTATTTGATGTAATATTAACTTATTGAACAAGTAAATAACGACCTGAAGATGATGAGGTCATAGGGAAAGCCATATGATGGATTATTTAATATTTCTTTATAATTTTGTAAAGGTGATAGATATATACCTGTTAATAATATTTCTAAAATCTTTAGAGAAATTTGATAACCAAATTTTTTGAATTTGTAATATTAATACCATTTCTACCAGTATAATTCTAGCTGTATTTGTTTGTTCAACTTATCATTGTATTGCTTTTCATTAGCATTTTTAGTAATGTTGGACCCTAAAAAAAAAGAGCCTAATTTTTATTTTGAAAAGGGACCAAATTATTACTTTGTTAAACAAAAGAAGACAAATATGTGTCTAGAAATGGTGTCATGGAGCTCTGTCATTTGATTTGTTTTTTACATACCTGATAAGCAAAGGGAGCTCAATGAAACAGGGCTGGGAAAGCAACCCCAAACAGAGTTTAGGGGATGTATACAACAGGTGCCCCAAGACCTATACAAAAGAAACAAAAAACACAAGCACTATAAACTAAGATTCCTGAAAAACATCAACTTTCCTCGATTATCAAAGAATCATACAGATAACCATGCAGAGTCGAGGAACACTAGCTGACATGACTCCGAGAAAACCAAATCATATATAAATATATTAAAACATTGTATACAAATATCAATATATAAAAATATCAACATATATCAATGAGTCCCACAAGATGACGTCTTTATATTTCTCTTAGGACGGTGCCTAGAATACACAACTTGTTGATCAACAAGGTCCCGTGCAATCTCAAACAGAGCTGATGGAGTCGAGGGAGCCGAGGGAGTTGATGACGTAAGTACTGACGATACGTGATAATGAGGGTCGCTTAGCCGGAAGTGGACCCAACTCGATACAAGGTCATGATGGTGTCACCGGAGGAGGCAATGTGGATGATAAAGGGTGGGATGAGAAGGTGATATCTACTGCTATGGAGGTCGGCTCGCTTAATAATCGGAGGCAAAGATGTAAGTGTCTGGGGGTATGGAAGGTAATGTGTCAATGTCCAAATCAAAACTCGTGACGTGGGTGGCATGGGGGTATCTACAGTAATGTCGACCTCAACCACGACCGTCCTACTTACATCCTCACCACGACTCGCCCCACCATCTCCACTCATAACCTCTTGATCAACTCTCCTCTCCCCACCTCGAATGGCCGCATACGTACTTATTTCGGATTTCTTATCACTCAGAGGTTCAATGGATGATCCATGTGATGCACTTCCTGATCGTAATAATAGATACACAGCTCTTCCAACTGTAATACCCATCTAGCAATATGATGTAAGTCGTACACCAAACCGGTGGTAGCATAGCGCGAGTGACTAGCTATGTCAGCCATGGCAGAGATCTAAATGAACCAACAAAAGAATTATAAATACATAATCTATTGATTGTACCTGTTACTCGTAAACATGAGATTCCCAACTACCAAAACCCCGAGTAGTAATTGGCTATGGTAATGGAACCTCATATCCCTATGGAGTGGTGGTGTCATAAATGTCATAAATTAATGATACCACTACATATATGGATCATGGAAGTCCATCATACCCACCATATGGGGTGTAGTGATGATCCTACCCGCTCGTGTATCCTATAAGGCAATGTATGGAGCATGATATGTCGCCCAATCTCTCTGGTGTCGTCCACGTGCATCCACTCTATGTAGTTGTTGCTCATAAGAGCAAGATGGAGGTATTCCCCGTCAGAGCTCCAAACCCGGCGTAAGACTCACCTCCGACGATGCCACTTACGCCCCGAAACATATGAGCAAGGATACATCATCCGCTAGATCTCCCGATCACTACAGACACTGGAAGGTGGTCAACCAACTTCACGTACGGGCCGCCATAAGACCTACAACACGGCACTGACGTTAAAAATTCTGTGGCGTGAATATGAATAAATTACTATAGAACCATATACTTTTACTATTGTTATCATTACTTTCGATCGCGGTTTGTGCATCCAACTGATCTCGATATAGGAGGAGTACACCGGATGGGTTATGCTCCCGTGTCAAAGGTACTCTCCACCTACACTCCAATGGAGGAGTTGGCTCTGGCTCTGGCTCAACGACAGGCACAACTGGTAATCCATTGTCGAGGGCCTCAGCTAGTTCCCATTCCAAGATCGTCATCACGTATATAATATAATGTTCAGCTAAAATGATATGCTGCTGATCGCCCAAAATCGAGTCGCCCCACGTGAAGTCTCTCCCAAGACCATAGCTAAATATAAAATAAACAGAAAGTAAGCAACTTAATGATGTGTTCTGTATATGAATGTGTATGTAATAAAATTTTTTTTTTAACATACATGTATGAGTGTAATACAATCGCTAATACCACGTCTACGATCCAAGTCGCCGACATAACTCAGCGAGGTATGTACAAGACGTACCACCCCTAACTATAAGTCGCAAGAAAGGCCAAATCTCTCGCAGTAGTGGGAGAAAGCACAAATGAACATGCACTTCCTTCCTTGTTCAGCAAGAAGGATCCCATCAACACGGATGAAACCACGCGCACTTCGCTTCAAAGCGACCTCATCCGCATCGTGCCAGATAACCGTCACATGCAACCACCGAATGGAGATAATGGATCCTCCGAGAGCATCAGCGGTGGGTGACACCGAAACTCCCCGCACAACTGCGGCATCGAAAGCACATGTCCTAGTGGATCGCTGGTCTCACAACACAGGCCAGCGCGATGATAGCAACATCGTGTAACGTGATCGTCATCTCTCCGACGAGCACATGAAACGTGTGTGTCTCGGGCCGCAATCTCTCGACAAGACAAATGATAAGTGGTCAATCGATCATGATGTGGCCTGGCAGATATACCATGTAATCCTCGCACCATCGGCGTAATGACGTAATACGTGATCCATCCTCCACAATTCCGATGAAGGCTTTCATCCGGCCGGGCGAAAGTGAGCACTTCCTAGAACTATGGCAACGGCAGAAACCAAGTTTATTATTGATTATATATAAATTACATGGTACAAATGGAAATAATAGTTGATAAGTAATAAAATACATATCTGCTTTGTATCTACTAAGTGGACCTGTGGTCCGTTTCAATACAAGACAGATAATCCAATGGATTCGCATCATGAAGCCCTCTTCGAATGCCATATCTATAACTGATGTCTAAAGGCAAAAGATAAATATTAATAAAACACAATGGAGAGATCAGAATAAATATAATTAAAGCAAGTACTAATTACACAGATAATAAATTAAAATTGTATTAATATTACATGACCGATGTCTCATTTACTTAAATAGTGGTACACTACTAGTTCTATAATCCAAGAAATACACATTCGTATTATTAGGTGTTATAATGGCTAACTACATCTCGTATTATCTGCACAGGCATTTACTCGAACTTGGATTTCTATTCTTACAAGACCGCTGATTTGCATCTGGTTGTTTGCACAACCCACATGTGATATTGCTTTCTTTCCTCCCTAATGTCCATTTCATTATGCAATCGGGTTGATTTAGGACGTTCATTGTCTATGCGTTTCATTGATTCAGGTGGTATAATCGTAGGACCATCATAAAGAGGCCATTCATCTACATTGAATATTGGATGAAACAAGCTTGCCCATGTATCATAGTACGACTGCATAGTGTAGTAGCCTTGCACAAAAAACCGAAAATCAACACATTGATGCTAACATGCTGTTATGATATGGCTACATGAAAATCCATATATCAGTGTCTTTCCACATGTGCAATTTTTGTCATGTAAGTTGAGGAGATGCGTTCGACCACTCCTTGACTTGACATGAAATCGGCCCTGTGCGTGATCGTAAAGGACAATTTTCATCGAACCAGCCTTAACACGACCCTAAATCTGAGCATCAACATATGGAGTGAACTGCTCATCAGATGTCAATCTCTTAGCACCTAGTTCCCTTCTTGCAACAAAGTAACTGTTAAGGCGGAAGAAGGTCAACTATACTAATGCAGTTAATGATAACCTACGAGCTCCTTTAAGAACACTATTAAATACCTCCAACATGTTGGTTGTCATTATCACATATCTTCGACCTCCATCATGAAAAGAGCCCATAATCGAAAAGGGATTAGTTTCTAACCATTATTATGCTTCCAAAGATCAATTCTCCCAATCAGAGTCATATGCTTATTGAATTTAAGCTCATCGCTAAAGCTGCTCTGCATACCAAATTCTTCAAGAGTTTATCTTTGAACTGGGTCATAAAATTGCTTGCAAGATATTTACGCAAATCCTGCGGTACAGTGTATGGTGTAGCTTCCAACCAAGATGGGATCTACTATTGTCGCTATAATACTGGATGTCCCGTCGATATACCATGCAAAATCCCCATCCGCTGAGTTACGTTATTTCTGACACATGCCAAGAACCATCCCCAACTATCAGTATTCTCGCCTTCTGTAATAGCAAATGCCAATGGAAACAACTGATTATTTTTGTCACACCCCATAACAATCAATAACGTGGCTTTATACTTCCCATAATGTGTACCATCAATACTCATTACAGGACGACAATGTTTGAACCCTTCAATAGATGACTTGAATGACCAGAAAACACATTGGAATATCTCAGTGTTTGGCATATTAACGTCACATGTTTTCCAAATTACAACAGATCCAGGATTTGCTTGCTCTATGGCTAAGAACAAACGTTGTAGTTGTGTATACGACGGTAAAGTCACCAACCGGCTCTGCGCTTTATGCTTTCCATCTAATGCCTTTTGTATTACATTTCGGTTATCCCCATTTCTCCATCACACTCGCTTGAATAGCAAATTAGTCACGTGACTTCAGGCCTTAATTATCGCTCATATGATAACAAACCACATTTGAGTCTAATCGACGACGGTCCCGCCAAGCAAGCATCAGACACAAAAGAGAGGCCCTTTATATTTGTTGATAACAAATAAGAAAGTATCTTTCACAACCATAGCACGAAGCTTCCATAGACATTGACATTCTTCAGCCTTCTTACATCTTAAAATGAGCAATTTTTTTGAGGATGCAACAATGAAAACTCGTGCGCGACTGAATAAACTTTATACAGCCCTTGCAAATCAGATTTAGAATTAAAAATTGGCCAATTACAAAATTCCACTCGATCAACCAGCACTATGTTGCAATCTATGGAGTCCACGCGACTTGAAATAATAACATTACCTAAGTTTTCAACATGTTCAATGTCACGCTCAATTTCTGGTCCCAAAATTCCTGATTTTGCGTAATCCGAACCAAGTCCGGAGCTGGTGACTATACTTTATTCCTTTAATTGCTTTTTTTTTTTTTCCTAGAGTCAATCTCAGATCATGTATACAAACAATTTCTGTAATAACAAAAATCATTTACATACACAAAAGAACTACCAATCGGAGTGGTGTCCATCAAAATCTATACACATATACTAAGTCCCATTTTCTTATACAAATACTTATACATGTATATATCTAATACAAACATCGAGATCATGAAACAAGTTTCAAGTAGCACCTATCTCCGAGATGGTCTCAGATCGCTGGTGTGGAATGTCCTCTGGCCCTTATCTCCTCTTCGCATCTACACGACCGAATAATTCCGTGCTGTTTTACGCCTTAGTGTGAAACATGGCAACAAGAATTCATCAATAACAATAATCGTCGTCACAATCTTTTTACATTTACTTTTTCTTATGCATATCACGAAACCTATTCTTATGTGACTTCTAACTCATATCTTCCACATGTATGACATGTCAGATCATATTCAAAGCAAACTTATACATCTATGATGGCAAATCGGAACATATCAAAGTCAGGTCACATACAAGGTCAAATTAGACTGATACAATCATGGCTCTTAGTTTGACTGTTAAAGTGTCGCGACCCGAATCTCTCGACTCGAATTCGTTTCAAGGATCTAAGTCGGAGTCTTGGCATTCTGACATTTAATATCTTCAAACATGTTATTTGGTTTTATTAAATTTCGTTGTGCGTCGCAATCGAATCCCCGATCGACCCAGGCTTGGTATCTGTCGGAGTCCTAAGCATCTCGTACATTTTCAATTATCTTCCCAAACATGTTGTTTGTGTTATTCCATTTTAGACTTTACTACGCTGAATCACTTACTGGGGCAACCTACAAACACTACAAGTTCAAGAGACGCATAATACTTTACATTTAACAAAATGCATTTACAAAATAATGCCTTTATACAATGTCTCCGTGGTAATGTAAAAGATACTTAAACAAATACAATTTTAATGTCATTTTTCACTTTTCTGGGGCTTTGGTGGATTTCTAAGATATACTATAGAAGCTCTATTCACGATGTATCTGGGCCAGAATCATGTTCTATTTGTCATTCAAAAGAGTAACGCCGCTTCACATTTAATATCACCATCTCACATACGGTTATAGAAGTCGACATTCCACGCTGCATTCAGCGGTGAATCCCGTCCGTTTGTCATTCAAGAAGAATGCTTTTACATTTAATATCACCATCAATATACGTTACGTTAAAGCCCAGACTCAATGGCGTGATCTTAGCCAATGCAACTCACCCTGTTTGTCATTCAAGAAGAATGATCTCGCAGATTCATTACCATCTCACATACGGTTATAGAAGCTTTCCATATCACGGCGCATTTAGTCGTGAATCATGTCCCGTTTGTCATTCAAGAGTGCAATGTGATCTCACATTCGGGCAATTATATACCTTCAGCGGACGTAATTCGGGCCGTGAATCCTTGGCCATGTTGGTCATTCATTAAAAATGTGATTTCAATATTTACGATATCTTCGATTTAATTCGGTGAATCCCAGCCATGTTAGTCATTCAATACATTTCAATCAACTATTTTTATGCAAGTAATTTCACTTATAGTTCAAAATACCGCGTATATAAGGTATTTTGATGTTATTTACTAAATAATAATTCAAATCAATATATATATACATATGTTTTACAATTAGAACTCATAACCGATCATAATTTATTCCTCGTCTTCATATCATTTATGTAGATCTACCAGGTCTTTATCTATTCATAGCCTTTTAATCAAGTTACCACTCTGTTCATTAGCCCATGTATTTCCTATCATTCTCTATCTTTTTTCTGGTTATATGTGATAATAATCATATATAACTTAACCACATTATGTGTTCATGACATATTGCCTTTCATGTTCATATTCATGTTTAAGTTCGTTTTCATTTTTTCATATCACATTCATGTTTCATGAACACATCTATACATATTTCATTTCTTGTTCATATCTACATCCTTCTACCATGTAGCCCAAATTTAACTTTAACTGTGCGATTGTTACACTTGGTACAACAATTCAATTTTTCAGACTGCAGGCACCAAATGCCATTAAATAGCATATGGTTAGATTCTAGACTCAATGAGCTTTCCATAGAGTCCAATAATACCCATAATGGAATCCTCACGAGGGAGTTATGCAAGTTGCAAGCCGTGAAGAAAATCAGCTACTTGCAGTACTTGCAGCACCTACAGCAGCAGTCAGCGTCTTTATCATTAAAAGATCTTAACTTCATATTTGACATCGGGTTCTTTAAAATTACTTTGAAGCTAAGGTGCTAAGGGTTCTTCTCCAACTGAATCACCCAAATCGAGCTTCAAACTCAGTTACGCCCGAAACAACTGGACTACACTATGTTCAAAAACTCGAACTTTAAATTGGCTTACGATAAACCTCACTATAATTTCTTTTGGGGCCACATAGAGTCGGAATTTGAGGGTACCTATTTTAGGATGTTTGGTTCTCCTTGAAGTCTATTTTAAGTATCAACTTGAATCACTCAAATCGGATCAGAAATGAAGCAAAGTTTATACTAAAATACTTAACACCGGACAAAAGAAAATTAAGATTATCTTATCGTACCGTCGACGGCACTGCATAACCCTCGAAATTTGCCCAGAATGTGGGTTTTTCTTCCATTTTTCCATATGTTGACACCCAAATCAACTCAATGCTCCATATACACATCAAAATCACTCCAAATTCATCTTGTAATCTCTATTTTTACTCAAATCATCTTTCAAAACCTATCTTAACCAAAACCATCGCGAATTCTCTCCCAAAACAAATCTATAATGGGTCATAAACTCATACACAAACCACTATAAAGGTTAGTTAAGGTTTGCTCAAACTCTAACCTGTTCATTATACAATTAAACCATGAATCCAACCTCCTCAAAGTAAGGGATTCCAAGTTTTTTCTCAGACCATTTAGCGCTTTTTTACCAACCCTACTTTCAAGAATCCATGTTGGGATGAAATCCTATCAAACTCTAGGTTTGGGGCAAGCTACTAACCATGCAATTGCATGAATATTCATACAAGAATTCATAGTTCCATACCTTTTGCTCTTCCTTTCTCCTCTTCTCTTCTTCTTCTCTTTCTCTTCCTCTTCCTCTTCTTCTCCCCTTCTCCTCTCTTCTTTTACGTTTTTGGTCTCTAAAAAATGAGCGACCAATTGCTCTTATCTAATGTTTTTGTTAAGGCCATGTTCGCCTTCGGGGCATTTTAAACTCTTTTCTCATTTTTGCATTTAGGTCCTTCCACTCTTTCTAATTTCTATTCCATCTTTTCTCAAATTTCATATTTGCATATAAACTTATTGTTTTATGTCTTTTATGTCCTCAAGTGGTAAAAGACCACTTTACCCTTGGCTTTATTATTAATTCCGAGTCTCTCGTTTTATTTTCGAAAAATTCCATTTAGCTTTTAATACCCTAAACAGTTCGAAACTATTAGGGGCATATTTTAGGTGTTACATCCAAATTCGTGTGTTGGTGGTAAGTGATACTGAATACAGTATCACTCATCTAATGTCTCAAAGATCCTGGTTATTTGATACATCACACGACACACTTACTGCAGACATATATCCATTACTCATTCTCAAAAACTTGGTTAAAAGTACGGAATGATGATACATGTCCATCAGCTTGAACATCTAAGTCTCCATTAGATTCATCATCAACATCTTCATCAGATTCATCATTAGCTTCTTTATAAGCGCAGTCTTCATCATCTCCATATACTCCAAGATCCCAGAGACTCGGACCGCTTACTATGCCTAATAACCATAGTCAACTCGCAACATTATAATTGTCGCAACCAACAAATCTATATACTACCTACGCATTGATTTACTCATGGCTCGATCAACAACTTCAATATACAATCTAATTTCTCAGCTAAGGCGTTAATCCATGCTCAACATTCTGATAATAATTACTATTATCCCATATTGGAAAAGGTTGGAACTCATTTTCACTTTTTTAGGGGATACTTAAGCAATCGAGGACTAATTTGAACCCTTGCCTTAATACCGGTTGTCCTTTGAGTATATCAGTATCAATCCACTGTTCAAACGCAGATTCAACCTGCACATCCAAAGACACAATACACTTAATTTCATATTTAACATCTGTTTCAGTCCTCAATATTTTCCATCAGAATAACATATCACGGGAATAGTCGAACTACTACACCGAATTACAAAATTGGCCCCAAATGAATTAAGTAATACGATTACGTCATTATCCTTAATACATCAACTTTATCGTATAAAGAAATAATCAGCTTCTAAAAATAAAAATATGACATTTCAAATTGTCCTCACTTCAAATTTAGAACAGTTTAGTTTAGGTTTAGAGTGTTTAGTGTTTAAGGTTTAGGTTTAGGTTTGCATTTGAAGTTTAGGTTTAGGTCCCTGGTCCCAAATTTAGGTTTTTAGGGCTTTGTGGTTTTGTGGTTTAGATGCGTTATTTAAGGTTTAAGGTTTAGTATTTTGTAGCTTTGTGGTTTAAGGTTTAGGGTTTTAGGTTAGAGGTTAGGTCAGAGGTTTAGGTTTTAAGTGGTTTAGGATTTTAGGGTTTAAGGTTTTGTGGATTATGAGAGTTTGGGGGTTTCTTCTATTTAGGGTTTCCTCAGTTTTGTGCTTCAGGTTTAGGTTTTAGGGTTTTAGGTTCAGATTTAGGGGTTTAGGTTTTTGGTGGTTTTATGGTTTTAAGATTTGTGGTTAGGTTTGCGCTTTTAGGTTAGAGTGTTTAGTGGTGGTTTGTGGTTAGAGTATTTAGGGTTCAGGCCTGGGGTTTAGGTTTTAAGGGTTTCCAGTTTTAGGTTTTTGTGGTTTAGGTTTTGTGGATTAGAGGTTTAGGTTTTAGTTAGAGTGTTTAGGTTTGGGGTTTAGGTTTGGGGTTTTAGGTTTAAGGTTTAGGTTCGGGCTTAGGTTTTGTTTAAGATTTCGGCTTAGGTCAGGTTAGGTGTTTAGGGTTTAAGGTTTTAGGGTTAGAGTGTTTAGGGTTTAGGGGTTTAAGGTTAGAGTGTTTAGGGTTAGGTGTTTAGGGTTTAGGGTTTAGGGTTTTAGGGTTAAAGTGTTTAGGGTTTAGGGTTTGGGGTTTTAAGGTTAGAGTGTTTAGGGTTTAAGGTTTTATGGTTTAGGATTTTAGGGTTTAAGGTTTTAGGGTTAGAGGATTTAGGGTTTAGGGTTTTAGGGTTTAGAGTTTTAGGGTTGGAGTATTTAGGGTTTAGGGTTTTAGGTTGCAGTGCTTGCGGATTTGTGCTTCAGTATTTTAGGTTAAAGTATTTAAGGTTTAGGTTTGTGGCTTGGAGTGTTTAGGTTTAGGTTTTATGGTTTAGGATTTTGTTTAGGTTTTATATTGTAAGGTTAAAAATAGGGTTTTAGGGTTTAGGGGCTTATTGTTTAGGTTTTAAGGGCTGAGACATACCACTTTAAAATCAATGCAAACATTGAGAGAAAATAAGAGATAATAAATTCGCCGAAAAAATAATCAAATTGGTGAAATGAAGGTGTGTGTTTGTGTTTTAGCTATGTATCTATATATAGAAAGATGTATAGTAATCTTGTTTTGTGTTTTTATTTCTCATTGCTACTAACTTGAAATCATAATTGCCATAAGTCTACTCTCAAGATATACGGTACAGTTCCTAATTCAAATTGTCATCAGAAGGCTGGCCATGATTGTTTAGATATTTTACAAGGATTTGTAAAATAATGGCATGTTGTGAGGAGAGAGAGAGAGTTTGGAAAAACAAAATATATTTTTTGTTTGGAAATAGGAAACTATTAAAATAAAGCCAAAATTGGTATTAATATTTTTCATTTTTATGAAAAGCACTATATGTCTCGTAAGGTCTCCGATAGGACTTCGTATATATTGTTATTTCATTTTATAGTTTCTATGCATTCAAGAACTAATAAATAAAACTAAAATGAAAATTAATCACTATGCATTAAGTAAACTAAAAAAAACAATAGATTAGATTTTGCAGAATCCTTAATCCATTTAGTGTAGATAAAAGACAATAGTCTTTATAAAACTGAATGGAAATACCTAAAGTATCAAATATTTTTCATTTTCTCTTGCTAAATGATTTGAAACAAGCATTGCAGGACAAAAAAACAACGTGAGAAATGTATTAATTACTGCCGATTCCTTAGGTAGTCATTTATTCCCATTTTTTTTTCCAAATATGTTTGTTTCTTAGAAAGTTATCCTAACCACTAAGCAGCATAGAAGATAGAAAATGTACAAAATGTAAGAATTTAATCGCATGTGATATAAATTGGTTCTTCTAGTGCCGGAAATTTTTGTAGGCTGCAAGGAACACCCTTGTTAGCGATTAACCTTCTTCCATCAGAGCCATCCATTAACAAGAAGAATACTTATTATAACCAATTTGAAACAAAGTATTTCACTAGAAATTCACCAAAATAACATAGTAGTAATGTGAACCAATTTACATGGTTAGGTCGAACAGCAATTGAACTGATATACTTTCCTCATTTGAACTACTATTTTGATCGAATCCTAATGGGATTATTGGTTTTGGTTTTTGTTTTTTTAGTTTAAGTATTTTAGTTTTTGATTGGGGTTTTGGCTTTATATTTTCAACTTCAAATTTACTAAGTCATATATTAATAGAATGTCATTACTTATATCATTCTTTTCATTATGTTCCCATCCCTTAATTCCCCTTTTTTTTTCCCCCACTTAATCAAACATAACCTTGTAGATATAAGACTCCTTTTGTGAAACCCAACAACTAAGACAAGATAAAAAAACCATTCTATGCACCATAATTCAATGGTAGGAACTCACTGAATTTCCTGGTTTAATTTTCCATTTAAAAAATTAATCAAGCCAAACAACATGCATTCTAAGAAAAACAACAAACGCTAAATTATGTCCATATTCTTCAATTCCGGATTAGGTCAAATCTACTAGTATCCCAAAGACAGAATGTAATTCCTCAAGCACATGTTGGTCACTAACATTTAGCAGTCCATCCCCTAATCATTTACACGCTATCCAAGTTTAAAAATATCCAAAGAAACACCAAACCACAACCATCGGACTGACCACAAACTACACTCACATCACGCAAATCACAACAATAAACTCCAAATTCAACCACAAAAAAACTAAAACATAAAACACCATACCACAAAACCACAAACAAAGAACTACTAAAAGAATCATAAATTTACTACAATTGGGACAACCCGATTGGAATGGTGATAAAAACCAAATATGCCACTTGGGCATCCAAGCAAATACGGGCGCATACTGACAGAGCAACGGCGAGGTTAAAAATGTGAAAAGCAAGAAGTTCCTAACTTATATTGATTGTAGCAGAATTGGTCGCCGTCCACGATAAATCCATATTCGACAATTTTTTAATTCGCAATCAAGCACTGTTAGCGCTTTCACCTGGCTAAGAATTTTATAGTTTCCAAATGCTACCATTTTGATAAATGACATTACGAACTACTCTCGATCATTATTTTAACTTCATAATTTTTTTTTCAAACACATTATTTCGTTTAAAAACTCTTTTTCAAGAGCAATAAATGGTCCATGGGATAGGATGATGTCCATTGTCATAAAAAAATTTGTTTGAAATGGTCCTTATCAACATTAATTGCTTATTTTAAATACAATGATTAAAAACCAATTCAACAAGTGACAGTAGAATTGCTAAAAAAAAAAAAAAAACACTGATAGTAGAGTGAAGATCATGAAAACACCAATTTTAAGGACATAGTCAATTTTAGGATGAAGAATAGGCCGTAAAATTCTTGAAGATTTGGTCATTTACCATAAAAAATTGATTCATCTATACAAGGTTTATCTCTTTCCTCTTTCTTTTTTTTTTTTCAGGTTGTTGATTTTTCGTAAAAGCTTTTATTTTACAGATTATGGTCAAAATGCAACCCTAATGTATCAAATTTAGCGTTTTCACCATTTTATATTTTTTTAAGTGCAATAACATAGTCTTTTTTTTTTTTTCTTTTTTTTTTTTTTTACAAGGAAATGTTGTCAATATCATTCAATATTAGGAGGAACATAAACCTGCAAAAATGCAGGTTAATATTTTTTATTCATAATAATTACGCATCTCTTATACGTATTATTATTTATGTAGATAAGTAGAGATCCTACAACTGCCTATTCCTATAATTAAGTTATTCGTCTAATAGTATAAATATTTCTAAACTAGGAAAGAATATAATAAGCCTTATAATTGCTTATTCCGCCAATGTGCAGTAATAAGATGCGAATAATTACAATAGATAATCTTTGACTATTAATCCAATATCACACCCTCTCAAGTTTCACAAGATACGCTACACATGCCCAACTCACAAAACTTCGGTAACACTGACCAAACAAATTTTGGGTGAGGAGCACACCCACCGATTTTCAAATCGAATCTTGGTGAATCTCCGACAATTTTCATCCAATTTCTCCTTAATGAAGAACTGCCTACCTCACAGCTTTGTACCGATCACGCCAGACCACTACGGCAGCACATCACATGCCGCTTTATCGCCGCCACAAAGCCGAATTGGTCGCTCTAGGTAGATAGCCCAACCATCAATGTTTTAGCTACAACGCTTCACATATTCCGCTGCCATACCCTAAATTCACCGCATTGAACGCAAGAACAACATTCTCGCTTTCGCTTTCTCCATATAACGGTAGACAGCCACCTACAAAGGTGAAATATCCCGTTAGATCGTCTGGCTATCTATTACTCCAAATTTAGTCAAGATCACTATATGCATCCACACTTTGACAAACTACATTTTTAGTAGTCAAAATGCCCTTTCCAGCAGAGACGATACCTTAAAACGCGCATAATCGCATTCATATGTCGTTTTCGTGATTAGCGACAACCGTTAACAATACTCACGTACAGCAAGATCTGGCTCATAGAGCCATACATCAATCTTCCAACAAGCCTCTGATATCTCCTTTTATCAATAGGCACCTGATTAGTCTCAACACATAACTTCAATCCTTTCTTCTACTAGTGGAGGGGTCAGCCTAGCTGACATGTCGACACACCACTTCCTACCACAACGAAAGATATTTTCGGGTGATAAAGAAACTTTTAACATACCTAGACACTCAGACCTCAAGAAAATATTTCAAGTGATCAGGTCTTCTATTTCAATTCGCCGACAAGAAATTTGTGTTCTTCCTTTCCATCGGGGTCATTTCAGAATCCATCATGTCATCAACATACACAATAAGGGCAAAGTGGATCTTACCATGCTATTTTTCAAGAATATGCGTGTCTAAATTACTTTGATGGTAGCCAAAAGACCTCATGGACTTCATGAACCTTCCAAACCATGCTCTCAGAGATTGTTTTAGCCCATACAACAATTTCTTTAATTTGCACACTTTCCGACAATGCACTTCTAGTATCATGCACCCTGGTGGCAAATCCATGTACACTTCTTCGGACAACTCGCCATGCAGAAAGGCGTTTTTCACATCAAATTGTTGCAATGGCCAATCCAGTTCAAGCGCCAGAGACAATAAGACCAAAATTAAAAGTTGATTTTAGCTACAAGTGCAAATGTATTTGTATAATCAATCTATAGCTCAGCGCACTGGCTACCAGCCCCGCTTTAAAACGCTCCAATCGTATCTTCACATCCGCTTTGTGCTTCACAAAGATAAACCCATCGACATCCCACTGGTTTCTTCCCTGAAGGACGATCAACAAGTTCCCAAGTTTCCATTCTTTCCGCAAGGGATTTTATCTTCTCATTCATGTAATTTTCCAATTGGTCGCTTAAGGCTTCTACACAATCGTTAGAATAGATACGATAAATTGATTTACAAATGACTTATTTGATTCGCATGTGTCGATGGTTAAACACATATTGTGTAACGCCCCAAATACCCGTGACTTTTATAATAAAATTATTATATATTTCGCCCAATCAATAATCAGTATTTTTCGAATTGGTGATGTATACTTAATCTAATTTACTTCATGGTTTGGCTGATTCAAAGAAGAATGATTTAGTGGTTTTGCTCTAATACCAACTTGTAAAATAGAGTAAGAATATTTTTATTCATAATACTAGATTCACATGTACATATTTATGTAGATACAGGCATCCCACAATCAAGCCTATTCTATAATTAAGCTTATTCTGTCTAATGTAGAAATATCTCAAACTGTAGTGTTAATATAATAGCTTCGTGATAATTAAGTTATTTCGCCAATTAATACAAGAATAGAAAGAATTACACCTCAGAATCTTTGACTATTAAGCCAATATCGCAACACATAATGAGTTCCCATAACCCCGAAGGGTTTCATCCCATACTTCTAAATCAGACATTGGAAGGCTCCACCTCTAATGCCTCCTCCTCATCTTCCATTCTTTTCATGATCAAAACATGCCTATCAAAGGTCCATGGGCCTCCCTCTATCACCCTCTCCATATCCAGTTCTTGGAAAAATTTAAAGACGAAGAGGTTCGGTTTTTGGGCTTGGATGTACACGCCCTTTACCGGCCGCCATATTGCTGATAGGGCAGTCTTCATGGCTTGATAATTCACCGTTCTGTCCGTCAAGAACCTCCCCACCAAGCGCCATTTCAGTTTATCCCTCTCGGCTTCCTCCGCTTCTTGATCGTTTATCCCTCTCGGCTTCCTCCGCTTCTTGATCAACTACAAGTGCAATAACATAGTTATTTAGTCAAATGAGTCAGCTTTAGGTGGTGAGTATATTAGAATCGATGCACAAGTTGTAAATGCCATCGTCATAAAAGGCTGAACTGTCATCCTTATAAATATGAATCATATTCTAAATAAGATGATCAAAACTTGATTCAATAAATATGTAATAGTTCCTAGCTTATAGTATTCATATTAAATCTAAATCTATAAATCTTGAGGTTTTAAGATAGTTGCTATTGTCTTGAAGCATAATATTTACATTAAATTCAAATCCTATTATCTCGAGGTTTTAAGATAATTAAGTTATTTAATTGGTCAAAGATCATGAAAATTACCATTTCAAGGAAAAAAATGGTAAAACCTAATTGCTTGAATCGAGGTCATGAGAATGCCATGTCAGGTAAATTACTATAATGTTATTTAAAATTCAAACGATATCCATCTATCCTCGAAGCTTTCATCAAATACAAAGAAAGTTTTATCTTTATCCTTTCAATGTTCTATCTCTTATTTTCCTCTTACTAATCGACTTAACCTAAAAGCTTTTATTTTTTGAATATCAATTTTTTTTTTTTATATCTATTCATTTGCTTTACATCATTGTAATACTATGTTCAACATAAATCTTCCGTACATCCATCTCTCCTTTACTTCTAAGGCAGTTCTTTGAAATGGGACTGAATGAGATGTGAGCCAAAGCTCAGGCATAACGCTTGGGGCTGGGGCATCAAGAAGGCCCAAGCCAAAGCCTAACGACAGAAGGGATCGCCCCCAAGCGCACATCAACATCATGCGAGAGAGGAAGGACAATCGACTTGTTCACCATTAGCTTCACATCGGGCATGACACACACTTACCCAGTCGACTAGAGCTTGTCGCAATGCTGGAGGGATAATGTAACCGCCAAGTCTCTAACATAATGGCAAAAAAGGTCAAACAGCCAAAAGGGACATCTACAACTAAAAGGTTAACGAGATCAGACAACCAGACACTGCTAAACTCGACCGATCAAAACTCTATTGCACCACCGCTGGGAGCTCCTCGACTCGAACAAAAACTCAATGAAATGAATCAGAATTCGTAACTCGACCGAAAAGCCCTCGCTAAACCTTAACATTTTTGTATATAAAATTTTAAATTTTTTTTTTAATTTTATATCTCTACTTTAGGTGGGATTACATAAATAATATATCTCATTTTTTTTATTCTTAAACAATCATACATTTTTATTATTTATTTAGTAATAAATATATTTATTTTAAAATACTAATTTTCTTAGTTAAAAGCATGTAAGAGAATAGGATATTATTCCTATAAAATTATATTAATAAGTTAGTATTATAAACGTGATAAATATATATATATATAGTTATATATATATATATATATATATATATATATATATATATATATATATATATATATATATATATATATATTCCATACACCGATTCTAAAACAATATGGTAAATAATTGCGCAAGATACGCGAATGGTATTAACTCAAGGAAATTAATCTGACTCGACCGATCAAATTGATCAAACCCGACTGAGTAAATAATTTAAATGTTAACGAGTCGAAGTCGAGCTCTGGGCTGGTGCCGACCAAGCTCGAGTCACTAAACGTTAACGACTGACCGAACAAATTAACTCAAACTCGACTCAGATCATTAAGACTCTATCTACAACTACCACCATACACGCGGCTACTTGTCATCACACAAGAAATTGCAAACCCACCACCTCGAGCCCAATACCATTATGGGCAAAACGCGAACAGAAAAATGACACGTGACATGCCTTATTAGTATAAAATACCCCCTTTTATAACAAAGAGAGAAAGAGTGAGAGAGGGGAATTGGAACTTATGTAACTTGAGAGAAGAGAATCAATAATTTTGTGCTTCTATAGTGTTTCAGTCTCAAGGTCTACTCAACGCTAATTATTCATCATAAAATCGACGTAATCAAGTTTTCAGATGCTACACTTATCAACAATTAGGTAAACAAACAAGTTTTCAATGAAACAAGTTGCGTTAGCTAAACATTGAAGGAGACAAGCTACCATTCCAGCTTCAATAGTCCACTTTAGTACGTAGCTTACCTTGTAAGGAAGTATTGATGGGAGTATGGCCTGTTCAAAAGTTAAAATTATATACAAAAAGAAATTGAAGATATTGTGCAGAAATTCTGAGACTGCCACAAGTCATTCCCACTTCCATAGTACTTCAAAAATGAAAAAGCATCTCCTTCCGCCTTCTCTTTCCATGAGTTTGGCTTTTCCTAAAAGATATCAAAAGGAGGCAATAATTGTCTATTTTCCCATTTCATTATCTTATTATATTCAAGTTTTTTTATATCTTGAAATCATTTAATTATATCATCGTTTCTTTTGATTGGATTTAAATTTGCAATAATATCAACACATTTCCAGATATATATTACGAATATGAATATTAAAAGAATCTAGATTAATGATAAGGAGGAAAGAAAAGGCAAGAAAATGACATTGAATATTTAGAAACGTTTACGATGAACGCAAACAAATTAGGGCTACCGTGATTTGTGCTATATTTCATCATCATTTTATCTATATAATATTTAAAAGATACTTTATTTTTGTTGTGCTTCCTCAAAATAAAAAACAAAAAAAATCATGCATTGCCTTATGTATCACATTTTATTACGCTTAAAAATGTTTTTTTTTTTCACTTCTAATTACTTTTGCATATTATATTATATTACTTTGTTCCTACAAAGATTCGATCTTAAGTTCTCCCTTATCCTAAGTTCTTTCGAGCCCATCATACTTCTTTATCATTTAAGTCATGCTTCAATAATTATAATTTTAGAAAACATATAAACCATAAATATCACTTCTTAATAAGAAATATCCATTTCCTCCCAGGATGGGAATTAATTTTAAATTAAAGAATAAAAAATATTTCCTCCTATACAAACTTCCCTTTTAAAACTCCTAAACCATAATGAAAAGGGGTGATTCAATTGAAATACCATTTGAAAATCTAATATTTCATTAATTTTTTTAGACAAAAATATCATCATTATTTTCTTATAAAATAAACCTCTTTCAAAATATATGTAAATACATTAAATGATACTGATTTCATCTAAAATGAATTATTTTTCAAAAAAAAAAAAACGAGGAATATTATTACATTTATAGAGGTTTAACCAAATATTTTTAAATAATAATACATTAAAAGATCAATATGAAAAGTAGACAACATATGGGTCCTTAAATGATCTATATCTAGGTGAGACAAATATTATATTTATTTTGCATTATATCATTGAAATACTACGTTCTTATGAATAGTATCAAACCCATAAAATATAGTTAGGGGGAGCAAAATATTTTTAGGAGGGACATTATAGCACAATGATTAAAAAAGAAAAATTCTAACCTCAAGATCAAGGGATCAATTCTTATTGAAAGCAATTTTTTTCAAAAATTTTAGGGGGGTCAAGTCCATCGGTGCTTCTAAAGACAATGTTCTATTCAAAGCTTAGGATCTTTCCAATACTCATCTTATCTTTTACCATCTGATTCCAGTCTCAAAGTGCTTCCAAGTTAGGACACGTGAGTTAGATACATCAGTGATTTTTTTTTTTGTTTAAATATTATTGTTTTTAAATTTTGAGAAAACTATGTTATGGGTCCTATTTCATTTTTTTTTAAAATATTAAGATCAAAACCTAAAATTAATGTTAGATTCTTATTCAAAAAATATTTTATAAAAAGGGTAAATATTTGATAAAAGTTCAATCAAACTTAGTGACATAACTTTGATAAGTCATACATATAAAATAGTATCTAACACATATGATAATACCCAAAATTTATTAAAGTTATAACTAATATTGTTTAACCCTTTATCAAGGTTTATTAAGGTTGTTCTTAAAATTTATTTTACCCTTTATCAAAATGTTTTTTAAATCAAAGACTTACCTTCGTATGGGGGGTTTTGTTTTTTCATGATATTTTAAATAAATTGAAATGGGGATTTTTCCTTTATAGGTGGTGTGCCGAGCAAGTGGAGTACGGAATTTCTCCAGGAAGAGAACAAGTGGCATTAACTGTACAATAAACTAGGAGATGTCATGGTGTTGATTTTGGCCTTGGGGGTGAAAAATAAATAAGAGAAGTCAAAGATAGGACTTAGGGGAAAGAAATAAATGGGAAGAGGTGAAAAGAAAGGTTTTTTTTTTTTTTTTTTTGAGAGAGAGAGAGAGAGAGAGAGAGAGAGAAAGAGGTGGTAAGAAAGTTAGAAACCGAAGTTATTATAAATGACATCCTTGGAAAAGAAGGGCGGGGAGAGAAGACTGGTAGAGAGGGGAAAGAGGTACCTGCAACGAATATTAGCTCTTACTTCCAAATTGAGACGGGCAGTTGGGTTTTGAAATTTGGCCCACCACCACCAACACCAACACCACCACCGTTTCCTCTGCAAACCCAAAAAGAAGAGGAGGAAGAGGAAAAAGGAGGAGGAAGAAGAGAGAGTATTGCATGCATGCAAAGAGAAAGAGCAGGGTAGATAGAGAGAGAAAGAGAGAGGAACGATGAGGCTGCCGAAGAGGGAGGTGGTTGAGGATTTTGTACTTATCGGGGGTTGGCTAAAGGCTTGTTTATGCCAGCAACGCTGTGGTTCCTGCCTTTCGCGTCTATTACCTTAACTCTCCCTTGTTGTCTATTCTGCTTTTTCCACCTTCCTTGTCCTCACTCCTCTCTCCTTCCTTTTCGAAAGGTGGGTACCTCCTTATTCTCCTCCCTCTTTCTCTTTTTCTTTTTCCCTTTTCTTTGAGGGAATTTTGGGATTACTCAATATTTCCATCTTCCTTCCTGCAGGAGTAGTTCAGCAAAATCAAAGCTTCTAAGTTATGATTCAGCTGATTTTGATTTCCCTTCAGCGGGTATGGGGATTTCTACATTTTCTTGCATTTTGGTGGATACTTTAGATTTTTTTCCAAATATTTCTTCTGGGGAAAACAAACCCTCTTGGACCTCTCAACTATAAATTTAGGAATCTATAATTTTGACTTCTGCAACGTATTGGCTACCCAACAGGGGGAGATGGGCTAATTCTACTATTTCTGTATTTTCTTGCATCCTCTAAGATTGCAAGTAGGCTTACTTGAAACTGTTGAGAAGTGAAGGGTACAACTCCCATGACTGTTTGAAACAAAAAGTTCAGCAAAATGAGGAAAAAGAAACCCATCCGAGATCACCTCAAGTATTTTCTAGAGGAAAAATTTCAACCAGTGTGGTCCAATGTGCTTTCTGTATGATTTCATAATTGTCTTTTTCCTGGTTATTTTTTTCCCTGGAATATGGGTCCTTATCCCTATCCTGGTGCCCAAATCTCAAGGTTTCCATACCTTCTATCCTCTTCTTCACAATGGACAGATGAGACAACTTGTTTTGTTTATGGGAAAACTGTAAAGTTTCAGTAGTAAAAAGAGAAAATGTCAAATGTTAACACTAAAGTGAGCACTAGAAACCTGAACATGTTCACTGACTATATATCATATGCCCATAAATTATGTCATAAACATTAGAGCAGAACTTGTAATGGTGTATATTGTGCAACTATTATTGAAATAGTTGTAAAATATATTCAATTTTCCTTCCAACCAAAAAATATGGTTTTGGAATCTGCGGCACTTTGTTCCAATCCTCTTCTTAATAAATCAAGAGAACTCCACCCGCAATTGCTTCGCCATGCCCACCTTGTTCCTGGACTTATTTTCGTCATTGCTTGCACTTTTAGGTATGGAATTTATTTAACTTTCAGTCCATGCCGACTCCATGGAAATAAGAAACACTAGCTGAGACATTGAGACCAGTCGGTTTGTCTCTAATTCTTTTGTTCTTTTCACATTGGTAGCATTTTATATTCATAATGACATAACAAAATTTGTACTTCTTTATGCAGGCTAGAGGTTAACTTATCTCCACAAAGCAAGCCAAGATAGAGGGGCACTCTTTATGTGTGGTTGGAAAGTTATGATGAGCCTTTTGCACAGCACCCCAAGAAAATCATTAAAACTACTCAAGCCATCTTCAATGAAGAAAAGATCATTGGTTGCTTATATCTCTTGGCAGCTGCTCCTCATGATCTAGCAATGCTGCCTTGCGTGTAGCTCTTGAATGGGGTTTCATGATGAGGAAAATGTCTAACTTTGTAATTTGTTTTAGTTTCTATAATTTTCCAACTGTGATGCTATACAGGCCACAACTTTGGGTGATTTCCCTGCTCCAATCTCCTTGTGTGCCATTACATCCATAATTGGTGTGTTTCTGACTATGATTGTGGAGCTCCTTCAAAATCATAGGTTTGATACTGGCTGGCCTAATTTGAGGCTTCGTGACATTGTTCTCTATTCTCTAATGGTAAATTCGACTTCCCCTTTCGACCTCCATCTCCATCTCTAATTTGCTTCTCTAGGGTTATATCTGTGAGTTCCCAAATTTTATACATATTTGGATGAACAGGGAGGCACTGTGAGTGGGCTATGTGAGCTTCCAATGGGTGGGCAATGAAGAAAAAAAGGCCAGTTCTAGTGTCCATGTTCAGTCCCCATTGAACAGTCATCTCTGTAATCCTCTCTGTTTTGACCCTAGGAGAGTCCATTTCCATTGGAAGGTACACATATATATACATAAATGGGGTTTTGCTAAAATCTTTCTACAGACTCAATCACTAGCTCTAATGGTTAATTCTGTTTGTTGCAGCCTGTGCGGCATGTGCCTCATGTTCACCGGCCTCTACTTCGTGCTATGGGCTAAAGGGAAAGAAGGATTTGCTGTGGCCGAGATCTTGGAGCCGGAAAATGATGTAGACAAGCCTCTATTGGGTTAGAATTCTTGTCACTTGTTGGCCTCAACCTTGAAGTTTCATCACTGTTGGATTAAGAAATGTGAACCGGGAAAACTTAACTTTGTGTCTGAAACTAGACCATACACATGGGTTTCAAAGAGTCATAAATGTGAAGCAGACCTCAGTGGTTCTTCTCTCCAGACTGTTTAACTTCAAACACTCGATCAGCCGGTTCAGCGCTTTGGTAAATATTTCAGGCCTTGCGGTACGGTTCTTAATTAGCAAGTAATCAAGAAAATGATTGCAGACTTGTGGGGGTGGGGTTTATATAGGCTATATTATTAATAACATTGTCCCATTAGACTTTTCTTTTGAAAGAACCATTAATGTTATTAAAAATGCATATCTATGACTAATAGAGAAGCATAAGTGGAAATAATTGTGTACAAGATTTGCTTTTTTTTTTTTTTTTATTATGATTTTGCCTACACATATTTTACTACTCAATTTATGATATATTATTTTATTTCTGAAAATAAGATTTTTTTTTACTTCTATTCACTTTGCATATTATATTGTAGTACTATGTTTTTATAAGGATTCTTGTATGGGTCCAATAATCCCTTTCCACCCCTTTCACGCTTCAATCAGGCCTTTAAGGGCTTTAAAAAATTACAATTTGGAATTTCAAGTTTGAAAAAATAATATGTTTTGATTATGATAGTAAACCAAAACCTAATAATTAATTATTTAGCTTTAGTGGTTTACTGATGAGTCAAAATCCTAAATTTCTTTCAAATTCGGCCATTAGTCCTTAATAGGGTGTTTGGAAAGTCTCTTTAGGTTGAGTGAATGAATGAATTTGAGTTTGCATGTAAAAATTTATGTTGACTTATATAATCTATTTAATAAATAGATAAATTTTAGTCAAATTCTATATAACATGAAGTTATGATTATATATGTTTTTAAATTATTTGTTTTCTTTTAAATAAACAGGTTAATTGAGTTATATATATATATATATATATATATATATATATATATATATATATGTAAAGCGCTACACATACAGAAAGTACTGGTGTTACATCCTATATCGACATGAGAACTTCCACTATATAAGATGGCGTTCTTCAACTTATTAACGCGCTTTAAAGTCTTGATCACTGTAATCTGTGCCAGAGCACATCTATACGAATGGCCGCGGCCATAGAATGACGTGAAACTGCGCTCCTAACCTCGATGCGAGCGCCGTCTGCTTCGTACCAGACGCGTTTGTTTATTTAATCCCGTGGGACCTACTGACACAACGCAGACATCGCTAGTCTGGTAATGGTGGAGTTAGTTTGTCATATTTTACACGGACATGTTGCAAACTTTAATTATAAGATTATAGCTTTTTCAACCCAATGTATCGTTTAAACAAATAAGACTTCTTTGTCCAAAACTGATAATATTTATACGCTGAAAATAAGTCATTATAATATATATATATAGAGAGAGAGAGATAATGTCAGACTAATTTCCGACTTTCAATGTTTCAAAGACACCTAATTCCTAAAAATACTCAAATTGGAAACTATTGTAGAGTAAACTCAAGATCAAACCAACTAAGCACCTCTTGTCATGGCGGATCTACTATTTCATATCATTTAGCCCTGGAAATTTGGGAAAGAAATTGCTAATAGTGGGAATTGATTTCTTAAGCCCCCTGGAAATTTGGGAAATAAATTGCTAATAGTGGGAATTGAAAATAAAATACAAATTACTTAAGAATTGTACTAGAATACCCCTCCAAACTATATTTTGTGGTCCCCCACGACTCTCATGCCCATTGTAAATTAGTTATAAATGAATATATAATTGAACTCGATTTAATTATTAAATAGGTTAGAGGACGTATTACTGGTTTAATGATTAGATATTTTTCACACGATTTTAGTCTGTTGGAGTTTTACAATAAAATAAATAACATGAGAATTAGATGACCCACTTAACGCAAATGGCCAGCCCTGCCATTACCGGACGTTGGAGAGTCATTGTCTACAATCACTAACCAGTGACCCATTAGATTAGAGGAGGTGACATGGGCTTTAGAGCCATAAATAATGAGCCCAACCCATTCCCACGAAATGGGCCCAACCCACACCAGACCGCAAACAGCGTTGTTAAAGGCTGGTTGGGTACGATCCGGAGTCCACGTGGCCCACCGCCAAAAGTCCTTTTCTTTTCTCCATCTCCCTAACCCCTCCCCCCACCCCCATACACCATCTTCTGAATTCTGATAATGCCTTCCCTCCCAAACAAACCCCTAACTCATATCAAATTATTTTTCTTGTTTTTCTATTTTCAAAACATGTCATTTTCAATTCTCCATCTTCTTCTTTTTTTCCTTTTTTTTTTTTTTTATAATCCTAGAAGTTACTACAATTAATTTTTTTTTTAAAAAAAAGTACATTTCTGATATTTAAAAGTATTTCTAGAATTATGAGAGCTGGCAAGACTTGTGATACTTTGGCAAAACAACATTCGGGTGGTGACCCACAACAGGAACCAGGGCATCAATTGGAATGGGTTTGCCTCCCAAATCTGTTTTTCACATTTCAAATTTTTTTCATCATAATTATGAATTAATTTTTACATACTTTCCATGCTTACATCATTTTAAAATTGTTCTCTGTCGGCACATTGGCCCCTCCTATTCAAAGATAGATTCTACTTCTTCCACCGTTCCACGCAGTCCCTAATTCCTCTATTTTTACTTATCTTGGGCTTATTTCCTTTTCATTAAGAGTCCACGTCAGAAAATAATAAGAGTATTATTTTAATGGATTAGTGAAGAAGGTGAGAGAGCAGAGTGAGGGAGGGAGGAGAGAAGTAGATAGAACTGAGAAGAAAGCTCCCCATCTCTCCATGCACAAAGATAACGTGTAATATTGAAGCTAAGGTACTCACCAGAATGTACTTCCAGTTGTGCTGCGCCCTGCTCTGCCTCTACCTTTCACCCTCTCTCTACTTCCCCATACTCTCCCCCTCAATATGCGTGTACTCTAAGATTTTTTTTTTTTTTTTAAATTAAAATTAAAATCAGTGGATTGTGGCTGTGGGTGGATTTGGTAAATGGGCTAATTCCACAATTAGTGGGTTCTCATCGGTCGCAGTCACAATCACCTGCCATTTTGGCATTTAATCTTTTTAATTAATAGGCAGTAACAGCTATGTCTGTCTGTTTTTTGGGACAATTAATTATTCGACCAATAAAAGGAAATAAAATAACCACAACTCTATGTGTCCGGTATGTAATCAAGAGCAGGAAACGGTTTGCCATGCTTTTTACTCTCATGCAATAATGTTAGCACATATTTTGCTTGCTGCAACTTGGATGTCAATGCTATTGGAAGAGGCTCCCTCCCAGAATTATTTCTCACGAGACTTATCCATCTGGCAAGGAAAGGCTGATACTTTTGGTATGATATTATGGATAATTTGGAAGCAAAGAAATGTCAAACTATGATAGGGTAATAGTCTCCCATCCTTGGTTGCCATCCAATAGGGCCTCAACTTTGTTCAAAATTGGTGTCAGGCTAGGAGAGTAACTACTAATAGTCACACTCGATTGTTAGCTCCTTCTCGAGGGTTAGACTCGACTTGAGTTGTTTAAAATGCAATATTGGTGAAGCATTAAAGGTAGGAATCGGGTACCTTATATGTGATGATTGTGGAAAGTTAATACAAGCTTCATTTATAACTATCTCAGGTTATTTTTTTTCTGCATAAGCGGAAGCCATGGCTTTCTGTGAAGCGCTGGTAAATTGATCATACTGTTGCAACTAAGTCATAAGGATGTATGAGGGACAGATTGTAAAATAATACTAGATGTCTTTCACTCCTGCATAATTGATCAACTGGAGTTAGGTGTTTGGTATAGATTTAGACTTTTTTCTTTAAATACCAACTTAACCCTTCGTTTTATCAAAAGGAAAGCTAAATAAAATAGCTAAAGCAGCTTGTAATAATGCTAGCCTTGCCTACTAGCTTGAGACTCCTCCTTTTCATTATAAAGAAGTCCTTACAATTGATTGTGTTTTTCTTGTTGATCCCTTGAATACAAAGGAAACCCTAACTCAACCAGATTAGTTTGGTACAAATAGCATATTTTATAATAATAAGGGTGAATTTATTTATTTTTGTCTTTTTTACTAGTCCAATAATGTAATTTAAATATACCCCCAATCTTTAAAATTATCCTTCAAACTTGGTTTAAAGTATAAAGAATAAGAGAGATTTATGAGAGTTTAATAATAATAATAAAAATTCAGTTTAAAAAAACTAAAAATAATAATTTTTTCAAGTTTATATTTATCTCTTTTCTATTCAAATAAACTGAAATGAGAAAGAAAGAAAAAAAAAACAGAGTAATTAGGGAGTGACAAAAGGAGCGGGGGAGTTGTCAAGTGTGCTTGCTGTAAATCCAAGCTACACCAAAAGCACCGGCCGGCACGCGTTTACTCTTACAGCTATGCATTTCAATATCAGCACCATCATCCACCCTCTCCTCAAGGCTCGTGTTTTTTTATTTGTTATTTTTAACTTTTCCTTTTAGATTTTAATTCCAAAAAATAGTATGTAAAAATACAAAATCAACATCCAAATATGTCAAGACATATTACTGAGATAAACCGGGTCTGTCCGCATGTTACCTGTCTGTTTTTCTCCCTTCATCAACTCACAAGTCACAGATGACAGATGCATTTGGTTGTTTTTGGAAGCGTTTAACAAATAAAACATTTTACTATTTTATATTTTCCAAATATTTCAAAAAATATATACATGTCAAAAGAAAAGCATTTTTGGGTTGTGTGTGTCCTCTGCGGTGGAATGCTTGTCACCTACTCCTTTTTAAGTTCCCAAATCGCTTGATACTTCTCAAGCTGTGTGCATCCTTTCTTTTTTTTTATTTTTTATCTTTTCTCAGAGAGAAAGAGAGAGAGAGTGGAAAGCTCTGATCTTTTGCTTCAATGGAGAAGCACAAATGCAAGCTCTGTTCGAGGAGATTCTCCAGCGGCAGAGCTTTGGGCGGTCGCTATTGAGGTTCAACAGCCACTCCTCCCACATTCCGCCGAAGACGCTGCAGCACAGTGACTGGACTGACCTGGCTTCCTCTTCCTCTTTCTTCCTCTGGCGAGGAAGACGACGAGGAGGAGGAAGAAAGATCAGATGAGGAGGAGAAGGCTCTGGTTTGCGGGGTTGAGGGGAGAATCCCAAGAGAGTTTCAGATTAGCAGATCCTGAGCTTTCGCTGTCGATGCCGGGTCGGTGGTCCAGACCGGGAGCGAAGATCGAGTCGTGAACCCGACCTGGCGGCGATCCAAACGAGCTTGAAACTCGGTTTTGTCTCAACCAGGGGCTGGATTCAGCTGAAATCAAATTGGGAAATCGAGACCACCGAGTCGCCGGTGGAGCCGGAGCCGGTGAGTTCGGTTTCGACACGCGTCGTGAAGAGGATATCGCCATGTGCCTGGTGATGCTTTCTGAGGGATATGATGGACCAGGAGCAATGAAGATCAAGACATTAAATACGAAGAAGAAAGATCAGTCGATGAAACATGTGAAAGTTTCCTTCTCATCCTTTGGAAGCTTCCAGGCTGAAAGGCTGTAAACAAGCCAACAGAAAGAAGATCAAACCCAGCTTTGAAGACGAATCCAATACAGAAAACGGAGGTAATGTGAAAATTTATGAGTGCCCATTTTGCAGCAGAGTGTTCAGGTCCGGCCAAGCATTGGGCGGGCACAAGAGATCACACCTCCTCAATAATTCAACCACTACAACAACCGCCTCCGCCGCCGCTGCTGCAAGTTCTGAGAAATTCCAGAATGGGGTGATAGATCTCAATCTCCCTGCCCCACCTGAAGATTTTACTTTTAGTCAGAACTCTGCAGTTTCATATGCAGAGTTCATGGGCAATACCATAAAATGTTGATGAAATTAAAAACTAATAGGTATTGTTAAGATCTGAGACTCTCTGTTCTTGCGTAATTTTAGATACAATTTCAACTTTGTTTTTTTGTTTTTAATTTATTTTACAGATGAAGAAGGAGTTGAAACTTCTGAAAGTTTTTAGTGGGGGTGTTATTTCATTAATTGATTCTACTTTAAATACAGAGATGATTTTGATTTTGTTCTTGAGCTGAGTCTTCATAGTACCAGTACCAAATCCACTTGCCTTGCCTGTGGTATTTTCTGTTTGATTAATTCTGATACTGTTTCCAGCTGTTTTTGCTGCTGCTAACCTTCCTATAAACATCCACATGAAAATGCTCTCATAATTTTATTTTTATCTCATCATTGCTCTGTTTGTTCAGTTGGGAATGGGAATGTGGCATCTCTCTCTCTCTCTCTCTCTCTCTCTCTCTCTCTCGCTTTTCAGCTTATTCTTATTATATCTGTGTATACATTTTTCTTTTCTTATTTAACTTTTTGTAGAAATACCAGTACCACCTTCATGCAATGTGGTATTACTATGCTATGCTATGCCATGCTCATATTCCATACTCTCTTTCTGTATCCCAATGAGTTGTAAAGTAGCATCAAAATGGTTCACAAAAATTATGCTTTTAACCGCTGAAAATAGGCGGAGAACTGCATAATAATTGGCTTGCTTTGCCAATGCCAAGGAGGTTAAAAAACACAAAAAGTGTTTTGTTTTTGTTTTTATTTTGTTGTTGAAATGGAATAACAAGGAGAGATGGGCGGAGATGCAAAGCCATGGCCCATGACTGAAATTTGGTATCACAAGACAAGGGGCATAGCCATTGCCGTTGCCATATAAATATATATTCACTCACACGCCCCGGCCCCGGATCAAAACGACGCGTATCATGGAGCCCTCCTCTAAGGCACGTGACTGGATTCATGGGGAAGGGGTAGAAATGTAATTTCATTGGGAGTCGATTTGTCACAAAGGTGTTTGAGTTGTGGCACGCTTTATGTGAACTGGGAAGCCAGACAGAGGAAGCTAAAGGGAGACGATGAAGTTGCAGTCGGCCAGTCTGCAGAGGCAGAGCTTTGGGTCAACTGCGCTTCTATGTGTTTCTTCAAGTAGGACCCTTTCCTTTTCTTTGTTTCTTCTTCTGGCTCAGAATTATCCTTCATTTTTCTCCAAAAAAAAAAAAAGTCTAGCCGGCGGTTCGTAGAGAGCGTGATAAGAAGAAAGAGGAAGAGGTCTGGAGTTGGGGAGGAAGATGAAGAATCACATAAGAAACAAACAATGAGGGTGGCAAACGCCGCTATGACTGATATACACTGAGGCAAAAGTTCAAATAGATGGCAGTCAAAAATGTCTTCCTCTTCTAAACTTTCTTCCATTTCGCTAACAATCTACCAGTATTGATTACTGTCCTGCCTGCCCATCTTCTGGTCCCTTCAAACTTTTAAAAATCCACCACAAATCCTAATGCATGAATCTTCGTTTCTTTGACTAGCCAAGGCCCTTACCCTATACTTGGAGAAATAAATAAAAATATATATATATATTCTTTTTTTTTTTTGGTTATTAATCCTGAAAGGGTCCTTATCCTTACAACACTAAGAGGAAATGGTGATGAGGACCACTATCTTAAACAAACCAAATGCCCACAACCAGCCTATTTTTTTGCTAGTGAATGCAATTTATGGAATTAAAGGATTTGATTTGTTGTGTGTAAGATTGACTTTGGGTTACCTACAGTCCCCACAACCTAGGATCTGTAGATCCCAAGTGAGGAGGTTGTTCTATGCTACAGGGCCACACTTACTACAATTACTAGTAGTGGTGGTAGTCTTTGGGGCCTCTCATTCCACACGATGAATGACCTATGCAATAACACATGCTACACCGTAATATAATAAAAGAAAAGATTCTATTTACACCCTGCTAATTTCTCTATACACCCCATTGTTGTAATGACCGCCTTTACCAATCAGCCCGATCCCCACCCTTTTATCTGCTCTTTTTGCAATTACTACTGTCTACCTTTTAGCCTTAAAGAGGTAGCGTTGAGCTTTACCACGCCGTGATTTATCCATCGCTACTTTAAACCAGCACACGCTTTGTTTAACTGTTTCAAATGACACAGATATATATAAAGCTTTAACGCTGACATCCACAATTATCAAAAAATAAAAATTAGTCCATTAAGTCGTTAACTTCAGGTCTATAGGCACAAGCAAGTTGTCTTGGACATCTATAATAAAAATCGGCTCACCACCTTTGGATCGTTAATTTCAAAATCTTACGTAGACAATAAAATGCATAAAACTAATCGGAATATTATGGTTATCGTATGTTACCACATTTCCCCTTTTCTCTCATTTAGAAATTTTTAAGGGGATTAACCTTGATCCACGCCAGAAACATTTGATGACTTCCTTGTCTCATTTCTTGCAGACAAACATGTGAGTCACGAGGCTGGACACACAGGACCTATGTTGTTGTGGGTACACCCCTCTCCCCAACCCTAACGTGTTCTTTCATTAATTTTTTTTTTTTTTTTTGAATAAGTGTTCTTTCATTAAATTATACTCTTATTTCCATCAACCAACCTATCTCAAGTGTCTACTTCACTATCGAATATATGGGGCGTGACTCCTACGGGAAGAAAATAACTTCTTTAAAATCCATTTTCAAACTATATAGATGATAAAAAATATATTAAACAACCAAACTTTCTTAAAACCTGCTTTATAGTGATTTAAATTTACTACGACATCATGCTTTTATCATCAACCCCATATTAATACACATTGATAAAGCTTTTGAAAATGAGCATAAAACACTTTGTTATTTTCAAAGGGGCATAAATAGTATTGGGGTCACTTTCATGATTGGCTTCATTTCAATAAGAGTCTAGTTACATAGGACTCTGAAACCATGTTAAACGATAAATTTATTGCTAGAAATAATAATTCAACCTAATAATTAGTTGAAGCTTCATTCCACTCTTGGTTTTAGCTACATATATATATATTTCAAATTTCCTGAAATAACCTCTATTATTTTGAGTAAAGCAAAGTGGTACGTAAAAATAATAAAAAACAAAGAAAAGAGTTCTGTCACTTTAAAAATACTCATTTTTACTTCTTTCATTTATCCTCGATCGTGATAAAGAAACGAGTTCAATAGAAAATTTCATGTTAAACAAAAAGTATGGGATTTTTTAAATAATCTAGAGTTACTGTGCTGCTATTGAATTTAAAACTTTTCCCAACAGAAGTGATGGAATTATCTAAATAAAATTCCAAATCAATGATATTAGTAATCGAACTTATTCAGATTTTTATATTAAATGTTCTTTAAATATTCTACATAAAAATAGTCAAGACTAAGTTCTACAAAAGTTAAAAATTCTAAAATTACTAAAGAGTCAGTAGTTAACAAATACTCAATAACAAACACACTAACAGCAATTAAATATCATATTTCATTAATCCATTTACTTTATCCATTGTGGAATCATTCCCAAAATTTGAATTTTTTTCAAAGATAAAAATATATTGTAGTTTTTCTAAACTTCTCCTCATTGATATACAATATTCAAGAGTTGACCACCTTCAAAGACCAATCCATGGTCATGCATCTTAAATGAAAACCAAACTAATATTAATATTCATCATCTTCTAGAATTGTTAGGTTGAAAGTCTTCAAAACATAAAAAATAGGGCCCAATTCAAGAACACAACTAGAAATTTATCATTTTCTAATCTGATTGAGTCCAAAGAGTGCTGAGACACCTTGAGATGCCCGCCCTTTTTTGAAATATATGATGTTTGGCTGTTTCTTCCTTATAACCTCATTACAATATATGAATCATTCCAATTACATTTTACTTTCTTTCTGGTTTTCTTTTTTTTTTTTCTCTCTCTCTCAATCCGTGTAATACCATATATAGATATGGGTGATTTCATTAAAAGATATTTTGAAAATCCAATTTTGAAAATTTGTCCCTTCATCCCGTTTTGGTCTTATTTAAACAAAAACGATCTTTTTGTTTTCTTATAAAAATAATATTTTCTTTTAAGAGATAAATGTAAATATACAAATATTTGAGAAGGTCATTTTCATCAATAATGCTATTTTCAAGAAAAACATGAAAATGTTATATTCATGGATTTAAAGCTTATTTAAAGCTATATCTATAGATATTTTGTATATCATAATCAAAATAAATATTTTAATATTGTCCTAAAACTTGACTCAAGTGATAAAATTGTGGGATAAGCATCCAAGAAAACCTCAATAAAATCTTGTAAGAATACAATTTAAAATGTACATGTAAAATGCCCTGGTTAGGGGATGGTCAATGCCTCTGCCTCGATCAAATTTCATCCCAACTGCACTTATTTATTTGTTCAAATTCCCAAACCCGTCCTATTTAAAAATTGTATTACAGTAGATGTTGGCGGATGAGAAAATTTCATACTCGCGTATTTATATTACTTGACTTCTCGCAGCTTTTTGTTTTTATATATTTATATTTTTTATTATATTAAAATTAATATATTTTATAAAAAGTAAAAATATTATGATTTTTTGGCTAAAATATTCTAATTATTATTATTTATAGGTTAATTGATAAATAATCTCAACTTTCATTAATCTTTAATTAGTCTCACTTTTACATTATTCTATAAGAACCTGCTTATGGGATATTCCTCTATTATCTGTCTCCCAACCAATCGCTATTGGTCACTATACACCACGGACATATACTATTATGTCATCACACTATCTAATTGATCCAAAATTATTCCACTTTCTCCCCTCCTCCTGTTCCCATCATGTATTTCCCTTTCCTTTCCTTTCCTTCCCACCAGCTTAATGATCAATGCTCTCTTCTTCATTGCTATCACAAGCATTGTCGCCGTCAATACATCTTGGCCATGCCTCCAAGATCATTCAGTGCAACAATGCACATGAAAATAGCAGTCTCGACGTCGCCCCAAGGCTCCCTCTTCTTTCCCAATCGAACCACCTTGACACCCTCACCTGAAGCCAAACTCCTCGCGAGGGATACCCGCTGTGCACGTATCGTGGTAACAAAGCCATTCACAACCTTCGTAGCTCGACTCGTAGCCAAGGTTAAGCCCGATTCTGGCCCGACCCGAAGGCTGATCCGAACCCGGCCCGTACATGGCATCATACACCTTAGACCCACTCGCTGATCCATTGTGTATCCAAGTCTTATGAATCAGATTTCAACACGTAGTGATACAAAAATACAAAATAAAACTATCACCATAGTGGTGTTTATAGTGTCACATACCATAAATTCGAGTCCCATTTATATATACAAAAATCCATAAGATTACAGAAATGTAACCCCATGTTGATTTAACCCCATCATGTCACCAACGTAATGCTAAGATCACCGCTTCCTTCTTCTATACATACACGAATTGAAAAAACCCACAAGCTTCACTTTAAGAGTGGGAAGATATGCACTATGCATACAATATTTATAGTAAGCATATAACAATAACAGATATCAGAATTTTCATGCATTCATATAAGGAACTTATACAATTACTTATGCTTATAATAGATTTATGCTTATTCGGATCTCCCATATGACCCATACTGTACTATAGTAAACTTATGTTTGTTTCACTCCGAGAGTTATAGAGCTTTATCCTTGATTTTGTGAACTCTAGGCACATGACTTAACTACACATTTTGGCTTACTTTATTCATCATTCAAAGTTATTATCATATAACTAAAGAACAATTTTAGACTAATAATAATAATCGAGTAAGACACAACACACAGCACCAAGATAATGACAAGCATCAAGTGTCAGAGACAAAGCAGAGGCCACACTGACGTAATGTGCTCGCCAATGCGTGATCGTAAGTGTCGTATCATTTAATTCCCCGGCCTTAGGCACCTTTACAATTATATGTATTCAAACTTCCTATCTTATTATGTGGCATGAAGCTTGCCCACACGAACGGTTTCTCGCCGGCGGTGAGGTATGGTACATTTTTCACTTCAATTTCTCTTCTTATTTTAACCCCACAATCATTTATTAGAGCTCAATAATTTCGGGCATGCGAACTATAGCTTCTAATATAAAAATACCAAAACCAGAGTCATAGGAACTCATGGTGTCTTATTCACTAAGTTTGGCACCCGGTAATTAAACCGGTTCCTGAGAGAGTGGTATCTAGAGCCACTTTTGGATGGTACCGCACTATCTCACACTGATATGGCACTTGCATCACCCCTGCTTGGTATTGGTACTATTGCGATTCTCATTTAAATGGCAAAGACCACCATTTTTCATTCACTTTTCTTCCATAATTCTCTTCTATTCCATCAATCATTAAAAAACCAACATGGAATCCCTCCAAACAACTCCACAAACTCTAAACCTTAGCCAAAGAATCCAAGGATTCCTACCAAAGTTCACCCAACTTTACAAAACCATGGAAATATGAAGGATTCCATATCTAATTGATATCAACTAGGGATTTTCAACCCAACTCTGTATAAATCAGAGTTAGAATGTAATTCTAATAAAACCCCAGGAACAAACTAATATCCAAAGAAAACTCTCAAATAATCCATATACTCAAGTGTAGTTTTGAGAGCAAAATCATACAAAATCCATACAAAACTTTAGAATTCCTACACTCCTGCTTTCTCCTTCTTCTTCTTCCTCTTCCTCCCAACTGATGCTCTTGCTCGAGACCAAAAATGAGTTATTTTGTCTCCCTCCCTTTTATATTTAAACCCTTCTTATTTGCCTTTTTGGGGTCCTCCCTCATTCCATTAATTGCACTATACTTATGTTGTTTCCACTTCGCCTTAATCTTATCAACTCATGAATTCTATGCCCTTTCACAAATTACAATGTTGTCCTTATGTCTTGTATAATTTCCCATTTCTCACTCTGCTGTTTTATTTTAATTACAAAAAATCTAATTTATGCTCACAAAATAATCTCAAACATACTGGAAACGACTAGGGTATATTTCTGAGTGTTGCAAAGTGGATCGTCAAGCATTCACCAGTTTGATCGTAACCCGCAACAAATAAGAAAGACGACTTGCAGGTTCCGTCGCCTCCGATGGCAGTTAGTATTTTTCCGAAGAATGAGCTTAAAGCAGCAGCTATCTTGATTAATCAGACTACTGTGTGATCACTTCTTTACAGAGGAGAAAGAGGATCCATCTACTGAGAGGACTACCTTACAAAGATAGGAGAAGATGACTTTTATTTTGGGAAGGATGACCTGCTCTTCCTTTACGTAATCGCTTCCTGATAAAACATGTTTAGTGCTTTCCCATTCTATCGGAGGCGAGGCCTGGTTCATGGAGAACTTTTACACTTATCATGAAGAGCCGGCTATGCGCTTGTCGGTGGAGTTGTTGACCTGGGAAAAGCAAAAGCACTGGTAAAAGCACCGGATCAGTCAAAAATCTGAAGTGAGGATTGATCTGCATTCCCGGCCGCTGGTTTAGGCCTAGTCCCTTTGGTACCCATGAGATCACCCATGCTCAGCCAATCAGCTTTAAATGGTCCTTCTGGGGCACCCGGGCTGAGATTGACCGAGCGCCTCGAGTCACCGGGCTTTGGCTCACTCCAGCCCGGGCTCTAGCCGGGCCTACCGGCTAGAGAATCGAGTTCGGCTCGGGCCCATGGCAATCATAATGCTCCCCTTTTCCCAGCTGGAGAAGATCATCCTGGGCCTAAAAACCGAACAAGCCACCACAGCACATATGAACATCATCATCAACGCCTTAATTTTCAACGTGAATTTTGTAATCCTCTAAACTGCCATTAGGGATGTTATTCGTCAGCTTGATCCTGAGATTTAGGCAAAATTTATAAAAGGCTAGTATTTGGCTGTCTTACTCACATCCGCCTCGCTCTAGCTGACAACAATCGTCATAAAGGCCCAGTGATCATGACGGCGATTGGTCAGTGTTCATTTGAGTGCATCTTCTGAATCGTGGCCGACCAAAGATCGTGGATGGCCTGTTTTGAATGGAACTGTCCCCGGGTCTTTGGTGGTTCTAGAACGGAACGTGGAGTCCGAGGACACCTCCTCGCTGAATTATGTGGATCTCTGAACCTCCTCCAAATTCTTCAACCCTCTAATTTTCCTCTTTCTCTCTGCGGAAGTAAATCCTCCCATGCCCCTTTTTCTTGGCTCATGACGCCTCTTTGACCCGTCGATCTTTCCTTTTTTTGTAGCCCAACTAGCGCCAGCCAGTTTATTCCTTCTTCTTGACTTTCTTCTTTCGACCCGTCTCGATCTTTCCCTTGTTCGCTGCGTGACACTTTTCTTGGTTACGTGTGGATGCCTTGCAATTTTTCTTCTATATTTCGGGTGTTATGAATGTTAGTTTGTCGTGTTGTAATATGATTTCTTGACAACAAGCATGTTATGTATCTTAGAACACCTTTACAGTGCATTTGTCCGTGTAGTTTTAACATTCATGCCTTATTCTCAGTTATATGTAACATTAAATGCAATGGTGAGGATGGTTGGATATTGCCGAACTTATTCATGGCTGGTTTATTCATAAAGGCCACACGGGCTTGGCCCACTTTAGTCTTATACAGAGCGCGAGCCCCGCGTCGTGATGGTTGAGATCGAGGCGAACGTCGATTAATACATTTGCGTTAAATCGCGGTGCAATTGCAAGCGATATATAGATATAGGCATCATTAAGTCGTACTTTTTTCCTTCTGTGTTACTTTAGTTTATACGCTTTCCTCGGCGACCAGCCCATTGCGAATAGGCTAGTCCCAACCTTCTGCGTTCGTCGTGAGCCATTGTTGCGAACTCACTTCATTCCGCAGTAACCATCATCGCTCCTTAGTAATCGCGTACTGGTGAGTATTTAGTTTTTGGTATGAGGCTGGGAAGAGGCGTGGTTAACACTTATTTGCGGGGCGGTTCTTGCCGGGCTCGGAGTCTGCCGTACCCAATTGGGTATATGGATAAATTACAATATTCTTTTCTCCTCTCCTTTTGATGCGCGTAGAATGCAGAAATTGAAGAAACTTCGAGTGCATACGGAGGAATAGGCGGCCGCCTTTGCAGCGGCGCCATCTCGTCACGGTGATGGAGGAGTGTGGCTTGCGAGGTGCACGATGCATCGCCTTTGGTTGATGGAGAGGATGGATAGTCAGTTTAGATTGCAGAGAACATAATGGTGTGTTTTTACTTGGGAGCACCTTGATGAGACTCGTTTCCGTGCTATACCGTCGAAGCAATTTCTAAATTTCTTGAACTCGCTTATCCTGCAATGTCATTGTATTCCCTGTCCCGGGTGTTAGTGACCACCTATATCAACTCGACATCTCATTGGTCATTTATGTAATTTATTTTTGAGAGTCGGGCGGGACCAGGGTGGGATCATCCGTGCGATTACGAATCCTGACCACATGTTGTGCTTGGGCTCCAGGCTCACCGTTAGCGAAAAGAGGTGTTGCTAGTAAGGGGACCTGGGACTGGTCCCCGGGCTCCTGATCTTGGATTCGATGTCAGCCGGTCTGATCTTTCGGTGTGTGGTCGGGTTATACTGACTTTGATAACTTTTTTCGAATATTAGTATGTGATGGGTAACCTTGGAAGTTTCGTGTAGGTAAGGCGAGGCGGGCTAGTGGTGGGTGGAGGGTTAAGCTTCGAGGAAAATCGTGGTTATCGGATATCAGAGTAGGAGCGGCATTAAAAGGTTCTCACGACTCGGACCCTGACCTTGGAGCTCCTTATGCTCAGGCCATTCCTCGTGGTGCCTTGATCGGAAGAACGCCGTCATTGCCCGACCTACGGCGTCTGGTTTGGCGGCCTTATCTCAGTAATGGCACGTGGTCGAGGCATCGGTGGAGTCTGAGTGCCAAGTGCATCGGAGTTCGTCGACCTCCCAGTGAGGATTAGTTACCTTTCGACTGTTCCGGCCCGGAGAGCGGAAGTAAGATCCCGGCCTTGAGCGCCTTTACTGGCAATCGTTGGATCTGCCCGGTGTTCTGGTCGGAAAGGCGGTAGGCGTAGTGCTGGTCGAGGAGGATTTCATTCAGCAGGCTAGCGGTGAACCGATGATTTCGAGTTGGAGGAGGAGCGAGAGGAAAGGATGGCGAGCGCTGGACGTTCGCCATGAAGCGGCGAATTGAGTTCCAACGATGAAGTCGATCTACCCGAATTTGCGGATCTGGTTAACTGCGTGGTAGTCTGAAGCCATTGTCATTCTGGTTCTCCCAGGTACGAAACTGTAGTCAAGCGAGCGATGGGGATGGCGAGCAATCCGGAGGTGGCGGTTCGAGTGCTCTGCGGAGTAATTCACTCTTCGCGATGAGTCGACGAGCGGTCGAGTTCATCGCTGTCGGTACTGGGCGTTCTTGCGGGAATGGATCATAACTTGATTCTTATGCACCACCCGCGGGCGAGCCTCTCAGAGTGGAGGTGTCGGCGCGAGCAGAGACGGTAAAGTTCGATATCGTCGTGAAGACTCCATCAGCGAAGGTATGGTGGCCGGATGAACAATTTAATACCTTGTCTTAGCCGGATGCGTCATTACTGGGGCATGGGTCTTGCTTGAGGTACGCTTCGGTGAGCATTCCGATGGACGGAAGAAGACGTGGCGGATCATCGGCGGCGGGATCTGAAGTTTAGCGGTAACCGATCGGTCGGCTGACTGAAAATGGTGGCGATTTGGTTGTGACGTGCGCCCGTGTTTGATTTTTGTGCGCTAGCGGGTTTCTTTGCGGTAGTCGGCTGCGTGAACATGACGCCGGCATCATGGGTTCGAGCTCAAACGAAGAGGATGTCCCGGCAGCTGCGATTATATGTTGTTCGAAGTGGTAAACGGGAAACGCTAGTCATTAAAAAGAAGCGAGTTGTCATCTTACTGGCGCTGTTGAAAAATTGAGAATCTGTTGAAAAAGGATGCGGCGGTTGCCAGAAGGATCTTGTGGCGTGTCGTAGGCGGCGATAGCAAGTTGCGGATTGAGAACATGTGCGAGCACGAACTGGTGCGAGCTTGCGGGTTGGCGTGCCATAGCGGTTCTGATGCTCGCTGAAGGCGAGTCCGTGGGTTGCTGGAGGCGTCGGCCGTAGCGGAAGCTTGCGGGAAGGCGGAAGAAAGCGACCATTGGGCGGACGAACGCATGGTCATGGGCTCGGTATAAGGATGACCAGCGCCGGAGAAGGCCGTTCTTTGACGGAAGGCGATGGTGGCGGGAACCGATCTGGCGATGCGGTGACCAGTATGGCTATGGATGTTGCGTTTACGCCTGATATATGCGAGGAGCGAGCCTCGGATCGGATGAATGCGGATCCTTGATCCGTTAACTCTAGAGTTCTTTTCGACCAGCCCCGACATCTGTCCAGCGCTCAAAGTACCGGATCGGTACTATTAGAGGCGTGTCAGAAGCGCATTAGGCCATGCGGAAGGGAGATGACTCTTCGATTGGTCTCTGAAGCGCAAACCGGTCGTGGCGTTGAGGATGCCATAACTAACTAGGGCTTTAGTGTTTTTTATGAGTCGGTACTTGTATTGTTCAGTGGTTGCACCAAAAAATTTACATCCCATACTTCTTTTCGTTTTGTTTAATACATTCTTTTGCATGTTTTTATCTTTGCGCCATCGGTTGCGATTTTTGTTAGCGCGTCATTCTAGTGTGTCTGTAAGCGCCATCGATGTCGAGTCGGTTCAGGCCGTTGTTGTGTTGCGGATAGGTTATTATTACCGTCGGGCTTTGCCGTTGACCCGGTAGAAGCGATCACATCTTTGGGATAGGTCGGTTCTTTATCATCCGGACTTTTAGTTGACAGCTAGAGGATTATCTTATTTGGTGAGATAAATGTTCTTGCGCCATGGGACTTTAGTTGACCAATAAGTTGCATGCCGGCAAGGCCGGATCACGCGGTCGTTCTTGCCATCGGACTGATTGACATTGTATAGAGAAGAAAATGCGAAGCCATAAGTCCAGATAATAATGCTTTTATTGATAATACCTTCTCAAATGCATGGTGTTCCACATTCTAGGTATAGGGGTTCCATCCATTTTATCTATAGTGTAGGACCCGGTTTCATCGACTCGCATCACGACATAAGGTCCTTCCCGGTTGGTTAGATTTTCAGCGGTGGGGTGCGGTATTTCAAAAACTCCCTGTCTACGGATCGCGTAAACACTTTCGAGAGGCTTAACGCTGTTATAGGAGTTTGCAAGCGTGAGTAGGAAGTTATGCGGGGCTTCATTTGCTTCGTCTTCATCCCAACTCCTTTATTATTGATTCGGGTGTTTCTGTTCGAAGGGTATCCGGTTTAGATGGTGGGCGGTATTCGATGGGATGACGACTTCCGTCCACGTAGGTGAGTCTGAAGCGGGGGAGAGATGCCGGTTGGCTTTGGGTGTGATAGTCTTGGGCGAACACTCAGGATTCTTACCCATTCCGCTAGCCAGTCTGAAGCTCCAAGGCGTCGACAAGGTTTTGTTGGAGGCTTACAGCGGCCCATTGCTTTGAATCTGGGATTAGAATATAAATTTTTAATCTTCAATTTGGAAAAAGTCGATGAACTTCGACTATCAGCTATGACCCATTATCGGACACGATTCATCTTGGGATGCGACGAAGCAGACAATTTTTCGGTCGTCGGTAACATCTCTCTATCTTTGATTGAAGAAAGCGTCGGCTCCACATCCATTACTAAAATAATCATTGGTATGTATGGGTTTCTTTTGAGTTGATGCGATGGGAGCGGGTGACTATCAATCCCCATTGAAGTGATGGCCATGGAGCTAGAGATGGAGACCGTCTTGCCGGTGATTTCAAGATGGGGACGACCATTTGAGTCACATCTCTTGGCATGTCGAGAAGCGTCGATTTCATAGTTGACGATAATACCCACGAGTGAGCGGTGGACTAGGTTCGCCCCGGAATTGATTCAGGTATGCCTTCATGCGATTCATCTAATACATGCGCGTTCGGGGTTAGGCAGCATCGGTCGGCCGACTACAAGATTGTTTATCTGTTTCGTCGATCATGGAGTGTGGCCAGACGAACTTTGTGAGCCTTGTCTCTTGTCGATGCGGTAATTCCTTATGGCTATGTATATTCGTATGGGGTCCATCCAAGATGGGGGGACTTCCTCTACCTGGTTTACTTGGGCGCGTAGTATAGAGGAGTCCGTTTTATAGTAGATGGGGAGAAATACGGTTTACATTGTGTAATGAAAACATTCTGACGAGCATCGACCTTCTGTTCTGATCCTGAGACATGTTCGGCTTCAGTGAGAGGCGTCTAATTTGTTTGACTAAGGAGGCATACTTAGTTCGGGGTCGGATTTCAGATTGACATTAACTTGTCCGACGACCGGTTGTGGGCTCGCTTCTGGATCGGATTTGCCCGGCGCCGTAGCGGCGAGCTGAGTCTTCTTATCGTGGCCTCGTACTGGATTTGTTATTGGTGGCAGCGAAGCCGGTACTTGCACTGTTGATCTTTCAGTTCGAGTTAATTAGAGGCCGTCACCGTCACGATTGTCACAGAAGCCCGTACTAACGAGGTCCACCACTACTTTTTATCAGGGCAAGTATCCGGACTCGAGATTTCTTGAGGAAGTGTGGGCTGCCTTCTTTCAAAGTATCGGCTTGTTCTGGATACCATACTCGCTTAATTCCATTGCCCAACGGGCGTCGCTGCGGCGGATCCGGTTTATGAATCGTGCAGCAGGTGGAAGATCGATTGCGGCAGCGGGATGGCGGAAATGGCCGGAGCACGGGCGGCATCACGGTTTGGGCGGCCTTCCTTCGAGGTGGGTATATCACGGTCTCGTCGGTCGAGTTTCTTGACAAAAACCGGCCCCTCCCGGCTGCATCCCCGTTTCTTTAAATAAGGCGGCGCTTGCTGTATATCGGAGGCTGTAGTAGAGATAGAAGTGTGTCATCGACTAAGACTTCTGATATCGGGGCTGTCGGGTATTGATTGCTATGAATTCCGTTCGCATTCCTCATCGCATTCATTTCCCGATTGGCTCCCCTGAGTAGTGAAGGGTTTGAATGGTCAGGTGAATCGGAAATAAAGCATCGGAAGCGACTTGGCCGGCGAGTCAGTTCAGTTCCCTTTCTTGGAAATTTGGGGTCATTGATTACCCAAGATGGCCTTAAGTTGAGTACGGAGCTGGCAGGGTAGACGAGTGGCCCCGGATTTTCGGACTGAGTACAGCAGCTAGCCGCCACAAGCGTTCGTCGGGCGAATATTTTGAGCCCAAAAATTCGAGGCGGTCGGCGGGTCGGGGCCCTTATCGGGTTGACCATATTGGGTCGAGCCCCGAGTGCTTGATTTTTCGGGTGATGGTGCGACGGCCCGGAGCCCCCAATTTCGGGTGGATAGGGCTGGCCGGAATTGAGACTGATTTGCCACCTCTAGTTACCATAAAACTGAGTCGGCCGGGCGACTTGAAGGCATTTAGGGGTTAAGTTTCATACCATATTCTGCGGAAGATTCGAATGTACGTTGGAATGTGCGGCGTGATCACAGGCGCTTGGATTTATAGCATGCGTCGATATGAACTTCCATTGTCTTGTCGGTAATGGTTGAAACATCTTCGTCACCAACCTCTTATAGGTGGCCCCTGCATTCTTTAATCCGAAGGGCATCGCGTCTCTTGTTGGAGAGTCATGAGGGTATTGAAGATGTTTTCGCATCAGGGCCTGGGGATGGTGGTATCAGAAACCTTGTCAGGAAAGATATGCAGGTACTTTGCGCGAAGCATCCTGATTTGATCTATGCGGGGTAGAGGCTATCTTTAGACGGCGTCGTTGAGGAATTAAAGTGTAATCCCACACATACTCTCCATTTGTTCCGCCTAGCCCGGAGCAACCACCGGTGGCCAGCATTAAGGTATTTAAGCGCTGATAAATCCATTATGCGAGAAGATTATCGACCTCGATGCGGATGACCAAGTGGCGTCTGGGTGGCGTCTCACTTTTTGTACGGCCGGCGGCGAGATGGGGCGACACGGACTGTGTGAGGCGTGTTGGGGCTGATTCGGTCATATCTACATGAGTCAACTGAATACATCATTATTTAACTTTATCACTGGCGTAATTGGGCCTTCTCCTCGGACGGAGAATGCTTAGCACATAGATAATACAATGCGATCGTCGAGAATTGTAGTTTCAAAGGGATCAAGCGCAGTGGCTCTCATCCGGCGGATCGGGCGGTCTTGCGGGTTCACTGCGAGGATTTGGCCCTCGGGTGATTCGTTAGAGCATTCCTCCTGTTCACGACCTTGGATTGAGAGTTGATAGCATTGTCGTGCGGCTAACTAACTTCCCTGAAGGTCGACTTGCCGGGCGGCGATCCGTCATGATTGTTTGGTGGTATGGTTAGTACCGCTGAGAAACTGTAGCGGGCCGAGCAGGAGATGGCATTGTATGGCCCCGAATCTTTACGGAAACGTGCGGTGAATTCTCTTGGACAGCTTGGATGGGAAAACGTGTCCCAATCGATGTGAGTAGCCTGGCCCAAACTCTAGGACGAACCACGCATCGTGAGCTGAAGACGATCGGCGAACTCTCTTTGCTTAAGGGTTGGGAGGTGTAATAAATGTTTTACCTTTGCACGATCGGCAATTTTGTGTATATCAAATTGTTATCTGAAGCCGATAATCTGAAGTGCATCGTAATGAATTAATAACTAGTAGGGTTTATAGGGAAAGGATATAGAAATTAGATCAGCGTGAGCTGGCTGTAATGATTTCTTGGGCTCGGCGGTGTTCACCACAGTATGGCCCAAGAACGCGCGAACATTTTCCTCTACTTTTGGCCGATACAACCAATCGGACGGTCCCCAATACAAAGGATTCAATGCTTTATTCGGGGCCTGAGAGCATGCCGATATCAACGATGACCATGTCGAGATGTGGGGGCGGTTGCTACCTCTTGATCGATCTCGTCAAAATTCCTTTTCGAGGTGTCGGCCCAATCGGTTCGCCGAACTTCAGCTTTGCGATAGTTGTTTGATGACTGCTGCGATCCTATAATAATTTGCACTATCAGGGATACGTTGTCTTTGGTCAGGGACACGCCCTCATAGGTGGGAGCCGGCAATCAGTCTGAATGAAGGAGGCCGAAGTCCTTCGCGATGTTGAGTGGGGAGTGAGCTAGTGGGGGCTCCTTGGCTTTTCGGGTTTCGTCGGCGCCGACCCTTGTTACACGCTCCTGCCCCGGATGAGCCTTTGGCGGTTGGCTTGCCACTCCCAGGTGGATTATCATTAGGTTGCGGCCCGGATAAGATGTGAAGAACTATCCTCCGCCGATATAATTCTTCCATGGTTGGCGGATCATATTGGAAGAAACAATTGGTTGGTCAGCTTCTCGAGAAAGTTTTGTGGATAAATCCCATCTTGTAAATATCCGACCTGGCGGGCGGCTTGTCGAGCCGGCATGTGAAATCCCGGATGGATTCGTCTTCTTGTTTAGGATGCTTTGGGAGGGGTGTATTCCGCTACACTGTGAGCACATATCTTCCAGGAGGCGAACGACCCGCAGTTTGGCCGGGAGTGCCGCAAAATTAGCCATCCACCGGCGTTGAGGATCATCGGCTTGGTTGAAGTGCAACATGTGATCGTGCGGATGGATGTGTCGTACATAACCTTGGTATTTGAATAAGCTAGTCGCGAGCTCATGGTCAAATATCGCGGCTGAAGGGAGGAGCGGTATGTCATAGAATCCTGGACCGGATAAAGGGCTGCGTGCGGGGCGGGGGCGCGAGCGGATATCGCCATGTAAATGGAGGAGTTCCCGAGCCGGTGGCCTGTTTTAGGAGACGATTGTGACGGGGTCATCCACGGTGTCCTCTCTTCGTACTTTCGGCCGGCGTTACTGCTCATGTCTCGGTTGAATTTGCGAGGAGGTCTCTTTTGAACTAGGCCACTTTGCTAGGGGTGAAGCGACGAGTGGCTGGCTCAGAAGAGTCCGTGTCGACGATGATCAGTATGGTCGGGTAGGAGGGAGCTCTTTCCGCTTTATTAGCGCGAGGTACAGAGATTTCATTCTAAGCCTGTGGGGTTTCTAGGTCTTGGACTCCTAAGCGGTTACATCAGTGAGTGTTTCTTTATGGCTTGGTCAGCCTTCTCATGGTCGGCCATCTGTCAGAGCACAGCCTCGCCGCCTCCGTCTCAGGAACCCAGCGGAGGAATTGGTCCTCGATGGGTGGGTTTCTTTGAGTTCTTTAGTTATGGCGGTAAGTTCAGCCTTGGTCCGTTAGGATGTTCAAGATAGCTAAGGCCGGAGAGATTGGGAGATCACTTGGGAGCAAGTGTACCCAAGCTCTCACGTATAAATCTCTGGGTGCCTCAAAGATTTCCCACCGAGACGGCGCGATTGTAATCTCTGTCAATGGATGGATTGGAGCATTCACGATTGGCTCTGGCTGCAAAACAAATAAGAAATGACAGATAGTAATTACCGTGCTTCCCTTGGTAAAAGTTAGTCTTTTACGGAAAGAATTAAGCAAACGGCGATTATCTTGATTAAGAATCTCGCCTCATTTTGCATGATTTTATAACATGGAGGAGAAGAGGATCCATCTTTTAAGAGAGTGGGCGATTTCTTCCCATAAAGATAGGAAAGGTAACATTTGGGAAGGATGACTCGTTCTTCCCTTTTATGTAGCTGCCTTCAGATAGAGTACATTCTTGAGTGCTTTCCTATTCATTGGAGCGAAATTCGGTTCATGGAGAATTTACCTTTATATTATGAAGGCGGGTTGGCGGTTTCGTTAGGTGGAGTTGTCGATCGGAAAGAAGCTGGGGTAAAAGATACCGGGATCGAGCGCCATTGCCGGGCGGAAGATGGCCGGCGTTCTGGCCGGTAGCTGGGCGTCGCTGGTGCAGTGGAGGATCGGCCAGGCGTTCTGGTCGTGGCTTTTGGGCCCTGAGTCTGATGGAATCTTAGGATGGGCTGGTTGTGGAGGAAGGCAGAACTAGGCCACAGGCCCATATTTTTATTTCCTGAAACGTCTTGGATCTTATTTTTGATTCACTGGTGTTCTTTGTGCGTGGATGGGTGATTGAGGAGATGGCGGTTTTGGAAGTTGTGATAGTGGTTTTAGATAGAAAGATTATGCAACCAACGTGAATGAAAGGTCAATCATCCTTGGATTGTGCGTGTGATTTTCTTAAGCCGTGATGACAGATATCAAATTAAAATTATAGACATAACAGTGATATACGAAAGGTGGAAGGAGAAAGAGATGGGTAGAAGGAGGTTAGGAGAGGGATCATGTTTTTTTTTTATGAAATAAATAAAAATTTAAAGACAAGAAGATACTATCAAGAATATTTTAACTCATTCTTTGATAATAGTGCTAGGTTCTTGAAGATTTTACACTAACCAGGATTATTAACAGATTAAATAAATGTAAAAGTTGGATAAGAATATGAGTAAATGCGATTCCTTCATATCATTAACATATTTATCTTATTAAATTCTTAAAATAAATAAATAAAGATTATATTTTTAATATGAATGGAACAAGGAAATAAGCAATACAAAGTGTTCTGGCATGTGGGTTTTGATAAAGAAACTTCATTTGGTAAAAGCGATTATGACATGCAAACTCATCTAGTAGAGTTAGGACAGAAGGAGAACTCAATGTGGCCGTCGTTAATAAATCTCAATAATAAGTGGACTATAAGTAAACAATAATAATAATAAATATTTTATTATTTTTTATGGAATGAAAATAAATTTATGATTTTATTTTTAATATCTAATAAATTTAGTTATTTAAAGTTTGAACGATTATTTGTTTACATTCCAATTTTTGAAAAGCAATGAGAATAAGGTAGAAAAATAAATAATTGATTAAACTATGTTTAAAATAAATAAATTTTGAGTTTTATTTTATTAAATATAGATTTTTTTAAAGAAAAATAGCATTGATTCAGTGAGGAACATCGATAGAAACATAGGAATCGAAATCGTTAAAACCATAAAACAGTTTATACATTTTGATAGTCAGGCACATATATTTAGTATTATATTGTATTCTCATCGTGACTCAGTTCTGCGACTATTGTGACTATCAATTTTGATTTCTTGTCTATGTTGTATATACTTTATTATGCGGTCCCTTCAACAGAGCTAAATCTTGCCACTGATGATGAAAACCAGCGTGCGAGACAACCACATTACAGCGACACAAAACAATGATAGTGATTAATTTAAAGAGTGCATTTGAGCCTATTCGATAGGTTTTGGATCTTTGCCCGCACCTAATCATATCAATTGGCCGAATTGAGGTGTTTATGTCCACTTAGTATCACTTAGCATATTAAGAGTTATTTTGGGTTGTTTTGCAGTTTTATTGTACCTCGTCCCCAAGGTTCAGATTAAATGCTCAGATGTTGGTGCAAACAATAGAAACTATTTTTAAACCATCAAACATATCAAGATTGATTGACGAAGGCAGTGATAAAGAAAAGGATGCGTGATGCGTGTCATACTTGATAGAAGAGCGGCCGGGAAATTCATTTATGATTCTGGTGGATTTAATTAGCAATCCTGCAGAGCCAAATCTATGAAATTAAATGGAAGCTATGAAATTCGCTCTCTCTTAATCAATAGCATTCTTCATTTGCTATTTCTCGAATTTTTCGCTGAGCTGCGAGAGTGGCGTTGTGACCATGAAATTTAAGCTAGTTAACAAGACTAGCGTATAAGCGAAAATTCTCATTTCGATATCTCTGTGTGCAATTCATTAGTAGTAAGAAAATTCAGTAAAGCCAGTAAGGGAGATTTATTCATTCTCTATTTCGCTAACAGAATTCCACATAATATTGCCTGTATTTGCATGATAAATATCAGCGATCGGGTGCTGGTGACCCTCCTTGTCCTTACATGATAATATTTATTTTCTTGTATTTTCACCACTTTGGTGCCTCATAAAGCCCCCATGATTTTGTAACCTAAGCAACTTTTAAGCGACTTTAATCTTTGGGAGTACTCTGTATGACTTTCCTCTTCTTTCAGTTTTCTCTCTTCTCTATATCTCTCTCCCTTTCCACTTTTGTTAAACTTTATCAGGATGACAACATGGAGATGTGTGGCCACTTCCTTCTTGAAGTAAGGGATCTTTGGGGGTGGAATCTTCAAAAAGTGATAAAGAACAACTGGGTGAATCTTAAAATTTGTTGGTGGATTCACGCCATTTTCAACGGGTTTGTCATTTAGTTTACACGAACTGGCTACAGGTTCCGTCTTTTGATGTACTTTTCTTTGGCCAATACTTAGTAAACACAAAGTTTAGTGTATTCTTAGCTTTAAATACATAATATCCGTGGTGCCATTCTGATATGTGGGATTAGGTTAAGAGAGTTGGTTTTTCCTTGTAGTGCATCATGATCATCTTGGTAATCTTTTAGGGTTCGGTGGTTCTTATTTTGCGATCCATTGAGACTCATTGAATTTAGATCATTGTAGGATGAGTCAAGATAGTCTCATACTTGGGAACCATAAATGTTAAATAAATGCTTTCTCAAAGGAAAATTATTAGGTTTAAGTTTATTGTGGAGAAATGGAAGAGTCAAGTTTTGGAGATGACTATATCATCCTCCGGCATGAAATGCTGGGGACTCTTAGTTTAGCCTGGATATAAACTGTTGGCTGATACTTGAGTTATTTACACATTTTATTTCATTTATTTTGATGTCCAATTGACCTTGTTTTACCCCACCTTAAAAATCCAAATTTAATTCACCAAATTTTGCCTTCTTTGTTACCAAATGTTTATCTTTGAAGAAAATAAATCACAGTGTTTAGGCCCTGAACCACTATCTTTGCCAGTGTATTTCTGACGATGGGAGGGAACAGAATATAAATTTTGTTGATTTCGCGTGGCCTCTTGGTGGCACGAATCAAATGGCATCGTTGGGGATGGTGTTACTAAATAATATGATGACTTGTGTTGAACATGATCCTCATCACAAGTTATGGTGAATTTTTCCTTTTATTGTTTCACTGTCAGTTTTTTTTTAGTTCATTTCAGTATAAAAAAAAAAAAAAAAAAAAAACAATCTTTGTAGGATCGTTTTACGTGTGCCTGTTTCTTCAACGGGATCCATTCTGATGGATTAGAAACTTAGAAGGCCATTTACTTAAAGTCGATCTCCTCGGAACTGAATTTAACCAAATCGAGCACCAGGAAATTTGATAGATCAGTACCTTATGGAATTAACCACTGAGCTTACATGTCCATGAGGAATTTATAGAAACAATGGATGAGTTCGCCCATATGGTAGTACTTACAACCATAGTTGGAATCCTGAGTCTCATGGGAACCCAGAGACCTCCTGATATGCACATCTGAACATCCGTATTATGCCCCGGCTACCGTGACAACCACCACCCTTATCCACGTTGAAGACAAAGCCATCACGAGATTTGAGCAAACAAATTGGACAATTTCATAGAGGATAATAGGGTAGTAGATGTTGATAATAGGAAGTGAGGCGGTCAGAGCTCACACAGGCGAAATTGGATGGGTTCAGCGATGTTGTTCAAGAATTGGACATCTTTGCGGGAATCCATCTCAAGCTGCAATCAGTTTGTTTATCAAAGAGGAGGAGAATACGGAAAGTGCCAGTGACACTATTGTGGTGAACAAGCTCGGTGCGACTTTAGGAGGAATTGAAAGAAGAACCGTGAAGATCTCTGAGGAATACAGGTGTGATTATGTGTAGAATATAGGCCATGTAAAAGAAGAAGAAATTCTTCCCTTGTTAGTGAAAGTAATGGAAAGGAATCGAGGAAGAGCCCCAATCCATTACCCGAAGCCACAGTAGCTAGCGCCGTCGGTGTATCTCTGCTGCAGCAACCTGATTCGCGCGGCCTTTAGTGCCTTTCAGCACCCACCACCAGGCGCCCCATCCTTTGCCTTGATCTGAAAACGATGGAAATTAGTGGCCACAATAAAGCCCTGCCCTTACCATCAAGACCTGACATTTACTTTACGTGCATGGAATAGTGGTTGGTTGGTGTCGGTTCGAGGTTAGAACTTTTTGAGACCTCAACCTTTATTCCACGGTTCAATGACCTCTTGGGATATCTTTGGCGGCCAGTGCGGTAACGGATCCAGCGTATACTAGTGGGTGGTTTATTTCTTTATGGATTTTTGTATAATTATCGAAGAAACCATCAACACCCTTTCTTAATTTTGTGTAGGATTCATGTATTAGCCATAGTACTTGATGATATCTTTTGTATGTTTAGCTTTTGTTATGCATGTACTAGCCATTTTGGCTATATCCAAAAACTATCTGTTGTATATATATGGTTACTTAAGCCCTTTTGCAAAATCTTGTGTCCCATTTTGTCTTAGCTGTTTTTGTCTTCAATTGAACAATTGAATTGCTTTAGTGGCGGTGGATTGCCTTTAATTGAAAAATTGAAACCTTGCATGTTATAATGCTAGAACAAATTCATGTTGGTCGATTTTTAGTTAATTAAGTTTGATATTTTCAACCTTAGGCATTCCCCCTTGAGCTAATTCACAGCGCCCGGATTGTACCGTATCAGCATGAAATTATACCTCTTTTCACTTTGCAGCCGGCCTTAGGCATGTTGGCAACCCTTGATAGGTTGTTTTACCACGAAGACCAATGTAGTCTTCCCGAAAAAAAAAAAAAGAAGCAAAATAAAAGAAAGAAGAAACATAAAGTCGTGATGAAGCTTTGCCTTAGGCTTAGAACGGTCAGGGGTATATAGGCGAAAGCTTTGGCTTGATGCCCAAACCTTAATTGGTTAGTCATCGACAATTCGTTACTTGGTGGATGGGTAGAGTTTTAATCATTGTAGGTGTAATTCTTGAAGTCGTTGATCGGGGTGGCTTGTAGAGTTTGTGGTCGATGATCCTTTTGACGATGCAAGCCTTAATTGGTTGGGGTCATCTGGACCCCAGTTACGGACTTTGGTGAAATGGGTTTTGAGCATTACCTACGTGTTATTGAATAAGAAAATGCATAGCTATACTATCTAGGTTGTTCATGACATAAGGCCATGCCGATAGCTAGGTTGGGAGGTAATGAATTTGCAACATTGGCCGATCTGATTACATTTAGAATCATTAGACTTTGGTGGAAGTCGGGTTGAACCATGGATGCGAGGAAGGCCTAAAATTGTTCTTGTATGGTTTGGCTCTCATTGTCTATTTTCAAACTTAGTATCAAATTTTCATTTAGTATCTATATGCCTCACACCTTTTGAACCATAAACTTTTGAAAATCAATGCATGCATGCCCTTATTACTGCATTCTTCAGGGACTAACGATGTTTCGGTTGGGGGTGTGATTAGTGCCCCCAGTGCCATTTTGAGCCTTATTCTAGATAGGTTTTGAATGCTTTTCTTAATCACATATCAATTAAAGCCAATTGAGGTGTTTAGGTCCACTTGGTATCACTTATGCCGTTTCGAGGTTATTTTTATTTTGCGGGGTTTTGTGTACAAGTACCTAAGTTCAGACGATATCAAGTGTATGAACCATCAGACATTGAAATATTTTCGGCCATCGAACATCATAAAGGTCGGTGAAAGAAATGAAGTGATAAAGAAAGGATCACGATAGAAATGCGATGGCATAGCGTTAGACGGTGACTAGAGAAATTCGCTATGATTGAAAATTTCATTGGGTTCGAAAATTTAGCGATCATAGCGAAATTCGCGATCTGGCGCATGAAGTGAGAAATTTAAGCTAGGCTAGCGAAATTTCGTATATAGCGAAAATCCTTTGTGCCTGAAAAATTCTTCATTTTATTTATTTCTCGAAAATTTTCGTTAGGCTAGCCCGAATGTTCTTCGCGAATTCAACGTGCATAAGCGAAAATTCTCATTTCGTATCTGCGCTCACCAATTTGCTAAGTTAGTGAAATTCATGGTAACATTCGCCTAGCGAAGTATACTGCATAAGCGAAATTCTTTGCCTGGTAATTTTGTGTGATATGCGAAACGACCCGTTTTGGTGTATTACCTCTTGTCCTTATGAGCCAATATTTTGACTTTGCTAACATTTTCACCGCTACGTTATTCTCTGCAATAATGATTTACTTTTTTGTAACTAAGCTTTAACAGCACAATCTTTATTACATACGCCTGACTTTCATCTTTCTTTCGATTTCTCTTTCTCTCCTCTTTCTCTCCTTTCTTGGTTGAACACCCTCAAAGGATGACAACTTGGAGGATGGCGTCACTTCCTTCTTGAAGTAAAGCTGCAGGAGTGAGATCTTAAAAATTCTTTAGTGGACTTTGTTTTCTGCGCGGGTTTTATATTTTGGTTTGAACTTTCAACTCTAAGTTTAAATCTTTTTGATGTTTTGATGTACTTTCTTTGGCCAATACTTGGCAGAAACTTTTGGGGTTTAGTGTATTCTTAGCTTTAGATACACTAATATCCATTAATTCATTCTGACCGAGGTAGGTTAAGGGGGTTAGGTTTCAACGTAAGTCGTCCCAGCTTTGTCAATCTTGGTAATCTTTTAGGGTTCAGTGGATTCTTATTTTTAGATCCATTGAGACTCATTAGTTACCCTTTACGAATCATTGTAGGATGAGTCAAGATAGATTTTCACTGTAGGAACCATAAATGTTAAATAAATGCTTTCTATCAAAAGGAAAATTATTAGGGTTTAGGTTTTAATGCCAAATGAAGATCGGTTCGGGAGATGACTATATGTCATCCTCCCCAACGCGAGGAAATTAACCCGGGGACCTCTTGGTTAGCCTAGGATCTTAAACTCAGTGGCCCAATGCTTCAAGGAGTTCTATTTTACATTTTATTTCATTTTATTTTTCGGTGTCGAACCACCCGACCACTTGTTTTACCCCACCTTAAAAATCGAATTTAATTCACAAATTTTGCCTTACTTGTTACTCAAATCATTTGTCTGAAGAAAGCCCATCCATGTGTTGACCCTAGACCACTATCACTGCGGTAGCTTATTTCTGTGATAGGAGAACAGGAATATAAATTTTGTTGATTTCGCATCACCCTACCGTGGCACGAATCAATAACCACCAAGGTTATGACAATCACACGTGCACAAATAAAAACCTAAATATTTGTGGAATAACCACTTTATTGAGAAAGAAATATATGGAAATAGGTGTGCAATAATGATTTCAGAATAAGAATGACAAGAAAATCACATATTCTTGCTTAAAGAAAAAAGGCTAATAGAGAAAAAGTTGAGAGAAAATGAGGTTAGGGTTGCTTTCGTCAAAAATATCACTTTTAAGTTTTAAAAACTATTAATTTATATATATATTTTAGAAGGTATTAATTTAAAGTTATCTTTAGAAATAAAATAAAAGATCGTTTAAAAAAAATAAGGAAAAAAAAGGAAAATATTATTTACTTAATAAAGAACAAATTAACTATAAAGCATCATTTTACCCAATATGCAAAAATTATTATTTTTATAAAAAATTAAACAATTTGTAAATGTTTTAAGAAGTGGAAATGAATTAACTTCCCAAAGAAATTGTATTTCTCTCGGTTTGCTAGAAAGATTACATATCTTTTTAAAGTTTTCAATTAGAGCAATTTATCACATGGAGAATGTATTTTCCCATTATTGGCTCTTGGTCCACCATAGTAGTGGGGTTTGTGGGAGTGGAGTTCGTGGTAGTCCACATGGTGGTCGGTGCTAGCGTTTTGACCAAGTCTGCCTATTCATCGAAGATCAGGTCTTTACAACTCAACCTGCTTCGGTCGGGCTTAGGTAGGTCAGGCTCCAACGGAGGGTAAGCTTTTAGAGGCTGCTATACTCTTGTGTTATCCTATTTGTTTAGGCAGACTTCAAGTTGTTGTTGCTATTTAGATGGCAGGTCAGTTTGAGGTGGTTCCACAACGAAGCAGGCTCTGGCGGCCTTGGTTCCCTCGAATGTCAATTTGCCCCAAGGGGGTTAGGAAACTAAAAGTTTGGTGATATGATGAAGGTAGAGCCTTCATGACTTGGATCTAAGTGCGGCCCAAGATGGCATTGAAGGAATAATAACCTATCAATGTGAAGAGGACGAGTGCAGTAATGGACCCTACAACCACATACAATACAATCTCGTCGAGCAAGGTGGTTTAAGTTCCTTTAAAACCTATTAGGATTTCTGCTTAGATTTTGAAGGTTATTGGGCTAATACCCCAATCATATCAATGCAAGGAGATAAAGCAAGTCGGCAATGCTACCGTGATCAATTAAGATACCCCACATCAGATAACATCTGACTCTAAGGTGAGGACCAAGGCATTGTCATGAGGCGTGGACATTTGTCTTAAGGGGCACTTGAAGAATGTTATGGTCTCATTTGTGGGGCACAAGTTGTTGGGAGCGAAACCGTATTGAACTTTAGCCACTAAGGTGCCTGACAATGGTCGACCCTTAGCCCTTACAATCTTTAGGCCAGCACAAATTGTGTCAATTACAGGCCTAGATTTTGTTGAGGTGGAGCTCGGGGTGATTGGGCGTCGGCAAGCCTAGGATCTATGAGGTACTATCAAAGTTGCCCCCTCCAGACCATGGATTCAAACAACTCCTATAGCTTGTAGCATTGGTTAGTTGAATGGTTGTTCTCTTTGTGATAATCGCAAAACCAAGATTTATCTCTTTTGTCGAGGTCGCATTTCTAAGGGTTTGGTTAGGCGAACCCCTATATGGATTGTACGAGCAAGAGGAGCTGAGTTTGGGTCAACGTGAATTAGGTAGGCTCCGTTGGTGATCTTCTTGGGAATAACTTCTTGCTTGGTTGGACTCTTCTCGTGATCCAGCTCTCCATGAGTCATGGGCTTCGTATTTATCTCTTATGTCTCGCCCATCTCGGATCCTTTTTTCGCTTCCTTAGTTGTCTTGCCCTAGGTCGCTCATAGAGGCAATAGTTCTCTTGGTTGCAGCGAGCGTGTCTCCCTCCAGCAAGGAGTATTGATTTCCCCTTTGGAAGAGCTCATTGACTGTTGTCGAGGGGTGTAGTGAGAGCGAATCGAAAAATTTAGTGTTGGGATGGATGGCTTGCTTAACTGCCTGCATCATTGTATTTGTGCTTACAATGTCAAGCTGCACGATTGCCGCTCCGAAATGCTTCATAAAATCTCTTATTGCCTCATATCGTCTCATCCTCACATGGAACAGATTGGTCACACTCTGTTTTCTACGAATTGAACACATATATTAGGTGACAAGCTTCTCAGACAAAGCACAAAAAGAGATTATCGAGTTAGGCGAGAGGTGGTGGAACTGGGACAAGGTTGGTCCGACGAGACTAGATGGAAATATTTTTCATAGGAGGGTGTCATTGCAGCTTTGGAGTGTCTTGATTTGACGGAAACACATCAAGTGGTCGAATGGGTCCCCTAACCCATCATACATTTGGAATTTGGGCAACATAAAGTGCAGAGGAGTGTCTTGGTGGAGGATGGCGAGGAAAAATGGAGAATCTGACATGTTGTCCAACACCCATAAGGTTGGATCATGGCTCTTGGGCGGAGAGGGAGTCCAGTTTCCATTTGCCCAATTCCACTCTTCCCTGGTGACTCTGTCTCGGTTGCAAGGGTAGATCAAGTGCTTGTTGGTTGATGTTGATTTGCTCGGGCTTCTTCCTCTTTGCACATTAATTAGGGGACTGACAAGTCCGGATCGGGGAAAAGGAACCCCAATGATTGGGTTTGGGGTGGCTCAGGGAGCCGCTGCTGCATGCAGGCTAGCATTATCTTCTCTTAGGGAGGCATTAGATACCAAGAAGGAAGCCAACTGCTACTGATGGGACTCCAGCTGCTCCTTGAGCATCTGTTCTAGTAACATCAACCGTTGCTCCATCGGGAGCGTTGGATTAGACGGTTTGACTTTGCCCAGAGTGTTCTATCGGATGGAGGTTTGGGATATCTTAGCTTTGCAACTAAGAGATTAGTGTAGGAGGACCCTTCCTACAGATGGCTCCAATGGAAATTAATTGAGCTCTAGGGCTGACCCTTTGCATAATAGTGCTAAACATGTTCATTTCAAGGTATTCAAATCATCTCCGACCATTCTTCAAGGTTCAGAAGGATGCCTCATCGAGCAAATGGGGTGCTGAGTTTGACAAAGCCTTTTAAGCCATCAAGGAGTACCTTGTCTCCCCTCTAGTCTTGTCCCAGTCCGTTGAGGGGGAGGAGCTCTATCTTTACCTCTTAGCCTCAGTCTTTCAGTTCACTTTGTCAACAAAATGTTAACTGACACCCAATCCCGCTACATAGATTTTGAACGAATCGCTTTGGCCTTAAGAGTTATAGCCAACCACATAATAAATGTATTGTCCTACTACCCAATCAGAGACATACTCCACAAGTCCGATGCATTGGGTAGACTTCTAAAATAGGATATTGAGCTGAGTGAGTTCAATATTGTATACCGCTCGATGTCGGCTATCAAGGGCCAGGTGCTCGTCGATTTCATTACCAAGTTGTCAGATGTGTCGAGGGGTAGCCTCCCTGATCACCTATGGATACTCGAGACCAATGAGTCTTCCAAAACGGTAGGGGGTGGAGCTGGCATGGTGTTGTTGTTGTCTTCCAAGGGCCTATTGGTGGCCTAGGCAGTTAAGTTCTCTTTCTAAATCTTGAATAACGAGGTCGAATACGAGGTTATGTTGTTAGGACGTTGGGTATCCTGAGTACTCTCAATCACAAGCTTAGAACTTCGATATGACTCATAGTTAGTAGCCTCCCAGATCCGAGGTCAGTACTTAGCTCTTGCACAATCACTAAAGAAGACCCAATATTTATATAAAGTTTTTTTTTATATAAACTGAGCCTCGCCTCCTTGGAACTCGGCTTATCTAAAGAAGTATTTCCATTAGTGAACTGCTTTTGTTTTTAGTCATGTCTTTCATTATCGCCCCTAATGTATGGAAATTCAAATAAAATTTGTGTATTCATTCAACTCTCCTTGTAACGCCCCAACCCCTGCCTAGGCAGATAATGGGGACGCTACACGGGACTAAGACTCATTTACTTGACTTTCTGACATTGGTGAGCCCATTTCTAAATATAAATCCAAACTTATACATATTGGCATAACTTAAATCCATGAATTCTTCCAAAATATATAACTTGTAATACTACCACCGTAATGGTGTTTAAATGTTCTTGTACATATATTCCCGAGTCCCATTTACTTGTACTTACACAAGTTGTACTATCTCCAAAATATTACATTTACATTACAAAACAGAATTAGAAACCTACATATAGTGGACTCATAATGTTGTGTTGGCCCTGGCGAATGCAAAATGCCTCGGATGTCCTCTTCAATACCTACACAGATGAAACACCCATGCTAAGCTTATAGCTTAGTGAGAAAACAGATAACATATATAGCCATTTGTAATGGTCGTTAATTACAATATACATATACAATTCATATATAAGAATATTCAATCTCCCGTAGGAGTACATAACATAAATCTTTATAACAATAGGTACCTGTAGGTACACTATAGAACGGAACTGAATTATGCCTTAGCATCAGAGTTGATTACTTTTGTTTTCTAATGCTTTATTGTTCATATACTTATCATATAAATGTTTGACATGACGATAATGAATCAGGGATCTTACAAACCTAATAGTGTCAAGTGCGATCTGTGATGACAGTCTTTGACTCCTGATACATGCACCTGCGTAAGCAGAGAGGTGTCGTAGCACAAAGCGGGAGTCTTGTAGCGATGGGAATGTCGTCGCCCAATAAGGGTGTGAAGCAGCAACTAGAGAGTGTCAAAGCACAAAACAGATAGTGTCGTCGCACTAATCAAAGGTGCCTCTTCATTCACTATTCAATCTTAAGTAGGCATACAATTATATATATTATTGAGCTTGTTATATTGTTCTTAAACACATTTGCAAGTAAGGGGCAAGAAACAATGTCTACCCAACGACAGGTTCAGAGCATTTTTCATATAACTTTTATACTTGTACAGACCCTTTCATTCACTTGTTAGGATCCTCATTAATCCAATGGATGGTTTCCAAAATTAACAAAAGACAAGAACAAAAACGGGATTTCAGGTTCACCTAGGCGAAGAGAACCTTTGCCTAGGCGAAGCAAACCTTCGTTGAGGCGAGGCAGAAACTAGAAATTTTTCTGGCTTCGGGTTCGCCTAGGCGAACCAACCTTCGCCTAGGCGAACCAATCTTCGCCTAGGCGAAGAAGCGTTAAGCTTGTACAGAATTGGGCCTTTCTGCCCTTTTTCACCAGAAAACTTCAACCAAAACAAAACAACCTCAATCAACTTCAAAACGAAACTACAAAACTGACTTAACAATTTAAAAAAACCTTTATACTAAGAGTTAGGGTCTTCCCTAACCCGAACATAGACAAAGAGGGAGTTAGGTTAATTTCCTAACCTTGATCTTCTTGAAATCTCCTCCTAGCTTCCTTTTCTTCCTTTCTTCTTACTTGAACCAAACTACATCCTTCAATAAATGGGAGAACAAGCAAGCGAGTGGTTTCTCCAATCCCCGTATCTAACTCAAAGCTGACAAAATAGAATTTCCCTTTCATAGAAGGCCATGTTTGGCTTTGTCTCATTTTGGACTTAATTTCTTAACCCTTGCATTTTAGTCATTTATCTTTCTTTCATTTTCAAATCAACTTATCCAGTTCCTACAATAACATATCATCTTCTTGAGTTATGACCTTTGGGTCCTTAATGTGACATTTTACCATTTTAACCTTTTTCCCACTTTACACTTAATTTCCGAGAAATACAATTTTGACTTTTATTATACCACTAAATTGTAATAAACTACTAGGGTATAATTTCGGATGTTACACTCCTAATGCACATCTCTCTTCTCAATCGAAGGTCAATGGCCTTAAGTAGCTCGCCCTTGAAGGTCACAGGCCTTAAGTAGCTTACTATTCTTTATTGAAGGCCATTGGCCTCATGCAGCTTGCCCTTGAAGGCCACATGCCTCGGGCAGCACACCTTTCTCCATTGAAGGCCAATGGTCTCAAGAAATTCGCGCGCGAGGCCCGCGAGCCTCGAGGCGGTCGCCGCCAGAGGCCGCGGGTAGTAGGCGACTTACTCTACTTCATTGAAGGCCACGGGCCTGGCGCCACTCTCCATTGAGGCCCGGCCTCGGGTGGCACCTGCTCATGAAGGCCACGGGCCTCGAGCAACATGCTCTTCTCCATTGAATTCCATTGGCCTCAAGCAGCTTGCTCTTGAAGGCCATAGTCTTCGGGCAACATACCCTTGTCCATTGAAGGCCACTAACCTTAGGCAGCTTACCCTCAAAGCTCATAGGCCTCAGGTAGCTTACCCTTCTCCATTGGAGGCCCGCCCTCAACAATTGCCCTCGAGGCCATGCTAGACCTTGGGTAGCTTCGATTAGTATACGAAAAAGTCTTGTTTGAGCCACATTTGAGATAGGTTTTGAGTGCTTTGCGCACTAAATCATGTCAATAAGACCCAGTGGAAGTGTTCGGTCTTCTTAGTGATATCATTTATGCAGTTTAGAGGTTATTTTTGGTTTGTTTACGAGGTTTGTGCTTACCTTGAGAGTTGATATAGAGATATATGCTTAACCATGAAGATTGAACCCATTTGCTCGACCTTGAACATACCAATATTCAATGAAGAAATGAAGGCAAAGTGATGAAAATGGATGAAGTAGAGGAGCAATAGGCAATGCAGTGAAGAGCAACAATTCCAGGAAATTTCGCTAAGATTGCGAAAATTTATTTGGGATTAGAAAGATTCGCAATCTAGCGAAATTGAGAAATTCCTTCAGGCTTCAAAATTTCTCTATACCTTTGTTCAGCAAAATTACACACTTTAAGCTATCTCTTAAAATTTCGCTAAGCTAGCGAAATTTCGCTAGCTAAGCGAAGAAATTGCCGGTGCCTAAGCGGAAATTCTCTGAGTTCGCTATCTACGTGCAATTTAAGCTACCTAGCGGGAATTTCTGCTGTCATCCTTTTGTAATTAATGCAAAGCGAGCCTCATTTTGGTTGCATTACTTTATGTCCTTATATTAGCCAAAATGTTAGGCTTTCTTGTATTTTCATACATTGGGTGGCCTATATAAGCCCCCCCCCCAAATTGTAACCCTAGAGGAGGCGAGAAGCAATCTTTTGGCACAATTTTCATTTTATGTAAATATCTCCCGCAACTTTCATTTGAGGTTTTGTTTTTCTCTCTTCTCTCTCCTCTTTCTCTTATTTTCTAGGCTACCAAACAACCCTCTTGAGGATGACAACTCAAGAGATGCTTGGCTAAGCCTCTTAGCTTTGAAGAGGAAGGTAGCTAGCTTGGTTGTGGGGCAGTTGCAGGTTGTCCTCATGTGTTAAATGCTACAGGTACTGTATTTATGGCTCCCATCTTCTCAAACTAGGGTTGAATATCATTTAATGTCATTACCTTGGCCAATACTTACCATGCTTTAGGATACAATGCATACTTATTGCTAGATGTACTGTGGTTCTTTAGATGGCCTTTACGAGCCACTGAAATGAGGTTGAATGTTAGGGTTTCAAATTAAAAAGGGGTTGTAGATGCATGTTACTTGTATTGACTCAAATAGGAGTGATTCTAGGGTTAGGTTTTCTAGCTAAACAAAGATCCGGTTATGGCTTGGAATATAGGTTGCTTGCCATGATGCGAGGATAAAACCCGAGGACACTTGTTAACCCCATGTTGTCAAGCTAGTGACCTAAACCTTCAAAATTACCTTTCTACTTTGACTTTCGAGTTTTACAATTAATCATAAATTCGAGCAACTCACCTTTGTTTTAAGCAATCCAATCCAAATTAAAAGCCTCCTTTTTCAACAACGATCTGAGTCGTTCGTAGGATGAAAGCCATTAGTGTTCGACCACAGGCCATTATCTTTGTAGTAGCTTGACTACGACAGTAGGAGGAACTTAGGATATAAATTTTGTTGATTCCAGATCACCCTACTGTGGCACGAATCACTTACCATTCTCCATTAGAGGCCACTAGCCTCAAGTAGCTTGTCCTTGAAAGCCACGGGGTATCGAGTACCCCATTGAAGGTCACTAGCCTCAAGCAGCTTGCCTTTGAAGGCCATAGGCCTCAGGTAGCATACCCTTCTCCATTAAAGGCCACTAGCTTCAGGCAGCTCGTCCTCAAAGACCACAGGCCTCGGGCAGCTTACCCTTCTCCCTTGAAGGCCATTAGCCTCAGGAAGCTTGCCCTTAAAGGTCACATGCCTCGAGAAACTTGCCATGTGCCAATCAGTCACAAAATTTCGGGAAAAGCCTGTCTAAGCATGAGAACGACAAAAAGAAGAGGGGGATAGCAAGAAAAAAGTTGGAAGTGATACATCAAGACAACCAAAACATTTCATAGAAGGAAATATAAGTTGTTCAGTCACAAGCACAACCTGCTCATAGTTGGTGAATCGGAAAGGAGGGGGAAGACAGTTACGCCAATGAAGGATCAGGAATTGAGCCCGTCGTAGAATCCAAGGGTGAATCTTCCTACAGTACCACCCCTGAGCCTTCTCCGCCTTTAGGTGCCTGTTGTCCCCGCGCCTCCTCGACTTGGCTGGTCTCGAGGTTGCCTCCCTCTGGAGCTTTGGTTAGCACTGTTCAAACTGTGGTTGATCCCTCGCCAGGAGCGTAGTGTAATAGATATTTTGCAACTCCTTTGCAACCCTCTCCCTCTCAACCTCACGAAAGTGTAGACCACTCGGTCCTTACTTTCTCCAGTTCCCTCTCGAGCTCAGGCACCCGAGACTCCTCTTGCACCTTTCCATACAGCGTCCAAGCCATGTCTCGTAGGCCAAAGAGCAGACTAAATTGATGTTGTCAACTAACGCAATACCTAGGGATGGACATGGTTCGGTTAACAAAACCGTGACATAAAATAAAAACCGACAATCAGTTTTTTGTTTGTTATTTATATAAACAAAAAACCTAATCATTAATATGGTTAACCAAATCTTCAATTAAACTTTTATTCGGTTAACCATAGTTAAAAAATAAATTTGTAATTCCATAATCATATATTAAAGTTCAAATTAGAATAATTATTATAAATACAATAAAAAATGCATAGAAAAAAATGAATACAATCTATTCATTTGCAATCACATGAAACTTGTGCATTTATAATACATCCACAAATAATATATGAAACGCATGTGATTAGATAATTTAATCACTGTTTTTTTAATCAACCACATGTTTTAACAACTTCAGTAGAAAAAAAAACTAATCCAAAGAAATTACAACCTACATGCTTTGGTTTGGAGGAAAATAGTAAAAGTTTGGTTTTGAGGAAAAAAGTAAAAGCAATAGAAAGAAGTGGGAAAGTCACAACTCACACAAATTAGGAAACCTATTTTATATATATATTTTTTATTTTTCGGTAGGCTAACCGAAACTACGGTTTTTGAATTTTGTAAATCGAAACCAACTTTATGTAAAATAAAAACCAAAACCAAACTGCTCAGTTTGGTTAACCTATTTTTTGGTTCGATTTCATTTTGGTTTTTCAATCGGTTCGATTTCTTAGGTTTTTTTGCCCACCCTAGTAATACTTGACCATATAATGCCAAAGACACCCAATTGCGCACTGTAGAAACAGATCGAAAAGGAAACAAAACAATAATACACCATGGGAGAATATGTTACTTAAAAACAAATACTTACGGCAACAACCTTGAAGGGAGTAGCATCCCTCATCATTTCCCTCGCCCCCTACACCTTCTCACCAAATAAATCCCCTAAGGAGGAGAAAGAACCATTGTTAGGATCCTCCATAGGGATCTCCTCATAAAGGGATGGATCTGACATAAGATCCTCAAGAGACAACGGGGATGTCGGCTTATTCGAAGGGGACTCAATCTAAATAATATCGCCTCCCCGCCTGGATAGTCTAATCCCCATCTAAGCCCGCATTTAGCGAAGGCCTAACATAATGAGAGTACAGATAGAAGCCCCAACGCAGTGGGCCCTCGAACCCACGCGTCAAGCTCGTGTGTGGTCCCTAAACGCACCCACATTAGGGAGTTTTGGAAAGTTAAACACCCAGATATCGCCAGACCTTCCATATCACCTCAAATGTACCACTCCTCGGGCCTATCGACTAAAGGCTAATCGGGCAAAGGAAGGTAAAAACCCACTCTTCTCGACGGTAATTAGCGCACTTAGTCAAAACACAAAGCGACGACCACCGCGTAATACCACGAACTCCACTCCCAATGGGCCCACTATTCGGCTCCACTCCCATAAAATCCTTGGCCGCTCATGGTGACCAAAGCTAATAATGCATTTCACACTGGCGAACTTCAACATTATAAATATTATGAACTTTAAAAAGAGATGTAATCTTTATTCAAAAAAAAAGGAAAAAAAGAAAAAAAAAAAGATGTAATCTTTCTATCAGACCGAGAGAAATACAAATTCTTTGGGATGTCAATTCATTTCCAAGAAGTTATAAAGTTATAAATATATTTACTTACTATCATTTTTAATTTAAATTCTTAAATTTTAGTAGTATTTTTATATTTTCAAAGGTAAAAGAGTATTTTTAAACTATGTTAGATTATGTCTTGGGATTAAAAAAAAACAAAATACTGTATCCTTTTAGATTGAAATCTCGCCTTTTTATTCATTTTGTATATAAAATTATAGTAATTTGTTTTTACAATAATTTGAACATGAACCTCCCGTGCACCACTTTAGACCCGTGCACCACTTGAATTAGACCTTGAGAGCATTGAAATCTTACTTATAAATTGGATTTGATCTCAATTCGAATTATGTCTAGTTTCACTTTCTATTCTTAAAAAATATCCAAACATGAGAATGAGAATGAGAATGTCTTTTTCCACTAAAATGATTCCATAGGAAACTGGCTTGCTACTTGACTTCAAATCGAGTAAGTTCGTTGAATTGAAGATTATTAATTCATAATTAAATTGTATTTTCAAATCCGTCTTAATCTCATTTCATATGAAGATGTATTGCAAAATTAAATTTGAAGGCATTTAATGTGTTACCAGAAAATTTTAGCATATTGATTTAACATTAATAAAAGTCTTGATTTAAGTTGTTGAACCTATGAGTGAAAATGATTCATTGAATGATGATACAAATAGATGGGTAATAAGGTACAAATGATTGGATGAAATTGCCCTTAAGGCCTAGCTCAAATGGTAAAAGGATGAAAAATTGGTGATATGAGAGCCAACACTTCTTTACTTTTTATTTTTATTTTTTTATATTTAAACACTTTAATTATAATATAGTAAATTATCTCCGATTTGAGCACAAATCCGGGATCCCTCCCTTCCCTATGCCCTGTTTTTTTAAATATTTGAGCGTTCTACCACATAAGTTAGACGTGATAATCAACAATTCTAGGATATTATAAGAACATAACACTACAACCTCATAAACAAAGTAAATATATATAATAAAGCGTCAAATTTACAAAATATGAAAATTGAAATGTATAGTTTTTTTTTTACTGAAATATTTGTTTCTTTTTTGACAATGTTTAAATATTTGCTTAAAAGACAACAAATACTACTTTAATTTGTGAATCTAACCTCTCCAACCCATTATAAACAAAAATGTCATTTGTTTCATATATTTACTGTGTCTCTTACAAAAAAAAATGGTTATTTTTACAAGAAAATAATAACATTTTTGTCAAATGATCAAAATTGGGTTTTCAAAATGTAATTTAATCAAATCATAGTTTTTTCTTATTTGGTTGTTTTTTTTATATATATTTTAAAAAATTTTGGAGAAATTATATATGTCAATTTGATACTCTATATGTAATTAATTGGGCATACCAAAAAAAAAAAAATCTAGTGTATTACAAAATAATACACCTACAAATACAAGAAAAAAAATGTTATATAAAAAATAAAATAAATACGATTTTTTTTTTTTTTTGGACATAAAAAAAATACGAAGTTAACTAACACAACTATTTGTATGAACTCGTGTTACACGTTTGTGATCGTGGGTTGGTTACACCCACAATTTATATTTTACTTAACTTACTTTCCCAAATGTTGATTGTAATGAAAGTTAAATCAACGATATCGATTTATTGTTACTAAAGTAACTAAATAGATTCTTTCTACATTTTTAGCAACCCCTCGTAACTTTTAACTTAATTTTCATTAAATGTTATTAATTTGGCCCTGAAATAAAGTGATAATTGATTTGACTCAGCAAAAATATATAAAATATAATTCTAATCCATATGGTTGGTCTTACCATATCTTCTTAATTGTTTTGTTGTTTTATGGTCAACCAAAATATAATTTTATTTTTTGGAAATAATTTATTTTTGTACATGAATTTAGAAATTTTATTTGGAGAATGAAATTCAAAGTTGATGTTATACATGCTTCGTATTTATTGTCTGAAAAAGACTTCAAATTACTATGGTAATGCTCAAGATTGAGACCATTTTTTTCATATAGAACCATAAAATTTAATAACCATTTTTTTTCATAGCACAAATGCTTGTGTTTGGTTATCAGGGAATTTGAGGGAAAATATAAATAAAAAGGAAAAGGAGAAAGAAAAAAAAAAGCCTTGAAAGGAGAATATTTTCAACCCACACCTTAAAAAGTGGTGAGTAGGTTTGTTGACACTGTAACAATTTTCTACCTAATTGGTAAGAGAATGGGTAGAATAGATATGCCAACCCAATCTGACAATGCCCAAGCGCATGAGAATCAGCCCATGAAAAGGTCAAGAGATATTTTTATAATTTTTAAAAATTTGTCGTTGTCAATTAAAATGAGCCGTAATTGTCTCAAAAGCAAAATGCCGCTGAATCTTGACTTTTCTCCAAGTCGATGTGGTAAAGTACTGGGCAAGGGTGGAAAGCACTCAGAGCAAGACTTCTATCAGCGTATCACTATCAGGATAGTGATCACATAGCTTTAACGGTAGTATGTGAATAGTGTAGTTTCCAGGGAAGGAGTTAATGCGCGATTTTGCCCTAGCTTGAGCAAAGCTTGACTAGCATAATGCCACTCAAAAATGTTTCACAAAAGTGGAATCAAAACATCGAGCTAAGGAAGACTTTTCAAACACTCAAAACCAATGTTGTTATTTCAACATTTCTCTTATTCTTCTACAATTTCAACAACGTTTTTATTCAGATCCTTAACTTAGTTTTATACGTTCTTTCCAAATACTTTGTCACTTCAAAGCTTTCTTGCTTTAGCATTTGATTTTTAGTCCAATTCTATAATGAAATTTGCTATTTTTCAAGCTAGTGCGTTCGATTTTTCTCTTAGCTTTCAATTTAGTGTATACAATATAATTTTGAAGGTATTTTTCACTTAGAATCTAAGTAAGTATCAAGGGAACCAAGGAATCCATTTTTCACTTAAGTAGAAGCTGCATTTCGATACGCTTCTCGCTTTGAAAAATACTTCATTTCTCGTACACCGCATTCACTAACACTTCATGCTTTCTTAGTTATGGTGAATTCCACTAGAAAATTCACCAAAAACATATTTTTGGTACGCCTAGTAAGACCCATCTTTGTGAAACATCGTCCAATGGGACCCATTTTTGCTGAAGAATGCCACTGAAATTGAGAAGTAAGACAACCATGTAGCTCCCCGGGATCAAGATATATGATGTCAGAAGCAACAACACATGAAGGAAGAGTTCTAGCCTTGTGGAATTGTATAGAAAACTCACACTTAGTACAACAGCAGAACTGTACTCAATACCATCAACAAGTGGAAGGAAGGGATGCAGGTAATGTGGATGTGCCTATTCTTTTATTTAATAATTCTAACGAAAAGAACCAGCAAGTGATCATGACTGCCTTCATGAAAGAAATGAAGCAGCAACTTCAATCCATCTTGGAGAACCTTAGAGAAAGGGGACAACCAAGGCAGAAATTCGCTTCTAAGCCTGAAAGGCAATTTTCTAACGAACTCGGGGAGTAGCATTCTAAGCAACTCACGAAGCAGTAATTTCATTGCTCACTCATGCCGATGGGAAATAGACACCTCTTCCCATCTGAGAGATCAGGGTACTCTAGAGAACGAAGGTGGGAAAGCCCCATCGTAGCCAGAGCCACACTCTCCTGAGATGCCTCGACTAATCCACTTACACAACCTGGATCATATGAAGGGGGCTTTTCTTTCAATGGAGGCCCAGGGGGCATCATGCAGCTGCTTGTAAGAGTGAATGGCAACAGGGGACAATAAGTTTCTCAAGAAGTTCAACAAGATCCTCAGCAGCCTTTTGGGCAACTATCCCTAGTACCAGTATTTCAGGAGCAACCTGTGAGAGACGCAGAGAGTTATATAAGTCGGGCCTCAAGTAAATCAAGCACCCAAAGCTCCTACACAAACCTTATCCATAAATGATGTATGCAGAACCCACCAAGGGGGTAAAGATCCTTGATTATCCTTATTCTCAGGAGAAGATGGGCAATCCACCCTAGAGCATGTTGCTAGATTCACTGTGCAATGTGGGGATTTGGCTAACTATGAGAATTTGTATTTATTTCAAGCTTAGACTGTTTCCTAACTCTTTGACAGGGGAAACATTCACTTGGTTTACAACATTGCCAAGAAACTTTATTCGAAGTTAGTAGCAGATGGAAAGGTAGTTCCACGCTCAGTTCTTCAGGGTTGAGCTTGAAGTGTGCATTACAGAACTGTCCAGAGTGGCTCAAAGAAATAGGGAGACTACTGATTTGTTCATCCCTCGATTCAAGATGATGAGAAACGGATGCAAGATCCATCTTTTAGAGACAGAGTACGTGAAAATGGCCCTAAAAGGTTTGGACATTGAGTTGAGGAAAAAATTCCAAGGTATGGAATTTAGAGATTTTTATGAACTTGCAGCTAAGGTGACAGAATATGAGGAGCTGCTCAAGGAGGAAAGTTACCGGAGGAATAAATCCATGTGAACCTACTGTCAAGAGGTGAACCATGAGGTGGTAGTGGTGATCTGAGCCATAGTATAAGCACATTCAATTGTTTTCTCAGAAAGGCACTCAATTTGTGGAAGAAGGCAAGGCACTTAAGCTTGGTACACATGTCCAAGATACTGAGCAGGTAGCTAAGATAAAGGAAATATTCGATTTCCTAGTGAAATAAATAAAAATCCATTACCTTCCCTAAAGATCACCTGATTCCCAAAGAAGGATGAACTAGTGGGAAAGATTCTACTACAGAAGTACCACTAACCATGGAACCATACTACTAATGCATGTTGGGGTTTCAGAAATGTCATACATGATAGGATCAACAAAAGGATACTCAAGTTCCCTGACCAAAAAAAGGCTATGGCAATCGATGAGGATCCTTTCCCACAAGTGGTCTCAATCAACACTACCAGCTTCGACCTAAGAGCATTGATAGAATCCAAGAAGGCAGGAAAACTCTCTCCAAGAAATGTATGGGTCCCTAAATCTTGTTTGGTTCGTGTTGATAAATTGAAAAATGAGTGGCTTGCAATTTGTACAGATCCTTCATCAGGGAGAAATTAAGAAAGTGATAATAATAGAAACGTAGTAGCATAATTCTATTTCCAAGGAAAATATATTTCTCTCAAGACACTAACTCCTCAGAGATGTTTGTTCCTCCCAGAGAAATGGTTACGCGGTAAATAAAGACCGAGAAAATTCCAATTTTCTGGAAGGGCAAAATTGTACTTCGCAAAAACCGGAATTTTTCTAGACCTCGACTGACAAAACAGACATCTCCGTTGAACCCGTCTCGCAAATTTCGGGCTTCTGCACACGCCGACTTCGCCGACATTCGGCGCTGCCTGACATTTCACGCTGGCGCGATGCTCTACCACCCCACGACACATGGTGCAGCAGTTGGGGGACGCCACATAAGATCCTGCCAGATCGACACTCGGAAGCGCCACGTCCACTTGAAAGCACATGGCTCACAATTACTACGTGAGTGTGAATCCCATGGCTCACAACCGAGCCACTCGTCGGCATTTACGCTACACAAAGTGAATTAAGAAATAAGAAAAAGAAACATAAAGAGATAGCCACACAAACGGCAGGAGTGAATGAAAGCAGAGGAATGCCTCCTTTGACTCATACGTTTAGTAATGATTCAAAAGGGAGAGAAAATGGCAGGAGAAGAGAAAATGAAAAGAGGTGACGAGAAATGAGAAAAGGAATAGAAAAAGGCAAAAGGAAGGAAAAGAGGAAAGAGGGAAAACAAATCCAAGTTCTGTATAGTGCTGAGGAAAAGGAGAGAAGGAGGAAGGGAGCGAAGATTTTCCTGCCGGCGATCGGCACTGCCGACACGCCTCGAGCACTAAAAAGTTGGTAACGCATGGGATTCACGCAGGGACATCTTCAAAAAGTCGAGTTTCTAATGAACCCAAGATATGATATTTTCCTCACTGTGCTATTTTTACCTAAAGGCTTTTTGCAATCTAGTGGTCAAGCTGTGGAGGCCAAGAGAGTTATGTAAATTAGTTCCAAGCTTTTAATTAAAGGGTATGGATTTCAAGGACCGCTTCACTGACCGTGGAGTTTGGTTTGAACTAGAAACCGAAAGCTTAGGTGTCACGGTTGTTGATGCGATGATACGTATCATTTGGAACCAAATGAATTATAGCTCATGCAACAAGCATAGTACCCATCAATGGTCGTAATTTTATAATTGTCATGTTATGGTTTGGCTGAAGCATGTAGTGTGGGACATGTGATGTTGATGCATGCTATTTAATGTATTAACATGATTTGCATGGAGGTAGATTATATATATAAATTATAATTTTCCATTGTCAGAACGTTTACGTAGTGCTCATTCATGCATGTAACATGAGGAAAATGCATTGGCATCACGCACTTCATATGCACGGTCACATCGCTGCTAGGCCGTGTAGCGCAGTTGGTTACTTGTTCACCTGTTTCCGTGAATGGGTCGCAGTGAACTCGAGAAAAATGGGAATATCATTGTAAAGTCCAAGGTAGATTCACGAGTATGTGAAATGATCAAATGATAAATTACATGTTCGGGGCTGGCTACGTTGGGTAGATCCCCAGTGGCAGAAAGTCCCAAATGTGTTATTCACTAGACATGAATTCCCAAGATGTGTTCGTGAAAATGTTGAAAAGGCATGCGCGTCCCACGGTAAACCGGAAACCGTGGCCCATAAAATAAAGGAAAAATAATTTGATAACTAAAATCGAGGGTCTCTCTGCCTGCTTAGCTGTATCAGACTGGGTTTTATTCACACTTGGCATTCTGTGTGAGGGAGCTCCAGACCTCGTGTTGTGAGCATGAGGCTGTGAACATCTCATGCATGATGTAGACATTTCCATATGTAATAGTAAATAATTGTGGCTTAAATTCCTGACATTGTTTATATATGCTATCGCATACGCATTTTAAAGTGAGTAATCCTCTTTATAGGAAATTTTCATCGGGCTTTTACAATTTATCGTAAGGGACCCTTTCTGTGTAATGGATTCATCCGTGGAGACTATGACGCAAGAGAGAGGTAGTTTTTGGAGAAGAAAGCCTAATGCTGGCGCTTTTGCAAGAAATATTTCAGAATATGTATAAATCTTTTGTAGAACAAGCAGCATGAAAAACTATGAGAATATAGTTAGCATATTTATTTTGAGTATTGCTCAGGGCCCAAGAGGCTATTTTACTCCCTGCGTATGCCTCAGTGTGATACGAGATGTATAAGATTTTCCCCGCAGGTGTCGACTAGTCAACTGACCCCTGCTTCTCGGCCGCCAAGAAAGGCCCACTCCTCCACGGGGTAGTTTCACTGTTCCAAGGGAGAATGATGCAGGCAGGTTCAGGGAATATTCCTTAAGAAACAGAGCATTTTCTCTAAGAGGTAAGTTCACTCATCCAAAGGGTAGGTTCTTTCCCCTAAGAGAGAAGATTGTAAACTTCACTTCTTCAAGGGAGAAGGTAAGGGAAGGATATGTTTCTCCAGTCATACATGTTTTCTTAGGAGGTGGACCCAGTTCTTCAAGGTACAGAATGATGTCTCCCATGGACAAATTTCCTTCCCTAAAAGATATGGTGAGATACAAACATGCTTTTTCAAGGGAGAGGGTTGGAGAGATGGAAAGGCCTGTGAGGCGTGTCATTCCTCCTAGTCAAAGGTGACATATGGTATAACACAAAAAATTTCCCCAAAAGCTTTCCAAGACTCAAAAGAGGAGGATGCAGAGGCAAAGAGCAGCTTATAAAAGGCAGTTCATTGATGTACCTGATAAAACACTCTTGGAGGAAACCATGGAATTAGAGAAAGTGAAGGAATGAATGGCTCTTAGCTTGGAAAAAACAAAGTTTGGGAGGAAAGCTATAGAGGATATGGAGTCAATGAGCAGTGCATATGAAGTAATAGACTTGGAGGCCTTATTAATATGTGAAATCACTATTTCTTTAAATTGTTCTACCGTTTCCTTAACATTTCCAGCTATCTTCAAGTTAAAAAGGCAAAGGAAGACCTAGTGGAGGGAAAAGGGAAGCATTTTGCGACATAGGATGATGAGGACCATGGTGGGGTCACCATATAATCCTTTGAAGAATGCAAACCCTAGAAGATGATATTTGAGAAACCCTATGTGGAAATGACAAGGCACATAAAGCCATTGTACGTAAGAGCTCATCTTAATGGCAGACCGGTATCCAAGGTATTGATAGATAATGGATCAATGGTAAATGTAATGCCATTGAAGATGTTGAGAGCTTTGGGAATGAGCATTAGTGATCTGATAGAAATAGAGGTGGTTGTGTCTACCTTTACTGGAGAAGTATCCAAGACCCTAGGGATACTACCTACAGATATCACCATTGGCAGCAAAAATGCATTATCTGCCTTCTTTGTGATAGACTCCACTACAAATTACATCATTTTGCTAAGGAGGGACTGGATTCATGCCAACTTGTGTATATCGTCCTCTCTTCACCAACTCTTACTGTTTTGGAAGGGTAATGAAATCAAAGTGATGCGGGTAGATAAGCAGCCCTTCATGGTGGCAACAGGCTTTGTGGAAGCCATTTATTATGATTAGGAATTCGGTCCGATCAAGTTCACTAGCAGAAGGAAAGATGGGGTCCCAAGGAAAGCATACATGGACATAAAGGGCTATATGGAAATCCAAAAGGAGGCGACCAAACTCCTAAAGGTGACTACAATCGTGCCTTACAGGCCGACGAGTGGTCCAATCATCAAGGAGATTGATGATGATTGATTACTCTCAAAAGGAAAAGGCAATAGCTGCAACTACCGTATTCAAAATGAAAATGCAGCAGATTGTGGAAAAGATTGAAGAAGAGTAACTCCAGGACACTTGTGGGGCTGAGATGATTTTTGAAGGGGGTGTAAATGAAAAATATGAAGAAATACAGATGGAGGATTTGGAGCAAGCTCCTCCTAAGTTCGAAGACACGTAGCTTCAAGTACATGACTAATATGCATGAATTTTATGACTATTTTTTTTCCATTTTTGCATGATTTTTGATGTTGAATACTCGTTTTAAATGCAAATTATGGATACTTCACCAAATTTAGTGTTTTTGCAGGAATATCATGAGAAACAAATAAAACAACAAGAAAAAAAAATCAAAAAGTGGTTAAAGTCCAAAGTCGCGACATCGGGTGAAGAGAGTCGTGACATCATATCAGAGTCGTGACATCTGGTGAAGAATGTCGCAACACCAAAAGTCCAGAGTCGCGACATCGGCTAAAGGAAGCAGAACACCAATTCCAAAGTAGTGACTTCAACAACAACATCATAGCAAAGTCGCGACATCGACACTTAGAGTCGCGACACCAAAAGTAGAGTCGCGACATCATAACAAGGTTGTGACATTGAAGACACCAATTCCAAAGTTGCGACTCCAACAACGACATCATAGCAGAGTTGCGACATCAACACTTTGAGTTGCGACATTGCACAAATAAGCAAACTGCAGAGTTGCGACACCAAAAAATAGAGCCATGACATCAGTCGTGACATCAGAAGCTACTAGGGCAAATCTGATGGCTTTTTCTAAGTCCGCATTATCCGCCTTGTTTTCAGGGCCCAATCATTAGAGCCTCTAAATAGAAGCTCCTAAGGTAGAGTGCGTAACTTTTGGAGGACCAACTTCAGAATTTCTTGGAAAAGAAAGCACTGCGGAGGAGAGCTTCAAAGCTCAGCTAACTTAGCTGAATAAGCTCTTGCTAATGAAGCAGAGCATTATAATTCTTTTTTCATTTTACTTTATGTTTCTGATTTCGAACCTTGTGAACTTGCCTGATCAACTTGGGATTGATGTTTGAGATTTTAGAATTTGAATGAGTAACTAATTTGGATGAATTAATTGAATTAATTTTGACTGCAGATCAATTGCTGGTTTGATGATTGGTTGAGTTTTTATACGACTAAATCAGGATTTGTTTCTCTTAAACTTCATTATTTCTTTGTAGTTAGGCTTAATTTTGTCGCTTTTCCATACTATATAGAGTTCCTCAAAGTGATAGTCAGGGGTGTGATTTAGAGCTGGATCCCCAGATTATTTTTTGTTCTGAGCTGAATATTGGAGTGTTGTTCTTCTTTTTAATTCAAAGCATTGGAACCTCCGTCCAAGGAGTTTCGAGATGTGAACTAACCGTAGGTCGTGATTTCAAGTTGTATCGATGGGATTTGTTGATCTCCTGCTTGAGGATCAAGTCTCATCCTCAGCTCATGGAATTTATGGAAACCTTGGTCTGAGGACCATTTCTTCCTTAAGGGACCCATTTCATAAAACTAATGGCCTCGAGCACTTGAAACTTGTCGAGAGTCAGGTTTCAGCTTTGTGAAAAGTTAGATTATGAAGTTGTGAGGATCTAACCAAAGTACCCCTTAAGCAAAGACCCATTAATCATATCTGACTAAATCTTTTGGAACCTACTGTGTTTTGATGTAATTAACTCATTTCAAATTCTATCATTATTTGAAATACCAAAAACATTGCATAAGAACAAAAGAACAAAAAACATTTATTTTTAGTATTAATTTCAGTATCTTTACACTCATATTTGTAACTCAAATAGTGATGAACTTGAGTAATCAGGGTACTCAGTCAAGATTCTGTTAAGTAGATCCTTATGGGAATGATATCCAGACTCCTAGAGTCCACTTTATTACTTGTACGACCTGTGCACTTGCAGACATTCGAGGCCTAGTTCAGTTTACAAAGAAAAATATAATTTAAGAGGAAATAGAATGACTTGTGTCGAATACCACTTGCTTTTAATATTAATTTGTCTCGTGAAGAGAGTTATAAGTTTATACCTTGGAAAGAACAGAATTGGCTATGCACTCGATCCAAAATCATCAAGTTTTTGGCGCTGTTATCGATGATCGAATTAGAATTTAAGACTGATATTCAGATAAAAAAAAGAGTTGCGAATTTGATGCAATTTTTTTTTTTTTTAGTTATTTCAGTTTTTACACTGGTTAGATGTTGAATTTGTTGTCTTAGAGAAAATTTTGCTAATTTTGCTTTAGTTTAGTAGCATATTTGTTTGTGTTTAATTTTTTTAGGCAAGATTGTTATGATAGTTAGGTTATATTCCTTATATGTTAGTTATAATTCAATTTTCAGCTTATATTACTCAGTTTTTAGTATTTTCTTTTAGTTGGTCAATAATTTGAATTCATCGAGCTATTATTAAATCATACATGGATCGATTTGCCAGATCTAATCAGAGATTTGCTTGCATTTCAGTAATGCTTTTATGCATAGAAAGAAAAAAGGGAGCCGAAGTTGTTGTCACTAGATCTTGAAATTGAGAGAACATTAACAAGGTTATGAAGCTGAAAAATTTATGAACAAGAAAGGATGGTTTGGCTAGAAGATATGGGAGATAACATCAAGATGCAACTCTAAATATAGATTTGATGCAAGGCAAGAGAACATGGAAGACCCATGGAGGCACATGATCGAGAAGACTACTTCTATCATGGGAGCACTCATTGTGGATGCTAATACTCGAGTCAAGCTACCTTTAATTCACCAGAAAATAAAATTAGTTCACAAGACACCCTTCTGAGGATCCTAATGTGCACATGGGGAGGTTTCTAAGGATGGCCAATATAGTCAAGATGAATGGAGTGAGATCAAATGTAATCAAGTTGCAATTATTTTTATTTTCTCTAAGGGATACAATAGTAACTTGGTTTGAATCCTTACCTTATGGTTCGCAAACACCGTGAAATACCGAAGCTTATATGAAAGATTTCCTTCCCACCAAATTTATACACGGAAAGAATGGAGATAATTTCTTTTACAAAGGAGAAGACTAAAGCCTCTACAATGCTATATAAGAAGCATCAAGAGGTATCCAATGTAAGGTATTGATCAGATTCATTTAGATGGACATCTTTCTACCATGTTATAAATTACTTTCCAGCAATACGACGCCTGTTGCTGTGCACCAAAGGAAAAAGCCGCAAAGAGGGCTAACTGTGATCAAGGCAGAATAAATAAAGTGCAATTATAACTCCTTCAAGTTTTTGGTGAGCAAAGGAAGATAGTAATGAGAAAGTAACTGGAACAAATATTCAGACAGCTTAAGCTCACAGCATAGACAGTTAAATGTTCAAGCCAGAATGAGCCATATACGTAAACAAAGTGGGATTGATGCAAGGAGAAGAGGCAAATCAGGAAGTAGCTCAAGAGGGAGCTTATCAACTTGAGGAGTACAATTACCTGAATGAGGGGAGGAGTTACCACTTCAAACCAAACCCCAATTTGCCAACCCACTACAATACCTACTGAGATATCGCTAGAACCCCTCATATGGAAGAGAGCTCCATCAAAGCCAAGGACCAAGGCCTAACTAACAAGAACAATCAACGAGGATGCACCAATCACCACGCCTACCAAGGCCAAGGATCAAACTTATACGCAGTGGGTACAACCAGCAAAGACCATCAAAGCTTAGCAATCTGTGAGGGTTATCAAAATTAGGCACCTATGACCGATCACCAAGAGCAAAAGAGAACTCAGACTTTTGAGGAACAGATGCTTGGGTATATGGTTGATACTAAGAAAATTCTCAACTGACCATGAGCAAATATTTGCTAACATGGATATATTTCAAGCCAATACTAATGCCTCACTAAAAAATTTGGAGACACAAGTAGGGCGGTTAGCCCTTTCCTTGCAAAAACAATTCAGGGACACTTTTCCAAGTGACACTCAGAAAAACCCTAAGGATTATTTGGCTGTAACACTAAGGAGTGTCAAGGAACTCCAAGAGAGCAAGAAAAATGAGAAAGAAGCTAGGAATGAAGGAGATGTAAAGGAAGAGAAAAATTAGAAACTAGAAGCTAAGAAGGATTCAGTTGAATCATCTAGGAGAGACCTATCAGAGGAAGAAAAGAATGAAGATAGTGTAGAAAAGGAAAAGCCTCAAAAGAAGGAGGTGAGAGTGTACAAACCTCCCTTGCCATTTCCCCTAAGAATGAAGCAAGCTAAAATTGATGAACAATTTAGCAGATTTGTAAATATGTTTAAGAAGCTGGAAATCAACATTCTTTTTTTATAAAGCTTTGGCTCAAATGCCAAATTATGCATAATTCATGAAAGAAATTATCAGCAAGAAGAGGAAGCTAGATGATCGTGGAATAGTGAACCTTTCTAAAGAACTGCAACAACACCTCGACCAGACCCTAGTAGTTTTATTACGCTTTGTAGTATAAGAAAAATTTGAATTTTTCGAATTTAAGTGCTAAGAGGAAGCAAGAAGATAAAGCTTAATTAATACAAGAGTCAGTGTTAAATTGTGATTTGTAAAATGAGGACCCAAAGCACTGGCAACACAAGAAGATTATATGCTATCAGAGGAATTTAGATAAGTTCATTTGCAAATGATGGGAGAAAGGAGTAATACAAAAGGAGAAATTAGGCCAAAATGTGACAGCCAAACATGGCCTTAGGCCAAATTGTGATAGTGACCAAAATTATTTTATGGATCGAGAGACATTTTTCTGCATCTCGTGGGGAGAAACAACTAGGTTACTGTGATGAGAAAATCCGCACCAAGAAGGAAGAAGAGAAGTCTGCAAATCAAGGTATGGAAACTATCACAAGCCTCACTTATTTAAGGGTTGTTAGAAAACCGTAACTTCCATTATGAAAGTGTTTTCGTTGGTTCATGGGTTTTAGTGGTTTCTGTTTGGTTCAAGTCAAGTTTGGGAGTTGTTTTCTTTCGATGTTTTAGATTCTGCTGAAATTGGGTGAAGAGAGGTAACCTGCCATTTCAGATAGACAGTGTGTGAGTGCACTTGCAGATTTCAGAGTTGTTTTGCTTAGAGGACATACACCCAGATTTGATGAGGCGTGACTAAAGTTGTTTTCTGTCTAGAGGACATTGAGAGTACCTGAGATTTGAAGTTGAGTACCAAGACTAAAGGTTGTTTTGGTTCACGATGATGTTAAGTACTCCAGATCGAAGTTACACTGCTCAAAGTGGTTTAAGGTCAGAGATGTTAAGACCCACACTCAAAGTTGTTTAAGGTCCGAGTACCCATTCCATAACCCTCGCTTTGTTTTGTTCTTCCGTTGGTTTCGAATGAAAGGTCAACAGCATGTGGCAGCAGAGAAAATGCTTTGTATTCCCACCGTCAAGGGCAGTTTTAAAAGGCAAACATTGTTTCTTTCCCTTATTTAGTAATGTGATTAAGAATAAAATAACAAGCTCGAAAATATATATATTTGTATGCTTGTTCGAGACCGATAGTGAATTTAGAATAGCACATTTTGTTCAGTGACGGCACTCTTGTTAGTGCTACTTCACACTTCACGTAAGGTGCAACATTGTTCAAAAAGTGCTATTTTGAGCCCTATTCAAGATAGGTTTTGAGTGCTGCGCATTCAATCATAACAATCGAGCCAACTGACTGAGTAGGTCCATTAGTACCAATCGCTTATTTCAGTTTGTTTTTGGTACTTGCAGTCTCAATTTCAGCCAGGCTTCTAGTTCAAACTGATGTTAAGATAATGTTTAATACCCGAAGATCTACGATGTCATCAACTATAAAAATGAAGGAATATGAAGTGGATTGGCGATGAGGATGCGAAGGAAGTCGGACTAAAGAGGGCAAAGCAGTGATTTTTTATGATTGCGGGTGGTTTGGCTAGGGATTGCGTAAAATTTCGCAATCATACGAAAATTCCTCGCTATTCCAGAGAAATAGAGAATTTTCGCTAAATAGCGAAATCTCTGATTGGCGCTCAGCGAAATTCTACCGCTGAGGTTCACACAGTTCTCTTGATCAGCTTAATCTTCGCTAGCTAGCGAATTGACTGCTGATAGCCACTTTTGATTGGCCATCTTCAGAGAATTTGTGGTTGGGCGAATTTTGCAAAGCTATGCAGCGAAATTCCTCAGATAAATGGAATTGTCGCCTCGTGATTTTGGTATTCTCGATCCCAAACAACCCTGCTTTTGATGTGGCTACTATTTTGACCCTAGTAATTTCATATTTTAGGTATTCTAGTATTTTCACTGGTGGTACTACAGAACCCCACAAACTTGTAACCCTAAGCAAATTTTCATTCAATACACTTTTCTCCCGCAGCTTTCATTTTAGGGTTTTATTTGCTCTCTTCTCTCTCCTCTTTTCTTTTTCATTTTTCTTGGTTGCCAAACACTTCTTGAGGATGATAACCACATGCTTACAAGCCTTCATAGCCTTGAAGAGGAGGGTTGCTAGTTTGGTTTGAAGGTTTAGATCGGTTCTCATACTTTTGAGAATGTTACAGGCATCGCATTTATGGCTCCCATCAAACTGTATTTAATGCCATTTAATGTTGTTTTTCGTCAATACTTACATGCTTTTAAGGTTCAAGCAGATGCTTAATACTAGATGCACCGATATCCTTTAGATGTCATTTACGAACCGTGGAACGAGGTTAAATGCTGGGGTTTCAACCGAATGGGACTTTTAAATGCTTGGTATTTGGTTCGACTCCAAATAGGAGTGGTTCTAGGTTAGGTTTTATAGCTAAATAGAGATCCCGCTTTGGCTTTGACTATATGCCGGTTCTAATGCGAGGAATAACCTGAGGACAATCAGAGAGACTCATACTAGTTAGTGACCTATAAACCTTCAAGGTTACCATTTCACACTTTCATTTAAGCTTTTACAGTTAACCAGTGAACAAACAACCTCCCATGTTTTTAGCCAAATCCATAAATCCAAACAAAAGCCTCACCATTTTCCAAACACTGATGCAAATCATTCGTGGGATGAAAACCCATCCCCGTGTTCGACCCTAGACCGCTATACTGCAGTAGCTTGACTACGGCAGTAGGAGGAACATAGGAAACAAATTTTGTTGATTCCGCTCACCCTACCGTGGCACGAATCAAATGGCGCCGCTGCCGGGGATGGTGCCAAACTACGTATGATGAGTTGATGTGTACTTGTAATCCACATTGGCGCGTTGGTGACCTTTCAGCCCCACTATGCGTGAACTCCAAGTTTTCTTCACTGGGGGCCACGCATCGCTTTTTGATTCTCACGCTTTTGTTTTAACTAACACCGACTTTTCGCAAGCTTTGTCAGGTTCTTTGTTCTTGCTTTACTGTAATAGGTGTTTATGCAAAAGACTGACGAGGGATATCGTGTAGATTGCAAAAGAAAGTGAGTACATTTGAACAAGGTCAGGAAATCAAGGTGCACAAATGACCAAATGATCCCCACCCGAGGAACAACAAAGTCAACAAGCACCCCTATGAACTAAACAAAGATATAGGTCGATGAGGAACACATACACCCTCCCAGAGTGAGTGCTCCTCCCAGATCATACCTCCCGCTGAGGATGTAGCAGCGAGATCTCTCACCTAGTGCCCCTCGCTTCCCACATTTCATGGTATGGAAATGAAAACTATTCACACATACGGATTCGAGGAAGTATGCATAACTTTCAAAGAGGGTATAACCGACATGGAGCGCCTTCGCCGGCGCACCCCGCTTGACCTCAAGGACAAAGCCAAAATTGGCTCAATTCACCAAGGCCGAGAACCATCTCTGAAATCAAGCCGACATCTTCGTCGAATTTTTGAAGAAATTCTTCCGCAACCAAGACCAACAAAGAAGAGGGGCACCTATACTACTCTACTATGACAACGAAATCTCTACCAATGCCGAGATTCATGGAGACCATCGAAGGCTTTGTCCACATCATGGTTTCGATTAATTTGGATGTTAGTGAATCATTTTTATGATGGTATAAGCCCTAGCCATGAAGCAACCATCGAGACCATGTGTGGAGGTAACTTTTTGAGCAAAAACCCGGATGAGGCCATGGACTTTTTGAACTATGTGGCCGAAACCTCAAAGGCATGGGATGAACCGAGTCCAAGGGAAGCCGAGAGATCAAAGCCTTTGAACCACCTGAGGGGGGGCATTTATACACTTTCCGAAGACACAGAGATGAAAGCAAAATTGACCACTTTGACTCGAAGGTTGGAGGAGCTGGAAATGAGAAGCCAGCACGAAATGCAAGCAGTAAATGAGTTACCTGCATCTCACCCAGCTTGTGTTGAGTATCAGACAAATAGTCATCCTAGGGAGCACTGTCAAGAGCACGCCCATGTCCTAAATCAAAATAAACCACCCATAGATGCTCCATATGGTAACACCTATAACCCTAACTGGAGAAATCATCCAAACCTGTCATGGAAGCTAAAAACCCCTCGTATATGTCCCTTCAGATAATAAACAAGAAGAATTTGGCTCCACTTCAACACAACAAAGAATTTACTCCAATATCTTCTCCCGCTGAGCAAAGGACTCGAATTTAAGTAAAGTGGTAGGCACGCTTGGTAGAAGAACAAAGGTACCGAATGTCCAGACTAACTAAAAATTGAAGCAAGCTGAGAGCTCACTCACCAGAAACTCGGACAACATGCACTCGAGATTTCAAGGTTGTCTAACCTCAAAGAGCCGCGTTGTTCAGAAAAAGGAAGGTTCTCTCAAATACGCCAGAATGTTGTAAAGGAGTGCATGAAATAAGCTCAACCAATGATCCAAATGCAAGAATTGATGAAGTAAAGGCAATGGTGACTTTAAGAAGTGGTAAAGAACTGAGACCAGCAGTCCCAACTCTAGCCAAATCAGCCCCCACGGTAGCTGACCCGCCATAAGAAGATCGCCAACAACTAGAGAGGGAGGTGAAGAAATGCTGTACTCTCCATTCCCAGCTCTCCAAAAAAGAAAATTTTCAACCAAATGTAAATGCTAGAGGCCTTATGTAAGTAAAAGTTAACATTCCTCTCCTTGACATGATCAAACAAGTCCCCACCTACGCGAAATTTTTGAAGGACTTATGCACCGTGAAAAGAGGGTTTAATGTAAACAAGAAGGCCTTTCTGACCGAGCAAGTGAGTGCTATCATTGAGTGCAAGACTCCAGTGAAATATAAAGACCCGGGATGTCCTACAATCTCGGTTAATATTGGAGGCATCAGCGTGGAGAAAGCACTGTTAGACTTGGGAGCTAGTGTGAACCTCAAGTGTCGTATTCCATGTACAAGCAACTTGGTTTCAGGAACTTAAACCCATCACCATCACACTACAACAGCCGATAGGTCTATTAAGATACCAAGGGGGACCATTGAGGGAATCTGTTAATACAAGTAGACAGATTCTACTACCCAGTGGACTTTGTCGTACTTGACACAGAGCCGGTGGCGGTGGGAACCAATCATGTGCCCATCATATTGGGAGACCATTTTTGGCTACTTCGAATGCCATAATAAACTACCGGAATGGGGTTATGCAACTCACATTTGGGAACATGACCTTAGAACTCAATATCTTTCATCTGAGTAAAAGACATATGCACCCAGAGGAAGATGACTGTGAAGAAGTCTGTATGATAGATGCAATTCTTGAAGAAGGCTAACGAGCAGCAAGTGCAAGATGGCCAACCCCGCAGTTATCCGAGTGCCTGAGACCAACGGTGAACCCCAAGCAAAGCACGAAGCTTAGTACAGGTATCGAGGAGAAAAATAGAAATCCTACCTCATTAACCGGTGACGAACCAAAGGAACCCCAACGCTAGAGCTCAAACCCTCCCAGTTGAGTTGAAGTATGCATTCGAAGAAATGGGCAAGGTCTGGGCTGTGATTTCATCACTGTTGACCACTTCACAAGAGAATAACCTGCTGCACCTTCTCAAAAGGAATAAGCAAGCATTGGGGTGGAAAATTTTTGATTTAAAAGGCATAAACCCAACAATCTGCACCCATCACCTAGAAGAGGAGTCTAAGGTCGTTAGGTACCACAACACAAATGAGGTCAACCCCACTGTGAAGCAAGCTCGCATCGAGGTCCCAAATTGCCCAAGCCGGCATCTACTGACCTACTGATAGCACTTGGTGAGCCCAACTGTGTGTGCCTCTAAGAAGTCACTGAGTGACAACTCGTGAAAATGAAAAAGGTGGAAGAATTGTCTACCCGACTTACCACCGGGTGGAGAGTGTGCATAGATTATAGGAGGCTCAATGAGGTAACAAGGAAAGATTCACTCTTTACGTTATCATCGATCACCTTGAGAGGGTTTCCTGACACCTCATTCATTGCTTTTGATGGGTATTCAGTGGTATTTCCGTATAGAGATTTGGTCCCGCAGGATCGTGAAAAGACCACTTTCACTTCTGTCCATTTGGTACATATGCTTATAGGAGTAGATGCCTTTGGTCTTCGTGGCAGAACGCCCACCACTTTTCGTAGATGCTTAGCATGTTCAGCGATATGGTGAGCGCATAATGGAAGTATACATGGATGACATCAATCGTATATGGAGTGCGATTTTGAGGAATGTCTCGACTAATCCGAGGCCATCCTCGAAAGGTGCATAGAGAAGAACCTCGTGCTTAATCGAGAAGTGCCACTTTATGGTTAACCAAGGAATTGTACTGGGGCACATTATTTCAGCAGTGGGGAATAGAAGTTGATAAAGCCAAAGATTAGAATTATCATAAATTGCCGCCCCTTAACTTAATGTAAAAACAGCTAGGCAATTTTGTCATGCAGTTTCTACGTAAGATTCATTAAAGACTTCTCAAGATTGCTAAAAACCCCGTACAAGCTCCTAGAGAAAGACGCCAAATTTGTTCGGGAGAAAGAATGCCGTGGAGAGCTTTTGAAGAGCTGGAATCCCATTTGACTATCGCCTCTAATAAGACGAAAGTACCTTAACCGGCGCTTGCCTTTTGGGCATGCATGCCGTGATTCGCGATTCGCAAGACGGCCAAAGAGAAGACGGAACCCCATGTAGTCTATTATGCAAGCAAAACTCGAATAAGCACAAAAGGAATTATACTATTGCAGAGAAGGGTGGTAGCGGTGAGTATGCTTTAGGCAAATTGAACTATACTTGGTCGGTCGAATATAGTCATTTTACGGACCATTAAGCTTTTGAAATATCTCGACCAAGCAAAATGCGAAAGCAAAGCTCATCCAGATGGAGTTCTTTTACTTGAGTTTTAACTTGCAAATTAAAGACAAGAAGGGTAGAAAGAATGTAGTGACGAGATCATCTTTCCAAGGTTAACAATAGCCCATGGCCTCATAGCCCACCCATCAGTAAGATTCCACTGAAAGAATCCCTAATACGGCTGGAAAAAGGCTCCTTGGTATGCTCACATTTGCCAATTTCCTCGCCACGAAATCTCATGGGTGGAAGAAACAGGATAAAGTGTTTCTTTGAAGATCAGTTATTATTGGGAAGAACCCTTAGCATTCCAAATCTTGTCTGAGATCAAATAATCGGGAAGTGCGTGCGAGGAATGGAACAACGAGTCACGAGCCTTTGCCGTAGAGAGTGCATGGTGGTCATTTGCTTCGGAAGGCGTGATGAAGGTCACTGCGATCGGTTTCCTCGCAGCCTTCCTTGTTGAGAGCACACCCAGTGTAGTGTATGTGATAGATGCGAACTTCGGGAAGTTGTCACGCCGTCACATGATGCTGTAGACCCGATTTGAAATAGTCGAGCTATTCGATGTGTGGGACATCGATTTCATGGGACCACCCACGTTGGCAGCGGTCATACCTGCATTTTGGTGGGGTAGACTATGTCAGTGGGTTGAAGCAATCCTGTAAAATTGATGACCACCCAGTGGTACTTAAATTCTTGAAAGCAAACATTTTTTTCTAGGTTCGAGTGCAAAGGCCATTAGCAATGGAGGTTCACATTTACGCATAAGCCTTTGAAAACCTCATGGTTAAATATAGTGTGAAACACGAGGTAGCCACCACCCACCATCCCCTCCAGACAAGTGGTCAAGTGGAACTTGCTAACATGGGAATTAAGATCTGTTCTGATGAAGGTGGTAAATAACCATGAAAAAGAAGCGGTCCCATCAAGCGCCGATTCAGCGTGGGCCTCTGAGAATGGCACAAGACAATCCTTGGAATGTCCCCTTATCGGTTAATTATGGTAAAGCGTGTCACACTTCGATGGAGATCGAATATAGGCATGATGACAATTAAAAGCAAACATGGATCTAAGCTTGAAACAGGAGTCAAGAAGATTCCTCGACCTTAATGAGTTTGAGAAATGCAGTGATGCCTATTTGAATTCGAGAGATTGCAAAGGAAGATCAATGGCATGACGAATGATGGCCCAGGAAGAATTTCGGTGGGGGACCAAGTCCTCATGTGACTCCAAACTTCATCTATTTAGGGGCAGCTTAGATCACGATGGACGGGTCCATTCATTGTTCGTGACATACACGATGGTTCGGTGGACTACGTGATTCCCGAATGATAGGGTGAGTCAGAGTCAATGGACAAAGGGTGAAATACTATGTTTGCGGCGTGTCAGAGAGAAGTTCTCTGTGGACCCTCACGGGTCCTACAGTCCACACGTTTAAGGGTGGCTCTTGCTGAATCCCGGCGACCAACTGTTCTGCCTCATTTGCTTAGTCGATTAAATTTCCTTTTGTTTAAAATTTGTAGTAGCAATGTCGGAGTTGACATTGGTTTCCTTTTGTTTGGCAGTATAGTAACACAAGCGGATCAATCTCTTACCTCAGCCATCACATTTGGTGTTTAATCCATATTAGTTTTGCATTCATCTGTGGGTTAGTAATTTTCATATTTTGGAATTCAGTTTCATGGTTATACAAATCTACAACCACAGCTTCATTACGCTCTATAACTTTTACGAATCACTTTTGTCTTGCTCCGGCTGTGTATCACTTTGTAGATCTGAACGATTGGTGCTTTTAATTGAACAATTGAGATTGCCTTTAATTGGAAAATTGAATCCTGTTACCTTAATGTTAGAACAATTCATGCATGATTTAGTTTTGGTGATTGAGATTTCAAGCATAGTCAACCTTGAACATTCCTTTAGCTAATTCACACACTTGCGCTAGGTTGTACCAATAGGTTACTTAGAAGCTATATACCTTTTCCACTTTGCAAGCGGAGCCTTAAAACCTATTGATATCCCATAATGAGTTAATTATTTACCCCATATGAAATGGCATAGTCTTCCAAAAGGAAAGAAAAGCCAAAAGAAAAGAAAGAAGAAAGAAAAATAAAAGAAATTGATTCTGCTTTGCCTTGAAGCTAGAACCTACGGTCAGAGGGTATATAGTGAAAGCCTTTAAAACTAGATGCCCTAAACCTTAATTGGTAGGGAGTCATCGACTTAGTGTTCGATTACAGGGTGAGATGGGTAGAGTGTAGGCGTGTAGTAGGTACTTAATTCTGAAGAGTCGTTTGAGTCAGGGTGAAACTGCGGGTTGTGGTCGAAGTGATCCTTTTGACGGTGCCCTGACCTTAATTGGTTGAGTCATGATGGACCAGTTACGGACTTTGGTGAAGTCAAGTTTTAGCATTGCACCTACAGTGCAATAAAATAAAGAAATAAAATTGCTAAAAGCTATCTGACTGGAGTTGTTAATTGACAGTCCCAAGGCCATGGCGATGCTAGGTTGGGGGGAATGGCTTTGCAATTTATTGGCTCGAGGCGGTTACCTTAGGAACAAATTAGATTTCGATGGAAGTCGAGGTTGATTTAGTGAAGTGGCGAACCTTTAAAACTTTGATGTATATGGTTTTTGTTCTCTTATCTTCGGTTCGAGCCAGAGTGTAAATTGTTCATTTAAAGAGTAAAGCCGGTCTGTACATACACCTTTTGACCCACATACACTTTTGTAAAAAAGCACGACGTACATCCATTATTGTTTTTAGCATTGCTTAGGAACTAGCAGCGCGTGTGTGGGTTGGGGTGTGGGTGTACCCAAAAAAGTGTATTTTGAACCATTCAGATTGGTTTGGAGTGCTTTTCTTGCGCTAATCATATCAATTAGGCCAATTAGCGTGAGTAGATCCCATTTTAGTACCTTGATGCCATTTGGTTTGACTTTTTTGAAAGTGAATTTTGCGGGTCTTTGCATACCCCTCGGCCATTTAGTTCAAATCGATGTTAAGATAAATCTTAGAATCACCAGAGATTCACGATGTATCAACCATAAAAATGAAGAATCTGATGGTTTTGTATGAAGATGAGGATCAGTGGAAGTGTTGATGGCGAGTGAGCAAGAGATTTTAACTATGATTGCGAAAATTTCGCTAGAGATGCGAAAGAATTTAAGATCTTAAGCGAAAGACTAAGCTATCCTAGCAGTCAGGAAATTAAACAGGCTAGCGAGGAATTTAGTACAACTAAAGCGAAATTTCTTGTGCTAGCGAAAATTCAAACTAACTATCTCACACAAATTTCTACAGCTAGCGAAATTCCTTTGTTGATAAGTGAGAATTTCTTGATTTCGCTATCTCTGTAGAATTTAGCTAGGCTAAATGAAAATTTTAGCTATATAGCGAGAATTTCCTGCATAGCAGTCTTGCCCACAATGATTTTGGTATTCTTGATCCCAGCTGACTAGTTTTGATGTATTCTGGAATTTTGACCCTTGTGTAATTTCATATTTTAGGTATTTTAGTATTTTCACACTTTGGGTGGTACTATATAAACCCCCACAAACTTGTAACCCTAAGCAACTTTTCATTCAATACACTTTTCCCGCAGCTTTCATTTTAGGGTTTTATTTGCTCTCTTCCTCATATATCTTTCTTTTCTTGGCGCGAGCACCCTTGAGGATGACAACTCAAGGGATGCTTGACAAGCCTCATAGCCTTGAAAAGGAGGGTTGCTAGCTTGGTTTTGGGGCTGCTGCAGGTTGTCCTCATGCTTTGAATGTTAACAGTACTGCATTTATGGTGACTTTCCAAACTAGGGTTTAATGCCATTTAATGTTGTTTTTTTGGTCAATACTTGCCATGCTTTAAGGTTCAGGTGCATGCTTAATACTAGATCTGTGATATCCTTTAGATATTTACGAACCGTGGGAATGAGGTTAAATGCTAGGGTTTCAAACTGAATGGGACTTTTAAATGTAGTATTTGGTTCGACTCAAATAGGAGTAGTTCTAGGGTTAGGTTTATAGCTAAATAGAGATCTAGGTTTGGCTTTGACTATGTCATTTGCCCTAATGCGGGGAAATAACTTAGGGACAACATGGCCTTATGTTGTCAAGCTGGTGACCCAAACCTTCAAGGTTACCATTTCACACTTTCATTTAGCTTTACAGGTTAACCGGTGAACAAACAACCTCCTGTTTTTAGCCCGAATCCATAGAAATCAAACAAAACTCCACCATTTTCCAAACAACGATACAAATCATTCGGTAGGTGAAAACCCATCCCGTGTTCGACCTAGACCGCTATATATCCTGCTGGTAGCTTGACTACGGCGGTAGGAGGGCCCATAGAGCAAATTTTGTTCCGCTCTTACCTAGTGTACGAATCGGGCACGTGTTGTGCTTGGCACCTACATTCTATCTTTGTACAGTACCTTCGGGTACCTATTGTGCTGCGTCCCTCCCATTCATTGTTACTGGTCTATACAAGCAAACATTTATATGAAAAGTATCTGAATAAAATGATGTGTGAAACATTTATATGAAAAGTATCTGAATAAAATGATGTGTGAAACATTTATATGAAAAGTATCTAAATAAAATGATGTATGAAACATTTATATCATAAGAATCTAAATAATGAACAATAAGAAAGTATAAGTAATCAGCTCAGCTCTGTTTTGTAATGTACCTATGGGTACCTTCTGTACAAGGTCTCTATTCTGAACTCCTACGGGAGATATGAAAACCTGTTATAAGAATTATGTTATATGAAAAGTTGGTTATACGTAAACTCTGACATATGCATTATGTTATATGTATCCTGTAATTGTGGACTACTCCAAGTGGTCATATTTGTTATTTGTTTCCCACTAAGCTATAAGCTTAACACGGGTGTTTCATCCGTGTATGTTTTGAAGAGGACATCTGAGGCATTCCGCATTCGCCAAGGCCAACACAGCAATAAGTGTCCACCTAATGTACGTTTTGCTTTTTGGTCTTGAAATGTAAATGTAAAAGTTTTTATAATAGTGGGGTTTGTGTATGTACAAGTAAATGGGACTCAGGAATATGTACAAGATAATTTAAACACCACTATGGTGGTAGTACTAGAAGTTTTATTTCCTTATGGATTTATTTATGAAATAGGCCCACCAATGTCTGAAAAGCAGGTAAAGGAGTCTCAGTCTCGTGTCGCGCCCCCTCTTTACCCCTAGGTGGGGGTAGGGGCGTGACAACAGTACTGTAATTCAAAGGAGAATGCCTCAAAAGATGAAAGACCTTGGAAGTTTCACCATCCCTTGTGCCACAGGGAACCATGAATTTGGAAGGGCCCTTTGTGACTCAAGGGCAAGCATCAACCTTATCCCTTCATTAATGGCAAGAAGATTAAGTTTGGGAGAGTTATCTCTCACCAATCTAACACTCTAAATGGCAGACAAATTTGTTGTCAAACCTGAGGGCATTATAGAAGATGTGCTAGTCAAGGTGGGGAAATTCATTTTCCCAATTGATTTTGTGGTCATCAATATGGAAGAAGATAAGCAGGTTCCTCTACTACTTGGAAGATCCTTTTTAGCCACCATTGCAACTCTTATTGATGTAAAAAATGGGAGTGCTAACTTTAAGAGTTGGGGATGTGATGAGTCCAAAAAACTCATTAGATTTTTAATCCATTTTTCTGAACATATTACAAGATAAATGTTGATTTGTATGCAGAGATGTGGATATTTTACTCAAATTTAATTTTGCAGGAAAATACAGCATAAGCTAAAATCTCGTGAAAACCGAGAAGAAACACATGCCTATAAGCAAAAAATGAAATCCTTAGCGAAAATTGGAGTCGCGACAAGAAACTAGTTTTGATCATTTCAAGTCACGTATCGCCAAAATCAATTTTGGGAAAGAAATAGAAAATTTGGCAAAGTCATGACTTGAAGATTGAGGTTGCAACCAGGATGACCAAGGCAACAAATGAAAGAGGTTGCGACAAAGGGAATGTGGTCGAGACTAAAGGAAATATTCAAAATAAGAATCTTTATGTCGCGACACCACTCTGATGTCGCGACATCACTCTGATGTCGCGACGAGGATCCGTCAATGAAACCACAAGAGAGGTCTTTGCAAGTAAATGAAGTTGCAACTAGTTTTTAAATGAAAGGCTTCATTTGAGGTCACGACATACAGTTGAGGTTGCGACATAAAAACAGGAACTGGGGTCTCATCAGGAAGATTGAAGTTGCAAGCAAAAATAGAGGTTGAAGAAAAGGAGGTATAACCCAAACCCAAACGAAGCAAACTAAAAACACCTTGCCAAGAACTGAAGTTGCGACCATTTACTAATCAAGGATCAGAAACGATGTCGTGACCACTCATTTAGGTCACGACGAAGAAAGAAGTTGACGAAGGAATCGGTCGCAACTACTTTTTGGGCAATTGAGACTACTTGCTGACTAGAAAAGGCAGCATGAGGTAAAGACATCACCTTGAGGTCGCGACCTGGAATAAAGATTGGAATGAGGAAATTGGTTGCAACAAAGAACTGAGGTTGCGACCAAAAGAAAAGAAATGGGCAGCAAAAGAGGTCGAGACATCACCTTGAGGTCGCGACATAAAATTGAAACTTGTGAAGGTACAAGACCAACACAATCGCGACCAGGAAAAGAAAGTCACAACATGAAGTCATCATACAAACAAAAGGTGGTGCTTAACTGGCGGGGTCGCGACTGAGGCACCAGGAGGAAGAAAGACAATGATGTCGCGACATGAAAGCGAGTGGTCGCAACATCAGCTCTAGAAGAAACAACGAGCAAATAAGTGTGACTACAAGCGATGTAAAGCGACCATTGATCTAGCATGCTGCAAAGGAATCTGGATTTACCTTGAGCAACAAGGTCGCGGCGGAGCTGGAGCAAATAAGGGAAATTCATGTCGCGACATCAACGAGGTCGCTGACGAGCAGTGAGCTAAGGCTTTCTTGGGAATTCCACAGGTTTTTGGGGATTTGGCCCAATTGCTGTGATAAATGAACTGGTGTTAGAATAGTAAAGTAGCTTCCGTCTTCACTACTCAGAAAAAGGGGAAAGGAGAGGAACTTCGTGTATAGTTTAAGTAGATTTTATTTTTATTTTTAGTTAATTTCTTTTACGGATTTGAATCTACTTGGTGTGCGAGAAACTAATTAATTTGTTTCATTTATGTTATTTTCTTCTTAAAATTACTGGCAGGAGGTATGAAATCTAAGACAAATTCTGGAATTTATTTATTTCTCGGTTTATTGCAATTCTACGGTGGTTGTGCGTGATCGTCTCCATTTCTTAATTATAATGCGTGAATCAAAATAGCTCTCTTGGATTTGATTTACATTTAGTTACAGTCTTTCCTTCATTTTTTTGGAGAACTTATTTGGGTTCGGATTTACTTATTTGGTGTCATTTTTGAATTGATAAGTTCCCAATGAAGTAATTACCGAATACCCGGTTGAGGAATGTATCTTGCTCACGATATCGGGATGCCCTGCATTGACTGACGGAGGAGATTCTGGTGAGAGCATTCTTTTAAGGTATGCTAGACTACCATTGATGAAGCTGTGAGCTTTGAAAGTTCATTTTGATAAATCCCCGATAAGCTCATAATTGAAGTTGGAGGGTATTTAACAATGAATGGATGGAGTTCATATGTTAAAGCAGGTTCTGGCAGACGTGGCGAAGTTCTGATGGAAAGCAGTTGATGATCGGAGTTGAATGCCTTAGACATTGAAACTGAAATCTGAGAATGTAGAATATGAAGCAGAATGGGTGTGAGAGAGTATTGAAAAGAAAAATACCCAGATCTTACAAGAGGATTAGGAATACAAGTAGTGGGTGTGATCTTGTCTTGAGAAAGCAAGGGTATCAACCGAGTGAATATGGAGAAATCCAATTCCAAAATTTAAGAAATCTTGGACAAATTCAGATCCATACACAAAACAGAGTAATGTATTTTAGTGTAGGAATTGACTGTTTCATTGTAATTCACTGATAGTTTTCGTTTCTCACAGGAAACTGATTCAGTCCAGTATTCTAGTTACAATTTATTTTTAGTCATTTAATTTGTTTTAGCTTAGTTAAACAGTAGTTAATAGTCTAGAACCTTCATTTTTCTAGATACAACTTCCATTTTGAGTTTTTAGTCCAAATAGCATGGAAGTTTAGTAGTTGGGGTAGTTGATCTTTAATTCATACCAATCTATGTGGGAATGATACTTGGACTTACATTGATTTACTACTTGTATGGCTTCAAATGCACTTATGATGTCATAGACTAAACCCTTATTTTTAAATCATGAACCTTCTGAAAGAAATATTTTATTAAGCAAATTTATCCAAAGTGACATTGATGCGAGAGAAATGTAAGGCTCTTACAACTATGTGAATTTGAGGGGGTTTTGTGGTCATCAATATGGAAGAAGATAAGCAGGTTCCTCTACTACTTGGAAGATCCTTTTTAGCCACCAGTGCAACTCTTATTGATGTAAAATATGGGAGTGCTAACTTTAAGAGTTGGGGATGAGGAAGTGAAATTCAACTTAAACCAAAGCCTGAAGCAACATGACAATGAAGAGGTTTACTGAATGAGAATAGAAGAAATTTTTTCTGAGAAAAATGAAGAGAGTGAAGCTGAAACAATGAATGAAAATGAAGAGGAAAATGAGCAACAGGGAATTGAGGAAGAGTTGCTAAAATTCATGCTAGAAGTGGTTGAGGATGAAGAAACACAAAACAAAGAAGAGCTGGAAGGAAATGTGGAAAAGAAGAGTTCAAATGGGCTAGTGCTTAAGGAGATACTTGAGCACTTAAAGTATGTCTTTTTGGGAAATGAGAGATGACAACCTATGATCATAGCTGCTGATTTAACACCAGAAGAAGAGAAAGAAGTGGTGGAGACACTGAAACAGTACAAGGAAGCTATAGCCTGGACTATAGGTGATTTGAAGGGAATAAATCCTTCAATATGCATGCACAAAATTCTGATGGAGGAGAATGCAAAGACTTCTATTGAACATCAAAGGAGATTAAATCCAATGATGAAGGAAGTGGTCAAAAAGGATCTACTGAAATGGCTTAATGTAGGCTTCATTTATGCCATCACAGACAACCCTTGGGTGATTCATATCCATATTGTGCCTAAGAAATGTGGAATCACAGTGATAAGAAATGAGAAAAATGAACTCTTCCCAACTAGGACTGTTACAGGCTGGAGGGTGTATATTGATTACAGAAAACTGAATACAACCATTAGGAAAGACCACTATCCCCTACCCTTTATTGATCAAATGTTGGACAAATTAGCTGGGCATTCCCACTATTGCTTCCTTGATGGATATTCTAGGTACAATAAGATAGCTATAGCTCCCGAAGATCAAGAGAAAACCACATTCACTTGTCCCTATGGGACTTTTGCTTTCAGAAGAATGCCCTTTGGGCTATGTAATGCACCAGCGACCTTCCAAAGATGCTTGATGTCAATTTTCCCTGATCTGGTAGAGGAGATCATGGAGATTTTTATTGATGACTTCTCTATTTTTGGGTCAAGTTTAAGAGACTGTTTGAAGAACTTGGCCACTATGCTTCAAAGGTGCAAGGAGAAGAACTTAGCTCTGAATTGGGAGAAGTGCCACTTTATGGTTAAAGAAGGAATTGTGCTTAGGCACAAAATATTAGCAACTGGGCTGGAAGTGGACCAAGCTAAGTTTTTAGTCATCAGCACTCTACTGTCACCATCTACTACACTTTACTGCACTCTACTACCACCAGCTAAGCTAAGTTTTTAGTCATCAGCACTCTACTGCCACCATCTAATGTCAAGGGAATAAGGAGTTTCTTGGGCCATGCTGGCTTTTACAGAAAATTCATCAAGGACTTCTCCAAGATAGCAAGACCCTTATGTAAATTATTGGAGAATGAGGCAATTTTTGAATTTAACATGGAATGCTTAGAGGCATTTGAAAGCATCAAAGGAAAGTTGATTTCAGCACCAGTCATAGCAGCACCTGAATGGGGGAAAGAATTTGAAATCATGTGTGATGCTAGTGACTATACCATAGGAGCAATCCTAGGACAAAGGAGAGACAAAGTGTTCAGGGCAATCCACTACTAAAGCAAGACTTTCAATGAAGCACAAGAAAACTACTCAACAACATAGAAAGAAATGATGATTGTAGTGTTTGCTTGTGAGAAATTTAGACCATACATCCTGGGATCCCAATGCATAGTTCACACTGATTATGCAGCCATCAGATACCTCATGGGTAAAAAGGATGCAAAACCAAGGTTAATCATATGGGTCCTATTGCTGTAGGAATTTGATTTGGAAATCAGGGACAAGAAAGGGAGTGACAATGTGATAGCTGATTACTTGTCAAGGTTGGAGATAACCAAGGAAAAGAAAAGAGGCAAGGAAGTACAAGAAATCTTTCCAGATGAATAGCTTTTTGAGGTTAACATTCAATTGCTATGGTTTGCTGACATGGTAAACTACTTAGCTTGTGGAGTTATGCCTCCTGATTTCAATTTCCAGTAGAAGAAGAAAATAAGGCATGAAGCTAGATATTTCATCTGGGATGATCCCATACTATTCAAAAGGGAGTAGATCAAGTCATAAGGAAATGTGTTCCTGAAGAGGAACAAGCAGAAATTTTGAGAAAATGCCATTCAGCTCAGTATGGAGGCCATTTTGCTGGCCTAAGAACTGCTCAGAAAATACTTCAATGTGGATTCTATTGACCCACCCTATTTAAAGACAGTTTTGAATGGGTAAGGAGATGTTACTGATGCCAAAGAATGGGGAACATAAATAAGAGACATGAGATGCCCTTGTATGGAGTATTGGTGGTTGAATTGTTTGATGTATGGGGTATAGATTTCATGGGTCCTTTCCCATCCTCATTTGGAAATTTATACATACTTCTAGCTGTGTACTATATATCTAAGTGGGTTTAGGCAATAGCATGTCCCATAAATGATGATAGTATTGTAGTGAACTTTGTGCAAAAGCATATTTTCAGCAGATTTGGGACACCAAGAACCATTATTAGTGATGAGAGCACCACTTTGAAAATAGACTTTTTGCAAGGCTGATGAGCACGTATGGAGTCAAACATGCCATGGGATTTTAGCATATCACCCTCAATCTAATGGTCAAGCTAAGATCTCTAACAGAGAATTCAAGAAAATATTGGAAAAGACCATCAACACTAATAAGAAAGATTGGGCAGTAAGATTGGATGATGCATTATGGGCATATAGAATTGCTTACAAGACCCCTATTGGGATGTCCCCATACAGAATAGTATTTGGGAAGCCATGCCACTTACATCTAGAGCTAGAGCACAAAGCCATGTGGGTCATCAAAAGACTAAATTTTGACCTGAAAGATGTAGCTGATGAGAGAATGCTCCCGGGTAATGAGGTATTTGGAAGAGGCGAGAATGATTTATGGCGATCTTTAGAATTTACAAGAAGAAGACAAAAAGATGGCATCATCAAAGAATCATCAGAAGAGAGTTTAGAGTTGGATAAGTTGTTCTGCTGTATAACTCAAGACTCAGACTATTTCCAAGAAAATTGAAATCAAGATGGAGTGGCCCTTTTACTGTGATATCAGCAACACCATTTGGGCAGTTACAATAAGAGGTCAAGCTGGGAATGAATTTAAGGTAAATGGTGTAATGCCCTGAAAATACCCTAACAGTTTTATAACATGTTTAGGGCATAAAATAAATTAAATTGTATTTTTTTCAGCGTTTAAATTGCTAAAAAACGAAAAATAATAAAAATTAAAAAAAAAACTCGGAAATTTTACAGGAGTGAGATAAATTTGGTAAAAATGTCAAATAAGGACCCAAGGGTCATAAATGAAAAAGAATAAATGCCAAAGTGAGAATATTGAGAAGTGGAATGTCAAATAGGGAGACTAAGGGTCTTTGTACAAAAAATGAGAAAAGATGAAGTTAAAATGTGCTGAGCAGTGCTACACACTTAAAATGGAATAAGACCAAAAATTGGTCTTAGAAGGAGCTCATTTTGGGCATTCACATTTGAGAGCTAGGGCTCTCATGTTTTTTGAAAGGAAAAACCTTGTTGGGTTGATTGACCCCCATTTGGTACAAGGTTTTGCAGGTAAAGTGAAGGAAAAGAAGAGAATGAAGGAAAAATGGGAGATAGGGTTTCAAGTTGCAAGAGAATCAAGGTTAGAAAGCCTTCCTAATTCCATATTTGTTTGTTTTGGGGTTGTATTGGGTTAGTTTTCAAGGTGTATTGTGGTTTGGATTGGTGTTGAGGAAGGAAATGTTGAGTTTTTAGGGGAAATGCTATCAAAAATTTCAAAAACTCATGTTTTTGTTTTAGCCATAACTTGGCTATCACTCATCCAAATTGAGTTATTCAAATTTATGGGTAAATTAGACTTCTATGAAAACAAATCTTCCTGAAATAAGTGTATCTAAATTTGAACCCCATTAGACCCAGAAAATTTGTCAAAGTGAGGCTCCGTTTTCGGGTCAATTCTAGTTCAGTTCTGATAAAGTTTTAGTGTTTTAAAACAATTTTGGTATTTAGGCCATAAGTTGAGTTTCACTCATCCAAATTGAGTTATTCAAATTTATGGGTAAATTAGACTTCTATGAAAACAAATCTTTCATAAATAAGTGTATCTAAATTTGGACCCCATTGGACCCAAAAAATTCGTCAAAGTGAGGCTCCGTTTTTGGGTCAATTATGGTTCAGTTCTGATACAGTTTTGGTGTTTCGGAATAGTTTTGATATTTAGGCCATAAGTTGAGTTTCAATCATCCAAATTGAGTAATTCAAATTTTTGGGTTAACTAGACTTCTAGGAGAACAAATTTCCCTGAAATAAGTGTATTCAAATTTAGACCCCATTAGACCCAGAAATTCGTCTAAAGGGAGCTTTGTTTTGGGGCAAATTCTGGTTATGTGTTGAAAATAGAATAGTCCCGGATGTTTAGGACATATATGGAGTTTTGGTACTCCGAATTAGATGATTATAATTTTTGAATAAAATAGATTTATAGAGAAACAATGGACTTGAAGGAAGTTGGGTAAAATATGGCTCATTTGTTCCCATAAAATTTTTGCAAGTGAAGGTGTGTTGGGTGAAAACAGCCTAACTAGAGAGCCTAAATGAAGTCAAGCTGATATTGTTCTCTGGTGCGATGGATTAGGGGTTGCGACGGGGAAAACCAGAATTGAAGTTGGTTAGAGGATAGGAATCGAAGTGCGCCGACAGCACATGTTCGTTCTCTATTCTTCTCTTCTTATTTCAAGTCTCAAAATTGTTTGCAATTGTGAAATGATTTTCAATAAAACTGCATATTGATTTATTTAAGTGATTTGAGAAAATTGGTTGTGAAATGATTACCATGAAAAAAAATTGCATAAGTATTGAAATGTGCTATTTGAGTATAAATGTATATACTCTATTGTAAATTTGCACGACATATTTAATGCCCTTAATAGAATGTTATCCATCATATTCGAGTCAATGATAGATTGATATACCAATAAGGGTCAAACTAGTAGTACTGTGAACGAACGTAATGTAGTGTCACTCGTCCATGTTGTGGGACGGTATCAGTAGTGTTCTAAAATGATTTTTTATAACCGATCCAACTGACCAAACGGGGCCAAGTACACTATGTTATAAAACCTTTTTTATCTGGAAACCAAGCTGTAGCATACGAAAATACTCTAATAGTTTTTATAACATGTTCAAGGTGTAAAATAAAATAAATTATATTTTTTTAGGCGTTTAAAATTACTAAAAGCAATGATAACATCGAGGAAATTTTAAGGAACCAAATAAAATTTGGTAAAATTCAAGTAGGACCCAAAGGGTCTAAATGAGAAGTGTGATGTTAAAAATGTGAATAAAATGAAATGAGAAATTGAAATGAAAGTGAAATGAAGTGTTAAAATGGCAAAATGAGAAATAGAATTAATGGAGTAGCCAAACATAGCACTTAGCCATGTAATGGGATTAAGACCAATTTGGTCTTAAACCATTTTCACATTTGGGCATTTCCATTTTGAGAGAGAAAGAGAGAGCTAGGGCTTGTGGAGAAAGGAGATTGGTGATTTGGTATTGAAGAATCAAAAGATTAAAGGTATGGAAACCAAACCCTAACTTTTCTTTTCTTGTGTTGGGTTGATGAAAACCCCAAAATTTTTGGATGAAAGTGTTTGTATTGGTTGTAAACAAGTTTTAGGGGTTTCTCTAAGTTGTGTTTGGTTGTTTTGATTGGTTTGGATTGGTTCTGAGAAATTTTTGTATAAAGGAAATTGTGAGGTTTCAAAGGAGTTGCTGTCAAATTTTTTCAAAATCCCTGTTCTTGTTTTGGCTATAGGTTAAGTTATAATCATCCAAATGAAGTGATTTTAATTAGTAAAAAACCATAAGAGCTAGAGCTACAAATGTATAGAAGGGACCAAGAGCAAATTGTAGCTCTAAGGCTCCCGAATATGGGTTTAAAGGTGAGTTTCGGGTAGCTCACGGGTATGCTTTGTTTTGGGTGTAGTTGTGGTGTTTTGGCCATAAGTTGAGTTTCACTCATCCAAATTAAGTGATTCAAAATTCTGGGTAAACTATATTTCTATGGAAATAATTTACTTAAAGGAAGTGTATGTAAATTATAACCCTAAAGTGTCCATAAATATGTCAAAGTGGAGTTATGTGCAGATTCTTTTTTGCAAATTAGAGTAGTCTAGATGTAAAATGCAATAACTTGAGTTTTGCTGATCCAAATTGGATGATTCCAATTGGAGAAGAAACCTTAGAACCATAGCTTCAAATGAGTGAAGGAACCATTATCAATTTATGAAGTTAAGACCCCAGAAAACGAAAATAACAGTAGGTGATCCAGTGAGCTGGGCATATCGACTAGTTTGGCATTAAAATGCCATAACTTGAGTTTGGGTAATCCAAATGAGATGATTCCAATTCCTACTGAAAATAGACTCATAGAGATATCATTTTCTTGAAGGAAGCATGAGAAAAATATGGCTCATGTATCCCCAGACAATTTTTCAAGTGATGGAGTATTGGGTAGACATCAACCTTAACAAAAAATCCTAGAATGCACAACTGATTTTTCTTTCTTGGGTTGTTCTTTAATTGTGACATATTTTTTATGGATTAGGGGTTGGTGACGAGGAAGCTTGACCCAAGAATGGGATTTTGAGGATAGGAATCGAAGAGTGACAACCTTTTTGAGTTTGTTCTTCAATCTCTCTCTTGTTTCAAATTTGTGAAAGTTTGATCTACACTCTTCTTTCATTGTTTCAAAATTGATTGTGAAATATTTTGAGATATTGAAATGATTTATGATAAATTGCATATTGATTTGTTTCAAATTTATTTGAGACAACCGATTGCGAAATAAATTTCATATGAAAATTTGCATAAGTGTTGAAAAATAAATTATTATATCTAAATGTATATACACTATTGTTAATTGTATTGAATGATTTGAAGGCCCTTAAAAGAATGTTAACTGTAAAAATTCGAGTTAAGGATAGATTGGTATACCAATAAAGGTCAAATTAGCAATATTGTGCCAAATGTAATGAAGTGTCACTCCGATCCGTAGCCTAGCGGGACAGTATCGGTAGTGTTCACGAAATTGATTTTTAATAACCGATCCAGCGGCAATGAGGACCGTCTTGTATTATAAAACCATTTTTTATCAGAGCTGCGGCCTAAGCGAACTGATGTCGGTGATTCGTTATCCTGTGCATCGAAAGCATAGGATAAATACGATAAGGGCAAAATGATAATAAGATTGAAAAGTGCATGATTTGTGATTTGAATGATTTAGTGCATATGAAATTGCATAACTTGAAATGACCAATGAATTGTAATTGAATGTAAATGAAATAAATATACATATATGTATTGTATTGCATTGGTCATTGTAAAAATGTACAAAAGCATTGTTTTATAAACATTGCATGAATTGATTTAAACTGAAATGAAGAGAGAATTGTATAGAACTACTAAGCATGAAAATGCTTAGCGCGTTGTTTTTGTCATCGCACAGGTATCGAGTGAACAGGTACGAGGACATAGACCGCAGAGATTTAGAGTCAACATCAAAGCTTCGTGGTGTCGAAGTAAAGATCTAACCATTTTGTATAAACTCGGATTTTATTTTGTAAATGTTTTGATATTGAAAACTCTGATATATTTTGTAAATGATCTGAATGAAAAGGGCATATAATGCCATATTGTACAAATAATAGGATTTATCCCGAAATGATATAAACTACGCAAATGTTTTGATGCATATTATTATATATTCTACAATATACGGAAAAAAAAACTTATTTGTATTAGTATCGGTAGCGCTAGACTTTACATTTATTTTGGTATCAGAGCTACAGTTAAATTGTTAGAAAAAAAAGGGGTGTTACATTTTATTTTGGTATCAGAGCTACAGTTAAACTATTAGAAAAAAAAAAGGGTGTTACATTTTATTTTGGTATCAGAGTTACAATTAAATTGTTATAAAAAAAAAAGTGTTACACCTACAACCCAGCGGGACCGTGCCGGTGATTCCGTTATCCTACGCATCGAAAACATTAGCTAAATTCGTTTAAGGACAAAATGATAAGAATATTTGTGAAAAGCATGATTTGAGTTTTGAATGAGTTATTGCATATGAAAGTGCATATTTGGAATGACCAATGAACTGTAAATGAATGTATATGAAATGAATATATATACGTATTGTATTACATTGATCATTCAATAAGGTTTAAAAGCATTGCTTTAGAAAAGTCGCATGATTTGTGTTAAAATAAAATGAAGAGATAACTGTATAGAACCACTAAGCATGAAAATGCCCAGCGCGTTATTTTATTATCAGTGCTAGTGAACAAGTTAGCAAAAGCGGGTGCAGCGCAAAGTCATCGTCAAAAGCCGCACGGAGTAAAAGTAAAGCTCCTACCATGCATTTATGAAACCCCATTATCACTTTTTGATACTTTTTGTATTAAAACTATGTTGTGAAAATTGAACTCTGATAAATGTTTGTAAACGTTTTTTATATTTATAACGGCTTATAATGCCGTAATGTATAAAGGTGGGAAATGGAGCAAATGGGCATATAATGCCATATTGAATGAAAATGTGTATTGAGAACAAAATGATGGGCCCCTTTAAGTTAACGTGATATATACGTATATATTTTCATAAGGATAATTATCCTTTACAAATGAGTATTTGAAATGTGTTTTATTGAGAAAGGAATTGTAGCGAGTTCGTAAAATAAGAATTGGCATACCGAATGGTTTCTGCAGATTGAGATCGAGATTCGAGACCTTAGGGCGAGTTCCTCACATTTAGTGGTATCAGAGCCAAGGTTTAGGCAGTTCTATAAAATGATTTTTGAAATTGTTTGTGGCATGCATTAGATTTGCATTTAAAGAATGGCGTGACTATGATACAAAACTTATCAGTCTTAATAGGTTAAGCATGAAAAGTTCAAGCCCCAATAAGGGTCAACCCATTCCTTTGTTTGTACTTCCATTCCGAGTTTGGGTAGTTTACCGAAGAGTGAAACTGGGTATGATATCTTGGTGACAAATCCGCTAGGGCATAGTGTCATTGTGAATAGAGTGTACATAGATTGTCCCATCTAAATACAAGAGTATGAGTTTCCAGGAGACATAATCAAGTTATCATTCAGAGAGTTCGATGTGATATTAGGGATGGATTGGTTATCCCGACACCAAGTGGTGGTTTACTATAGAATGAAATGAGTGACCTTAAAGACACCGAGTGGCGAGGAAGTGACTTTTATCGGCGAGAGGTCGAACCACCTCTCTAATGTGATATTCGCCGCTACTGCTAGAACAATGGTTCGAAAGGGGTGTGAAGCCTATTTGGCGTATGTGATTGATACAAAAAAGGCGGAGCCTAGCTTATTAGACACCCCTACAATTTGTGATTATCCGGATGTGTTTATGGAGGAATTACCAGGATTGCCTCCACACAGAGAGATTGAGTTTGCAATTGACATTGTCCCGGGTGCCACTCCGACATCCATTACACCGTATAGAATAGCTTCGGTGGAGTTAAAAGAATTGAAGCTTCAGTTGCAAGAATTGTTAGAGAAATGATTTATTCATCCTAGTGTATCACCATGGGGAGCTCCAGTGCTCTTTGTTAAGAAGAAAGATGGTACGCTTCAGTTGTGTGTTGATTATAAGCAACTAAACAAAATGACGGTGAAAAACAAGTATCCTTTACCTAGGATTGATGACTTGTTCGACCAACTGAAAGGTGCAAGTGTCTTTTCGAAGATTGACTTACGATCTGGGTATCATCAATTGAGGATTAAGGATGTGGATGTGCATAAGACGGCGTTTAGAACGTGATATGGACATTATGAGTTCCTTGTAATGTCGTTTGGGTTGACAAATGCACCAGCGGCTTTCATGGATTTAATGAATCGTGTTTTCCGACCGTATGTAGATTGGTTTGTCGTGGTGTTTATTGATGACAACCTTGTGTATTCAAAGGATCGGGAAGATCATGATACGCACCTTTGGGTTGTGCTAGAAACCTTGAGAAACGAACAATTATATGCAAAACTGAGTAAATGCCAATTTTGGTTGAGAGCAGTGTCCTTTCTTGGACATATTGTATCGGAAGAAGGAATTCGAGTGGATCCAAAGAAGATAGAGGTGATTATTGAATGGAAACCACCGAGAAATGTTAGGGAAGTGCGTAGTTTCCTAGGTTGGCAGGTTACTACGGGGAGTTCGTTAAGGGGTTTTCGATATTCTGAGCTCCACATGACGAGATTGCTCCCGAATGTGAGATTTGAGTGGAGTGAAAGTGTCAAACTAGTTTTGAAAAGTTTAAGAAAGCATTCTTAAGAGACCTTTGGTTCTTACTCTGACGGACCTACGATAAAGAATCACGTGATTTTAGTGATGCTTCATTAAATGGACTTGGATGTGTCCTTATGCGAGGGTAAAGTGGCGCCTTATGCTTGAGCGGTTGAAGTCGCATGAAAAATTACCCTACGCATGATTTGGAGTGGTTGCCATTGTGTTTGCATTGAAAATATGGGACACTACCTTCTGGAGAAAAGTGTTTCATTTATGCGATCTAAAGTCTTAAATATTTACCCTCTTGAGGCAACTTGAGACAACGTAGATGGATGGAATTGATCAAGGATTATGATTGTGTTATTGATTATCACCTTGGGAAAGCTAATGTAGTGGAAGACACTATGAGTAAAAAGTCAGGACAAACACTTCGAGCGTTGAATGCTCATTTGTCATTGTCAAACGACAGTGCAATAGTAACTGAACTAATAGCAAAACCAGATTTTTTGAATCGAGTTCTAAAGGCACAAAGAGTGATGAAAAAATTTCTACTATTATAAGTCAGAATAGAGAGGGGGAAGAAATTGAATTTTCAGTTAATGAGGATGGATCTTTGTATTATAGAAATTGGGTTTGTGTACCCAATGATGATGAACTGAAGAAATCCATTCTTGAAGAGGCACACAGTGGATCCTTTGCTATGCATTCGGGTAGCACAAAAATGTATCAGGATTTAAAGACTTCATACTAGTGGTCCAGAATGAAGAGAGATGTTTCGGAATTTGTGACCATGTGTGGTGTGTCAAAAAGTGAAGGCAGAATATCAAGTTCCTTCGGGATTGTTGCTATAAAACCCGAGAAAATTCAATTTTCTTAGAAATGGTAAAACGGTAATTTCAATCAAAAATCCAAAATTTTTCTAGATCTCGGAAGATGAAACAGACTCTAATGTTGGAATCGTCTCACGAAATCTAGTTACCCAGTTGAATTTTGTAGGAATCCGAGATAGTTAGGATTTTGCATTTTTCGAGGCACCAAGGATAACGAGTGACACTTGGCACTTGTTTGGATGGCTCACCATGAACCATGTGTCAAATGGAGAGGATAAGTAAAAAGTCAAAGGAGTGGCCATGTGTCACAACTTGATAGGAAGGAAATCCAAAGTTATGAATAAGAGGATAAGGAAATCCAATAGAGCCAATAGGAGAGTGACATGTGGCAAGATGAGGCCTCCCACTTGACTTTGGACCAAATAAATTCGATGGGGAGGAGAAGAAGAAAGGGAGGGGAAAAGAAAGAGAAAGGAGAGAAGAGAGAAAGAGGAGAGAGAAGTTCAAACTTCTCTCTAAGATCTACTGAGATCGATGGGTCAGTTTTCGTTGGGCCAAGAACTAAAGATCATCTGCTCGACAAAGGCTACATGTGGGTACCAAAAACACGAGATTTCGCCAAGGATTCAAGTGAAGAGTTCGTGAAATTAAGGATTTTGGGTTTAGGAAGTGTCCATGAGACTTCCTCGAGCAACTTCTACGCTTCAAGAGGTAGGTATTCTCCTACTTTGGTTATTTTCTATCTTAAGGGTTGTGTGATTGTGTCTTGCCCCAAGGGGGATGTTTGGTTGCATTTTGAACTATGGGAAGGTACTTGTATTTGATCCTCGGTAGTCGGATTTGTGGGACTGGTTTCGAATTGGAAACAAAGGGAATTTGGCCGTGTGTTCTTCAAGTAAATTGTAGTCGCATCAGTGAACTTGATGTTAGGTTTTTGAATTACACAAATTGGACCTCTATAGCCCAAGTTATGGTCCGTTGCCGGAGCCCTACAAGTGGAAGAGTACGTCCACTACTAGATTACGTCGGAGTTGGGTCGTCGGCTGGTGAAAGTTTGTCCGACTGGGTCCGTCTGGCTAGGTCTGACTATTCATGTGAGGCCTCCAACTTTGGATGACCATAACTTCTTCGTCCGAACTCCGTTTTGAGTGTTCTTGGACTATATGGAAAGCCCATTGAGTCAAGATTCCATAAATGTGATTGTGTGTGTGTGTGTGTGTGTGTGGGGGGGGGGGGGATAGTGGGTGATCATAACTTTGCTAAAATCTATGTTTTTCACCGAGTGTGCAGGTTGCTTGGTTGTGTCGATGTGAATATAGGGTTTTTTGACGCATGACCATTACGCATGGCATGTTGAAGCTGTGTATTGGGTAGGAATTTTGTAGGTTGCTTTAAAGAGGTCGTATGACATTATTTGTTTAGTCATTGATTTATGGATGCTAATATGCTTGATGCGATATATGTTTGCATGGTAATTGACATGAAGTACAACTAATGAGAAATTGGTGACATTAGCATTGCATATGCATAGGGACATCAGCATATTCGGTGTGGGTGCATGGGTATGGTCATCCATCATCAGTGTTGATGAATGGGTAGTGAGCTCGTACGTTGAAAGACATCTAATAAATGACTCACAGTTCAAAGCATAAAGTGAAATATAATTAATGTGTGTTGGGCGAAGCAAAAAGGGGACCGTTAATCCCCTCAAGTGAAAATCCTGGAACATGGGTATAAGAGACCCGTGGTGTAATCCAAAAAGTTATGTTGCCTAAAATAAGACACACGGTTAACACATAGACTTCGAGTTATGTGATAGGAGTCGGGATTGAATCGGGATTAGTTGTCCATTGACACTTACATTGGTACTGGTGAGCCGGTAAGGGCTCGGTATATGTGTGTCATTTGTACTACCAGTGACGATTGTCACACTTGGCATAGGCATGTGTCAGGGAGGCGGTGAGTGACTCAGGATATGGGCATGAAGACATTTCATGCATGACATCTGACATTCGTGAAGCATTTTTTGTTGGATGTGTATAGGGTTGGTTTGTCATTGTATGAGCACTTAGGTGGGAGTAACCCTTGTAGGAGATTATCACTCTTGAGCTGCTCACCCCCATCATAGGACCCACTTTAGCACTGAGAGTACAAGTTAGGTCTGGTGGTTGACTGTATTGAAGGACCGCACATATGAAAGAAAGCCGGATGTATTTTGGACCATATTTGTATATGTAGCAAACTAGAGCGATCGGTTTTAATATATTATTTTGTATAAGAGTGTATAATTGAACTCTGGTAAACATATCAATACATAGTTGCATGTATTGTATTCAAGGGATGGTTGAATGGGGCCAAGTGGTCACTATGACTCATGAATGACCCGGTGTGGTATATTTAGCCCGGATGGGTCATGTGTGTATTGTTATACAGGTTGGATTGTGGATAGAGCTTCCCGTATAGAGGAGACTCTATTCAATTTTTTGTTAAATTATGGTTCCCTGATAAATGGGACATGATGGTGTAGCGTCAGTTGCAGGCACTTACCGATTTCAGTTAATGAGGTTGTCAACGGACCCTCGGAGATAAGGGTGTCACGGTTGCGACCTATTAAAATACACGGTAAATGGGACCGAATGACAATGGATATTGTGGTCGAGCTGCAATGATAGGAAGCGCATTTCAGTTTGGGTCATGGTAGACCGATTGACTAAGTCAGCTCACTTCCTACCAATGAGAACCCACTATTCACTTGATAATTTGGCAGAGCCTTACATAAAGGAAATAGTTCAGTTACATGGGATTCCAGTGTCTATCATTTCAGATAGAGATCTGAGGTTTTTCTCGTGATTTTGGGGAAAATTGCAAGAAGCTTTAGGTACTCGATTAGATTTGTAGCGAGCTTTGCGGAACGGATGGACAATCAGAGATAGTGATTCAAGTTTTAGAAGATATGCTGAGAAGTTGTGTGATCGACTATGAGGGTAGTTGGGATAGACACATTCCTCTAATTGAATTCGTGTATAATAATAGCTTTCAGTCTAGTATTGGAATGGCGCCTTATGAGGCTCTCTACAGAAGAAAGTGTAGAACACCATTATGTTGGACAAAGTTAAGTGAGAAGAAAATAATTGGTCTCGATTTGATTCAAGAGACAGAAGAAAAGGTGAAAATGATTAGAGAAAGATTGAAAGTAGCCACGGATGAACCAAAGAAAGTCTTCGCAGGCTCAAGAGAAAGGACATTTAATATGAGATTGGCGAAAAAATGTTTTTGAAAGTATCGCCTTGGAAGAAAGTCATGAGATTCAGGAAGAATGACAAGTTAAGCCCTAGGTTCATTGGGCTGTATGAAGTGATAGAGAAAGTGGGTCTAGTGGCATATCGATTAGCCTTACCTCTAGAGTTGGAAAAGATCCATAATGTCTTCCATGTGTCAATGCTAATGAGGTATAAGTCAGACCCATCGCATGTAGTCTCTTCAAAGAAAATTGAGCTTAAACCGGATTTAACGTACGAAGAAGAGCCTGTAGAGATCTTGGCTCGAGAAGTGAGAGAATTGCGGAACAAGCAGATTCCATTGGTCAAAGTGTTGTGGAGAAACCACAAGACAGATGAAGTCACGTGGGAAAGTGAAGAAGTTATACGACAACAATACCATATTGTTGATTAAGGTAATTCGAGGATGAAATTTCTTTTAAGGAGGAGGATTGTATCATAAAATACCCTAATAGTTTTATAACATATTTAGGGTATAAAATAAAAATAAATTTTATTTTTCCGGCGTTTAAATTGCTAAAAAACAAAAAAATGATAAAAAAAAATTTTAAAAACCCGGAAATTTTACAAGAGTAAAATAAATTTGGTAAAAAGGTCAAATGATGACCCAAGGGTAATAAATGAAAAAGAATAAATGCCAAAGTGGGAATATTGAGAAGTGGAATGTCAAATAGGGAGAATATGAGGTCTTTAATGCAAAAATGAGAAAAAAAATGATTAAAATGTATTAGCCAAACATGGCCTTACACATAAAATGGGATAAGACTAAAATCTGGCCTTAGAATGAGGTCATTTTCGTATTCATACTGAGAGCTGTGGCTCTACGCTTTTTGAAAGGAGAAACCTTGTTTGGTTGATTGCCTCATTCGTACAAGGTTTTGTAACAAAGTGAAGGAAGAAAAGAATAAGGAAGAAGAAGGAAAAGTGGAAGCCAGGTTTCCAAGGTCACAGAGAATCAAGGTTAGAAACCCTTCCTAATTCCATATTTGTTTGTTTCAGTTGTATCAAGGTTTTCAAGGTGTATTGTGGTATGGATTGGTGTTGAGGAATTTTTGTATAAAGGAAATGTTAGGTTTTTAGGGGAGATGTCAAAATTTTCCAAAACCCATGTTTTTTTTTTCATCATAACTTGGTCATCACTCATCTAAATTAAGTGATTCAAAATTCTGGGTAAACTAGACTTCTAGGTGAACAAATATCCCTGAAATAAGTGTATCCAAATTGGGACTTACTGACCCGTAAAATTCATCACGAGGCTTGCTGTGTACCTGATTCGCCGAATACAATTTGATGTTTTGGAACGCTGTACTTAGGGCCATGTTGAGTTTCACTCATCCAGATTGATTGATTCAAATTTATGGGTAAACTAGACTTCTAGGAGAACAAATTTCCCTGAAAATAAGTATATTTAAATTTTGACCCCATTAGACCTAGAAATTCATCTAAAGGAAGCTTTGTTTTGGGGCAAATTCACTTATTGTATTGAATTGGATGATTCCAATTTTTGAATAATATAGATTTATAGAGAAACAATAGAATTGAAGGAAATTTGGTAAAATATGGCTCATTTGTTCCCAGAAAAATTTTACAAGTGAAGGTGTGTTGGGTAGAAAACAACCCTAACTAGAAACTTAAATAAGCCAACTGATATTGTTCTCTAATTGTGATGGATTGTGGGTCACATTTAGGAAAACCTAATTGAAATCGAGATTTCGAGGGTAGGAATCGAAGTGCAACAACCTTTTTGGTTCATTCTCTATTCTTCTCTTCTTATTTCAAATATCAAAATTGTTTGTGCAATTATTGAAATACTTTTCAATAAAACTGCATATTGATTTATTTTAAGTGATTTGAGAAAATTGATTGTGAAATGATTGCCATGAATTGCATGAGTATTGAAAATATGTTGATCCGAAAGTATAAATGTATATACCTCTCTATTGTAAATTTCTATGACTAATTTCACCAAGTGTCTTTTTAATAGAATGTTATCCATCATATTTGAGTTAAGGATAAATTGGTATACCAATAAGGGTCAAACTAAAGACTGTGGAATGAACATATCAGAGTGTCACTCCGATCAGAGTTCACGACAGTACTCCGTAGTGTTCACAAATGATTTTTTTTTTATAACCAAATAATAACTTTAAGATTGTACTATGTTATAAAACCTTTTTATACCAACTCGCGTTTCAACTAGACTGCGTTTGATTCCGTTATCCAACGACCAAAACATTAGCTAAATTGCTTAAGGACAAAATGATAGAATATTTGTAGAAAGTATGATTTGAGTTTTGAATGAGTTATTGCATATGAAAAAGTATTTGGAATGATCAATGAATTGTAAATGAATATATATATATATATATATATATATATATATATATATATATATATATATATATATATATATATATATGATTGTATTGCATTGATCATCTAATAAGGTCTAAAAGCACGCGAAAAGTCGCATGATTTGTGTTAAAATAAAATGAAGAAAGAACTGTATAGAACCACTAAAGATGAAAATGTTTAGCGTGTTGTTTATATCGTCGTGCAGGAACCGAGTGAATAGGTTCAAAAGAAAAGACCGTGCAAGCGCAGAGTCGTCGTCAAAAGCCGCACGGAGTAAAAGTAAAGCTCCGACCATGCATACATGAAACCCCATGATCATTTTTTGATACTTTTTGTATTAAAACTATGTTGTGAAAATTGAACTCTGATAAATATTTGTAAATGTTTTTTATATTTATAACAGCTTATAATGTCGTAATCTATAAAGGTGTGAAATTGAGCAAATGGGCATATAATGCCATATTGAATGAAAATATGTATTGAGAACAAAATGCTGGCCCCCTTTAATTTAACGTGATATATACGTATATATTTTCATAAGGATACTATCCTTATAAATGAGTATTTGAAATGTGTTTTATCGAGAAAAGGAATCAGAATGTGGATCTATAGTCGAGACCACGTCCTTGACAAAGTTCGCATCTCGGCCTGCCTGCATCGCGCGAGCTCCTCACAAATGGGCAAAGATTAAAACATTATTTTAGTGGGAATGGGAATGAAGAGTAAGCAACAAGCTAAGAACCAGGATGGAGGATATTGAAGATCAATGGAAGATGCATCCAAGTCGAGCTAAGGACATTAAACTAAGCAAATTATTGAGGCAACTCGATTTTGTTATCATGTAACTACCGAATATTATTCAGTATAATGAAATGCTTGTCAAAGAATGATGAATTCAAATTCAAATTTGAGCTTCAATGAAATCTCTGTGAGATTTTTTTCAATTAATTTTTCTTATTTATTTTTTTATTTACTTGTTATTTCCTTCCATGCCTTGTTTATTATTATTTTTTTGCGTTTGAATTGTGTTTGATTGATTGAAGTTCCTTTGATTTCTCTTAATTGAGTTAGATTTAATTAGTTGAATCATTGTTAAATTTTTAAGATGATATTCTGTGTTTCAATGATACAATTGTGATAATGATTCACTGATAGCCTCATGAATTGAGCATGCTGGAATAAATAGGATTGAGGAAAACAAATAGGAATCCGGAAGAGGAAAATGTCATGTCGGAGTTGCGACACCATTTCTTGTTGTCGCAACATCAGCTCCAAAATTTTTCCAATGTCACAACACCAGGATTAGAGTTTCAACATTCTTTACAGAGTCACGACTTAATATTTTCAATGTCACGACATTTTCTCAGAGTTGCGACATAATGTTTTCAGTGTCACGACATTTTCTCAGAGTCGCGACATAATGTTTTCAATGTCGCGACATTTTCTCGGAGTCGTGACATCGCTTCTATAATGTCGCGACATGGGGTAAAGTCACTTTAAAAAAATTTCCAAAGTCGCGACATCTATCCCAATTCTAGGGCATCCTCCATATTAAAGAGAACACGTACTGAAAAGTTTCAAATTCAAACTAAGTTCCTCAAACATCTGAGCCCTAATTCCTTCCCATCCTTCATTTTCAAAACTCTGTAAGCAATGCTCAACCCTAGCCTCCACTCCGATGTCATCGAGAAAAATCATGAGGACGGGCAAGAGAAAAGGGTTGAACAACCTGAAAACCAAGAGACTACTTCTGTGGAGGAAGTAAGGGAAGAAGTCAAAGAAGTGGAAGGTGATTTAGGAGGGGTTGAGAAATTCCTAATTGATAAGAGGGCAAAAATTTTCAAGAAAACTCTCGCCAAGAAAGGATTTATTGGCGAGAAAGGGTTCAAGGGGTTCGTGCCACCTTTCAAGGAAGAAATTGAGAGAAGAAGTTGGGAGTTGATCTACAAACACCTATAGCCAGGCAGAAGAACTCTCATCAAATAGTTCTATGCAAACTTGGGAGATCTAGAAGACTCTCAGGACCCTGCACCGATCCACGCACCCACGACTCGCTTTAAAATGAAAAGAAAATGTCAAGTTGATCTTCTCGAATTTTTTGTAGTACCCATTCCCGAGGAGGACAGTTTTTTCGGGAGTCGCCACTTACTTTGTTGCTATTTTATAAAGGAAAACCAAGTAAGAACAAAAAACCCCCAATGACTCCAAAGGGTAAAAATAGATTAAAACGATTTCGGGTCCAAGGTCAGACACCATCTGGGAAGGTACCTCATATGAGGTAAAGACCCTCTGTGCCCAGAACTCGGCCCTACTAGTGAATCGGGTATGTAAGATATTGGCGGGTCATAGATCGATAGTCTCCTAGGCTAAACATACAACTCGGGATCGACCAACCTAATCGGGTATCTAGCATGCTTAAAACATTCAACCAAAACCCGTGATCCCCACTGCCGCAAGTGAAAGTTAGAGCACATTTGAGCATACAATAATCTCTCAAAATTATATCAAAGAAAAGGAAGCCAGGAGAAACCATACATGGCATCTCAACCACCTATTAATGCTACCACTCTCGTCTAACCATATCTATTCATCCCTAAGAAACGGCTCAACAAAACACTAGATTATCGGGTGCTTAACTAATCGCCTTGGACTCCAAGATAGATCTCCGACTCATGAATCCAAAATTGAACCATTAACCCTGAACTAAACCCCATTTAAGACCCTAAATATAGCCCTAAACTGATCTCGGGAGCAAATGGTCTGACTCACAAAGGTCACTGCTTCACTAAACTGGAACTTGACAACCCTACAAAACCCGAAAAACTGTCGATTCAGCTCTAACCGGGGTTGGACCTTGCTGAGAACAATTCTAAAATTTTCAAAACATTCCTTACAGAGTAAGGAAACCAAAATATAAACGGGGTACAATTCGACACCGACGACTAAGAACCAACACAAATAAACAAAGTGTCTAAACTTCCATCTCGAACCGAATTCAATGAACCACTGACCGTTTCCCAACCAGCGGATCCTCCCTGTGTACAGAGAGACTCTCGTACTTTTCACAAACCTTCCTCCGAGAGTCAGGAATCCAAAAACAAATCAACTAGAAACTAACTCCGAAGGATCGAGAAGCGACAACGCTTAAAGACCTAAACTGGCCGCTTTCAAAGAACCTAATTCAAAGCGGAACCCACGATTCGGTTTCCCAACCAGTTTATCTGGTTGAGAGAGGCTGTCATAATTTGTCAAAACTTTCCTTAAAGAGTCAAAAATTCAAAACAACGAGTGCCAAATCCGACTAATGATTGAACCGATATAACTGCAAGCAAAGACCAAATCATTGCCTGAATAAATCACTGAACCCATCGACTGTTTCTCAAAGAAGTTAACCGAACAGAGGTTTCAAATTCTTCTGAACCTTCCTTAAGAGTCAGGGAATCCAAGAAACAAATGGAGTAAATCACTCAATGATCAGAACTGACACAAACGGTGCCAGACTCCAAATCATTGCTCCAAAGAAATCAATTCAATGAACCGCTAGTTCGCTTTCCTAACTACCGAAAGCCTGTTTGGGAACAATTTCAAAATGGCTGTGAACCTTCTCAAGGATTCAATCTAAAAATGAAATCTAAGTGATTGATTCTCACTGGTGAGTGAGAAATCCAACCAAAACAACCAAGTGTTTCTAAAACCGAGATCGCTTTATCGGGAATCAAGAACCGCCTCACATACGGAAAGCATGAAAACTCCTGGGCTCAAATGGTCGAGAAAACTCAAATTGGGTCACTCTTAAAGAATAGAGTGGAGCCAGTGTCTATTTCTTACCTCTTCCACAAAACGCAAAAAAGAAACCAAGCTAAGCATCCAAGAAAAATCAGCAAATGTGCGTCCGAGCTAGGAAAAGTGCCCCTCCAAAGGTCCCTTCCACTTTGATCTTTCTCTCCTTTTATACTGATTCCCACCTCAACCTCTGAGCCTACCTAGTGTTTTCCACCTTCAAGCTTTGGAAAGAGCCCAATCAGCCTCTAATCGCCTTCCCATTAACTCCTCTCTCCTCACTTCCATGTTGAATATCTTAAGTTTTCGCCTGTTTCACCACCAAGTATCCACATGGAGTCATGGGGCGGCACATAACTTAATCTATATTCAAATGGACCCAAAATACTACCTAAGGTCGAGCTGGAGCTTATGGGTCTTAACCATACAGGATTTGGGCTCCAATCACAAAAACAAATACCCACACAGCCGGGCCCGACTAACCTATTAACTGGGATGCCAACTGCCAATGAGTCGGCAGGAAAATTATGAAATTTTGACAGAATGTTCCCTGAAGAATAAGGAGACAAAAAAAAACAGTGCACCATTCCAAGTCCGGATGAGGGAGATATGATAGAAACAAGGAGTGTTCACCAAAATCACCCGTAAAATAAAGGTCAGATACGCACGCCTCGATGAACCGGGCCAAACCGATTAGTCAAACGGTTGATAAAAATTATGAATTTTTAACCTTGGCGAATAAGGAATCCAACAAAACAAATAGTGAACGATTCTGAGTTTGGACAAGGGAGATACGATCGAAACAAGCTCAAGTGCTCCGAATTTGACATACTCTAATAAACTTTGATTGAGCTAAAACCTCGAGGGGACCCCACTTGCTTCCTATATCACGATACCAATAACTAAAAAAAATAAGCCATGATGACACTCTAAAGTGAACTACATATGCACTCAATGGACCACATACAAGCCCACCCGAGTTTTATGACGTACTAAGCCTAAAAGGGCCCTAATGGTGTTATATGAGAACGATGGGTGAGTGTGACACCCATAGGATAAATGCGAGGGGCAAAATTGAGGGTCTACAAATATGCCCCTCTTCAGTAGAGTGAATGAACAAGTGAATCGTGGGTGCGAAGTACAAGCGATGCAAGAGTGAAATGAACTCTAAGTGAGTTAACCAAGATGACCAACAATTTGGCTCCCCTTACTTAGTAATCGGGTTACTAACCTTAACAGAGTCGCTTTTCCGATTGAAGGACTTAGCGAAAACCGTGCACGGCGCTCGAAGATGAGTGATCCATGCACAATGCCGAAAAAGATAATGAACCGGGCGCGATGCCGAAGAAGATGAGGAACCGAAAACCTGTGGAAAGGTCCAAGCCCGAAAGGTCGATCCGGTGAGTACCAAAGGCAGAATCCCTGAGTGTCGAAAGGTGGAATCCGGGCAGTACCGAAAAGGGTAGAACTGGCGCGCCTAAAAGTAGAAACTGGCGCAGCAACGGAAGGGTAGATCCGCGAGTGCCTAAAAGTAGAAATCGTGGTGATTACCGGAATGCTGGATCTGGGCGAAAATGAAAAGTTGGGGGATCCGACGAAAATCAAGAATGGTCCGAGAGTACTAAAAAATTGTGATTCGCTTGTAATTAAAGGGGATCCGAGAGTACCGGAAGGTGGGATTCGAAAGCAAGCACAGAAATGTGATCCGCGTGAAATTTAAAAGGGGGACGGGGGCGAAAATTCGAAAAGGTGGATCAAGGCGAGTACCGAAATGATCCTCGCGAGTACCGGAAAGGGGGATCCGCGAGTATCTAAAGGTGGATCAGGGAGAGTACCTAAATGTGGGATCCGCATACCAAAAATGTGGGATCCTGACGCACCTAGTGCGGGGATCCGGCAAGTATCGTAAAGGTGGATTCGCGTATAATCAAAGGTGGATCACTGCGCTACGCAGTCGAAATAATCAACAATATTTATATACCTGTTCTCTCCCCATCGCCAGAGTCATTACCGCAAGATAGTGGTCTGTATTCGAACACGGATGGGTTTTCATCCTAGAAATGGCTCGCATATGCAACGGCTGCGCTTATTTGGACTTTTGGATTTGTGTCAAAAGTCAGAATGTTTAAACTGAAATTTGCAAAACCGGAAACAAATCGAAATTTAAAGTGAAGAAATTTACTTTGAAGATTTAGGTCACTAACTCAAGTGTTGTGGCAAACACATGTCCTCGTTTTATCCTCCTATGTGAGTCAACACAGATGCAGTTATGGCCCCTTTTATTTAAAAACTCCTAACATTCTTTATCATTTTGGGAGGCTCGTAAAGATCTAAAGAATCACAAAGGCATCTCTCACCCGAGCACCAACCCTAAAGCATGAAGAGTATCGACCTAGGCTAGTGCACCATCTAGAATCACAAAGGCATCTCTCACCCGTTAATCGAACCCTAAAGCATGGAGAGTATCACAAAACAATAAAAGCAAATGTTATTTAACCCACCTAAGAACCCTAACATGTGAATATTACCTCATAAAAAGTAAGGACCATCTAGCAGCTACGCACTGGCTACTAAGTTAATCGGATTCCAGCACAGAGTATTGCCAAGACAATAACATCCTATGTTATGCAACCGAAGTTTTGAAGATAAGGGCCATAAATACACTACCCATAACTTTTAGTACATAGGAATGACATGTAACCCTCTTTGCTTGAGCTAGCTTCCTTATATTGAGAAAGGAAGGAGGCAGCCAAACATCCTCTTGAATTGTCATCTTCAAGGGTGTGCTTGGCAGCGGAAAGTGAAAAGAAGAGAGAGAAAGAAGAGAGAAAGAGAGAAAATAAAGCAAAACTAAAAAAATAAAACTTTATTTACAAACGATAAAGAAAATAACTTACAAATCACCCAAGCATATTCCCTTCAATCCTCCTCCCTCCTCTCCTCCTTATTACAAAACATGAGGTATTTATAGGACTCCTCAAGTTATGGGAAAATTTAAAGCTCAATAACTATTCTAAGTTATAGGACAATTGGGTAATAAACCAAGTTTGGAAGGCGGTTGCATTAATTACAGAGGATGACAAGGCACATAAAATTTAAGCTCTGAGGGGAGAATTTGTAATTAGCGAATTTGGCAAATGTTTAAGCAGATTTGGCAATAGTCTAGCAATTTGTAAGTGTTTAGCGAATTTGGCAAGGTTAGATTTCGCTAGCTAGCGGAAATTTCGCTAAGCTAAACGAAATTGTCCGGTGAAGCCCGAATTTCGCATTGCACGGTGCAAGTTGGCTAAGCGAGATTTAAATGTTTGTCTTTGAGATTGCGAAGCTGTTTAAAGACGGTTCTGCGAATCGCTAGGATGCAGGTGGTTGCGAACAGGTTGCGAAAATTCCTGTTTTGCTGTTCCTGCATGCCTCTCGTCCTGTCTTCAACTGCATCTCATTTCTTCCATTTTTCCTTTGTTTTTCCATCGATTTTTGGGCTTGTTGATGGCTGAGACTAAATTTCCAACCTCATGATTGATCATTTGCATTGTGGTTGAAGCCTAGAAGTGCATAAATACCTACAAAACAACCAAAAACATGCTCCAAATGGCATAAGTGTTACTAAGATGACATAGACACTTCAGTGGGATATATGACATGATTAATGATCAAAAATTACTCCAAAACCTATCTATTATAGGGTTCAAAATTGCACTTTTTAGGCACTAATCGAGATCGAGCAAGTACTTGAAAGGTAGGATGGGAAGGTACAAAAATGTGGGATCGGGCAGAGTACCGAAAGGGGATCGGGCGGAGTGTATCGGAAGGTGGGATCAGTGAGTCTGAAAAGGTGGGATCAGGACTAATCTCTTAGGAAGGTAGGATCAGGGCGGTCTCTGGGAAGGTGGGATGGGCGTCTGGGAAGGTGGGATCAGGAATGAGTGCAGGAAGGTGGGATTGGTAGTACCGAATGTGGGATTCGTAGTCTTTGGGAAGGTGGGATCAATGAGTCTGGGTAAGGTGGGATCGAGGGTGAGTCTTAGGAAGGTGGGATCCGGGCCGGGAGTCTTGGAAAGGTAGGATCGGGCAATCTCTGGGAAAGGTGGGATCAGGGCAGGTCTTTGGAAGGTGGGATCGGTACAGATCTTTGGAGAACCGAAACAAACTAAATAAAGTAAACAAACTCAGGGAAAAGGGGTAGGCCCTAGTATGAGCGTCAGTGCGCAGCAAATGACTTCGAATAAATGAAATCAAACACAATCATGATAAAAGAAGAGGGGATGCCCAGTGTGACAGGAAAATACCCTGAATGATAGGCGAGAAACCGGAACTTAATATGAGAGACGAAAATAAAAATTTATGCCCTTATAGGACAATCTCACAAATGTGACCAAGGGTGAAAAAAACGGGTTATGCCCCAGTCTAGAATATTGATGCCATGTCAGAATCCCATAACTGCACATGTGGTCAAAGTCAGAGAGATGAAAACATCACAATCGTTCATTAATGAAAAATCATCCATTTATTCCATAAAGCGATATAGGGTATGCCACAGTGTGCATATCGATATGCAAGTGCCTCGATGAAAAAACTGAAATAAATTTAAAAGACCCGATCGTCACGAACAAGCGAACAAGACAACATATGCAAATTAATGTAGCGTGATGCACCCGTGTGAGTTAGCGAATATGCATAGATCGACCCTAGAGCTGGCCCTTAGAAGACTCACATTGTATGAAGAAACCCGGTGCATGGAGCCTGCCAAACTTTGATGCAAAAACATCTCTAGGCGAAATGGGCTGCCAGTGTACATGCGTACGAGCCAATGCCAACATGAAAGGATGGGGGTATGCCCCTGATGTGAGACGTGTCAAGCATCAAGCTATTAAGATTTTGTCAGCGGTCCCGATTCTACGCCCATCATGCAAATACCCTAATCCATGAACACAGTCTGAAACAAAGCTGAATGGAGGAAAGCCGATGATATCTTTGACCCTCACGATACTCCCCGAAAGGAAACCAAGACCTGGCTGACATCCCGTACTCAAATTAGTAGACCAGAGCCTGTCCATATAAAATGCTTGAAGCAAACCACGAGATCTCATGGTCTCAGGCGGTCTTCTGACTCGAGCCGTAATGTAGGCCGGGGTGAAGGTGAATGTGTTGTGAGTGGGAAGCAAGGCCCCGAATGCAGGTAAACAACGCCCAAGCCCTGTACGCGCAGTGTCAAATATCAAAGAATCATGAGCAAGGCGACTTAACCAACATCCGGGCGGAACAATGTCAAATGACAAGTGAAGTGCACCAAAGAGACACGTCGCCCAAGAGCCAGGGCAAAGTGAATCAATAAGAGTAGAAAGAAGACTGAAAGGGATAAAAATGATGAATGGATAAACGAAAAAAAAAAGGGAAGAAACAAATTTGGGATACAAATGTATGACAGTAATGTGACAATGGCGAACAACTCATCCCGGGACGCTGATCGAAACAGAGTCACTATAAGATGGGAGTGGTGATGCGGTAATGATCGAGGACCTAGTGCGAAGCAATCCAGGAGCCTCATTCGATGTGTTTTGAGATCCATGGAGAAAGATCGTACAATGCTCTCACCCAACTTTTAGAGGAATGTGTCTCACCCGAACCCAAATGACCTTTGATGACCCCAAGTATATTAAAATACCAAACAAGCAATTTTTGTTTTTTTGTTTTTGTTTTGGTTTTAAGTTGAACCACGAAAGTAGGTCGAATGCCATCTTAACACAATCCCGACCAAGGGCATAAGAGCCTCGATCCCAAATGGTCCCTCAGCCTAAGAATCCCGGATCAAAGCTATAGGCGGAAGGAAGGGTGTCAAACTGTTGGTAGCTGCAGGATGAGTACGTCATCATGTCATGCAAAAGGAGATAAAATTAGAAGCGAATAGAGATGATTGAAACTAGACTCAAAGGCAGACGGTGTGAAGATGCAAAATGGAGAAGAAAAGAAACATGCAATGGTCGAGAAAGAACAAACAAAGAATGACACAATGCTCCATAATGCTCACGGATCGATTAATAAATAAAGTGCAGGAATGGCCCCTCTAACCCGGAGTCGAGGGAAAAGTATGCAAGAGTTGAATGAAAGAATAGGCCATAATAAACCGCGTAGAGAGGCTCAAAGGGCTAGCAATAGGATATATCAATGTATGGGTGTGCAATAGAGATATGGCTACTCAAAGTGATGGCCACCCGTCCCTCACGACCATGATCCTCATGCATAAAACTTCTTTAGGCTGATCCACATTCTTGGCTCCATGAATTGATTCAGTCGAGTGCATTAACAAGAATTTGCTCCTCTCGAGTCATATCTAGGATGACATAAGGCCCTCTCCAATTCGGTCTAAACTTACCTCTAGGGTCGTTGATCAATCCCTTGAGGACCTTCAAGACTAGGTCGCCTTTTTGAAACTTCCTAGGCTTGACCCTTTTTCTAAATGTACGGGTCATTTTCCTCTTATAGGCCTAAACATGATCTGCTGCCCTCAATCTCCTCTTATCCAAAAGGCTGAGCTGATCATAACAGGACTGAGCCCACTCAGTCTCAGATATCTGATACTCTAATGCTACTCTCAAGGATCCCATCTCAATTTCAACAGGCAGCACTGCCTCCATGCCATATACTAAAGAGTAAGGTGTAGCCCCAGTTGAGGTATGAACAGATGTACGATAAGCCCAAAATGCGAAAGGGAGATTCTCTGACCAATCCCTAGAAGTCTCAACCATCTTTCTCAAAATCCTCTTGATATTCTTATTTGCGGCCTCAACTGCCCTATTAGTCTGTGGCCTATATGCATGATGCTAAATACCATACTCTTGGACCAGTGTATCCACTTCGCCTCTAAAATGCGCTCCTCTATTTGAGATCAACTCATGAGGGACCCCATATCGGTAGATAAATTGCGATCTAATGAATTTAGCCACTACGTGGCATTGTCGATCCGATAAAGAGTGACTTCCACCCACTTAGTGGGAAATAATCATAGCCACGAGGATGTACTCATGCCCACTGGAAGACTTGGGTGAGATCTTCCCAATAATATCAATACCCCATACTGAAAACGGCCAAGGGGATGTAAGTGCATGCAACTCAGAAGGTGGCACGTGTATCAAGTCTCCGTGCATTTGACACTCCGGACATCTCTGTACAAACTGGCAACAATCTGTGTCCATGGTCAACCAAAAAGTAACCCGATCCTCATGATCTGCAGCATGTGACCTCCATGTGTGGGCCACGGGACTCCGGCATGAACCTCTCATCCTTTCGATTTGCAGAGGCGCGGTCCAGACATAATAATAATAGGCCATCGGGTGATCTCTTATAAAGGGCATCCCCACAAATAACAAATCTGGTGGCCAACTGTCTCAATGCTCTCCTATCCTTGGTTGTGGCTGTTTCAGGGTAAGCGCCACATGATAGAAACTAATAAATATCATGATACCATGGTAGCTCATCCTGATTCTCAATATCTCGATTAAACCTTGTATTAAAAGTGGAGTGCGGACCTAGTTTCAATCGGCGGTGGTCGCGAATCACTCTCTCGGAATCTCGACCACGGAAGCTAAGGTGGCTAGTAAATAACAAACTAATTCTCTGCCTAGGCGAGATGTATATATCTCAACTGGGTGATTTGGCAGCGGTAGGTCTAAAGTAGCCCATGGTAGGGCCCGACTGCTCATCTGAGTCCTCCGGATACCTTTAGATTACTGCTGTATAACTAAGTTAGAATCCCGTGGATCTCATTTGTTTAATTCCGAATCCAGTGTCTACGGAAACAATGTGCAAGCCTCATACTCAACTATATTCGTCAGCCGGTGATGATGAGAAAATACTAATCAATGATGCAGAATGTGATCACCTTGTGAGTGATATCAATAAGATACCAATGCAAACCCAGTGATTAGGCGGCACCATGTCTATTTGTCATCCTGTAATCACTGGTCATTGAAACAAATTGCTCATCGGAATCATGTCGTTAATTGATATGTCATCGAGGATGCGGCAAAGAATCCGATGATGCAACAATGCTTCCCTTTCTGAATTTTATGTCATATCACGAATATCAAACTCTGTTAATAGAACCCTGACCATCTCGTAGTCTGCGATTAGAAAGGTGATTGACGAAATATCTTAATGGATCAGTCGAGAGACTAAGTATGGAATACTCACCTCACATAGTGCCTAAGTCTCACAGTAGCCCAAATCCAACGCTAAACAGAGGCGCTCAATCATAATGTATTTGCACTCGTATTCCAGCATCCTTTACTCAGATAATAAATGGCTCGCTCCTTTCCTGAATCACCGAGTTGAGCTAACATGCATCCCAAAGCTATGTTCGAAACTGACAAATATAGAAGCAGGGACCGCCCCGATGTGGGAGGCATTAAAACTGGGGGAGAAAGTAAATATTCCTCAATCTTCTCAAATCATGTGGCAATCAGTATTCATGTAGGCTGGTTCTTCCTCGAGAAGGCGAAAGATTGGCTCGCATATGTCTGTTAGTCTAGCAATGAAACGACTGATGTATTGTAGTCTGCCTAAAAAGCCTCTGATCTCTTTCTCATTCCTCGGAGTTGGCATGTCAAGTATGGCCTTAATATTTTCTGGATGAACCTCTATACCGCACTCACTAACAATGTGACCCAACAATTTCCCAGAAGTTACCCCAAAGGTGCATTTCTTGGGATTCAATCTCAATCTGAACTGTTGGATCCTCTCAAAGAATCTTTATAATGCTGCTAAGTGATCTGCCCTGTCTCGGGACTTCAATATCATGTCATCCACATACACCTCAACATCTCTATGCATCATATCATGGGAATATAATGCAGTCTCTAATAAGTGGCTCTGCATTCTTCAACCCAAATGGCATGCTTGATAAGCGATGTGCAGCTCAGTGATGAAAGAAGTCATTCTCCATATCCTTTAGAGCCATCAAAATCTGATTATGCAGGAAAACCCATCCATGGGGAGACAACATAGGGTGCCACAATCGTCTTTGTCAACTAACATATCGATGTGTGGGGAGAAAAATCATCCTTAAAGTGGCCTTATTCAAATCTCGAGTTAACACAAACTCTAACTGCCATCCTTTTTGGGAATAGGGACGACGTGCTTGACCCTCGGGATACTCGACTGCGCGGGGAAGCCAACACTGAGTTGCTTCTGAATCTCCTCCTTAACGCAAACTCCGCCGAGGATCTGATCCTCAATTACCTTAGCGCCTAGCATGTAGCGAGAATAGATGAGTGATCTTCGAACTATAGTGAGGTGAGCTTTGGCATGTCCTCATACGACCATGCAAATATGTCTAAGTATGACCTGAGTAGGTCAATCAATCTACTCCTCTTATCAGGAGATAGGGAAGAGCCAATCCTAATCTCCCTGAGCTGATCTGGTACACCAAAATCTCTCAACTCTGTGCTACCAGAAACGAGTGTAACTTTCCTGTCCTCTGTATCAGAATTAGACTCTGACTTACCACCCAGTGGGTCATATGTGTCTCCCACATCATCAACATCACATACATGTGCTATGGGTTCTGGTGGTGCAATCAAAGGAAAATCTTTGTGACACAGTAGGCCTCGAAAATACTCATGTATCATTATTACCATCGAGTAATCATCAAGCGGGTGACAAACCCCGGGACATAGTGTCAGAAGGAGGTGGATCTCTGGTCGGATGCTCCTCCATGAAACGGAGTATCATGAGTAATATCCAGTAGCAACAAGTCCATCACCATCAGAGCTCTCAAGCATAGAGAATCTCAAACACATCAAAGGATGCAGGCTGGGTGAGGAAGCATCGAAATGCGGCGGTCTGGGCCGTATCCATCACGTCAATGCAAGCGTCATAAAGTGTCACATTATCGAGTGATAATCATAGAAACTCCAAACATGTCAAAGCATAATGGGGCCACGAGTGTCAGGATCTGACCATTGCCTATCATGTCCATTGCATCCATATAAGTATCGGAATAATCACCATCAAAGGACCATCCTCTAAATCCATGAGTAGATCATAAGTTAAGGACCTCCTCGGGAAAGCATGGAAAACACACTGCTTGGCTCAGTCAGAGAAGAATGGATTAGGGGTTGCAAACTATCATAAGCCTCGGAATTGGCTCGGTGGTCTGGAACTCCGACAAAATACATCTTAGGGCTGTTGGATGCCTCGAATCTCAGCCATCTTGAGCATGGTCGACTCATACATGTGGGGTGCATGCTCTGATCCTTTAGTAAAATAGTCAGCTAACTAAAAAGTGTATGGGCGAAGAGGGTAATCGAATGGAACCGGACTGGCTTGAGCTCTTAACTTTATCTCATTGTGACATCGCCATGTGTAAATTGCATCATCCTCAGAAGGGGTGTAACCTAATCCATATGGTATGTCGTGATCGATTGTGAAAGCAAACTCACGCGGCCCTTGTTAGCGATAGTGATCAAGACGGGCATATAGGACATGCCAACTTTCATCATGCTAAGCACAGTGTTGTTGTCTTGTCAAAGACATAGGTACCATGTCTCTATTATCATCCTCTAAACTAACAACACGGACCTCGTCGAACAGAGCCGGTCGAGAGTCTGAGTAAGTCCTTCTTTGTGGTGGTTGTAACAACGCTCGAAAGAATTAACAACATCTTTGTTAGGCGTATCGATGATAATGCGCCCCTCGTGTGTATTCACCTTGATGAAGCGAGAGATGGTATAACACAGCCTCGTAGATCAAGGAACCCAACCTAAAAGCGAGGTTAAAGGATGATTGGATCCTCGAAACCTTTGAAGAGTATAGATGTCTGAAATTTGGACCGATCATGACATGTGCGAGTGGAAGTACCCTGTAAACATCCTCTGAGTCAGTCATGGCTACATTTATGCGTATGGATGGCCCAAAATCGGATGGTGAAAATCCCAAAGCAATGGCAGTAACCAGTGGACAAACATTAAGGGCGGAGCCATTGTCCAATAGGACTAACGGCACCCTACGACCTGAACAAGCAACATCGATGAACAAAGGACGAACATGGTCTGATCCCTCAGGTGGTAAATCATCGTCAGAAAACACTATGCATGTAGCCCTATCCGCTGTCAGAAAGTGGATCAGTCCTTGGAAATTGGTAAGCAGTATCAACTCTAATCTGACTGAGAGCTCTGATCAATGTGTCTCTATGTGTGCTGGATGAGGCCAATAAGCTCCAAATGGAAATGCGGGCCTGAGTGGTGCGCAGCTGGCGCAAAATCTCATCATCTTCCCTCTGAACCTCATCTCTAGCATCAATGCCAGCAAAAGGTCTATCAACAGGTGGGGGCTGAGCTACCCTCCCACTCCTCGTAACAATCTAGACATCTCTATGCAGCCCTGCTCTCCTCAAGAACCGAGGAATGAAGGTGTCATGGACCCGAACATGTTGCAAGTATCTTTGCCCGATCTTATTATACGTCGGGGAACACATCATGCGGAATCAATCTAAATGGCTGGAGACACCTTAACCATGGGTGTATCGACTAAAATTAAGTGCATACAAAGCAGTTAGTTGAGAACCTTTCCATCCCATCCCATCAAGAATATCTCATCTCCTAAAAACTCAATCGAATGAATATCTCACTGGGACATTGGTTCTCTCTAATCCGTTTGGTGTGTTCTTATCCCAGGATTGCATAAAGTCCTATGAAAACAACACAAGACACAGCCCAAAACAAAAACAAGGCTACCTAGAAATGTTACCGTTAGCTAAAAAAAATAAAAATAAACAAGAAATTTGAGTATGGACAGTATAAAAATTAAATCAACCCAGCAGTGAACTGCTAGGGGAAATAAAAGTAAAAGCATAAAGTGTTTGGGATTCACTAATACTTGTGATGAGGATCACAAGTTCAACAATTCATCACTTGCACTAAGGCACCATCCTCGGCAACGGCGCCATTTGATTTGTGCCACAGTAGGTGTACCGGAATCAACAATATTTATAACCTAAATTCCTACTGCCGTAGCAAAGCTACTGCAGTATAGTGGCTCTAGGGTCGAACACAGGGATGGGTTTTCTTCGCACAAAATGATTTACAATGATTCAAAATGGTGAATTTCAGTTTGGATTTTTGGGTTTGATAAAAACAGTAGTGTATGGTGGTTTGCAGGCTGAAAATAAAATGAAGAAAAATAAGAAAAATAACTCCTTGAAGCATGTAATCCCTGGGTTACGAGGTCTAAGGAGCAAATGAGAGGTTCTCGGGTCCTTTTCCTCACGTTGGGGAGGATGACCTATAGTCATTTCCCGAACCCGATCTTCATTTGGATATCAAAACTAAACCCTAATAATTTTCCTTTTGAAATATAACATTTATTGTATAAATGTTTCGGGCGATGAACCACATTGAGCTGCGTCGATGTCTCATGTGTCTTTGGATAAGACTGATAAGCTCCCGAATGGAAATGCAGTGCAGTGGTGCGCGGTGGTGCAAAATCTCATCATCTTCCCTCTGAATCATCTCTAGCATCAATGCCAGCAAAAGGTCTATCAACAGGTGGGAGGTGAGCTGCCCTCCCTCCTCGCGTAACAATCTAGACATCTACATGCATTGGCACACATACTCCTCCGAGAACAGGAGATGAAGGGTGTCATGGACCGGAGCATGTTCTTGATATCTTTGCCGATACTATTATGCAGCCGAGACATCATCTGGAATCAATCTAAATGGCCAGGAGACCTGCTAACCATGAGTGTATCGACTAAAGTCTGAGTCTGCATACAAACAGATTGGTTGAGGAGCCTTTCCATCCCATCCCATCAAGAATATCTCATCTCCTAAAAACTCAATCGAATGAATATCTCACTGGGACACTGGTTCTCTCTAATCCGCCTGGTGTGTTCTTATCCCAGGATTGCATAAAGTCCTATGAAAACAACACAAGACACAGCCCAAAACAAAAACAGGGCTACTTAGAAATGTTACCGTTAGCTAAAAAATAAATAAACAAGAAATTTGAGTATGGACAGTATAAAAATTAAATCAACCCAGCAGTGAACTGCTAGGGGAAATAAAAGTAAAAGCAAAAAGTGTTTGGGATTCACCAATACTTGTGATGAGGATCACAAGTTCAACAATTCATCACTTGCACTAAGGCACCATCCTCGGCAACGGCGCCATTTGATTGTGCCACAGTAGGTGTACTAGAATCAACAATATTTATAACCTAAATTCCTCTGTGTAAGCTCACTACTTGATATGATAACTCCCCAGGATCGAACACGGGGATGGGTTTTCTTCGCACAAAATGAGGATTTACAATGATTCAAAATGGTGAATTCCAGTTTGGATTTTGGAGTTTGATAAAACTTGATGAGTGTAATTGGTTTGCGGGTGAAAATAAAATGAAGAAAAATAAGAAAATAACTCCTTGAAGCATCGATCTCTTTTGGGGGTTGAGGTCTAGGGCAAATGGGGAGGTTCTCGGGTCCTTTTCCTCGCGCTGGGGAGGATGACCTATAGTCATTTCCCGAGCCCGATCATCTACATTTGGCTATCAAAGCCCCGAACCCCTAATAATTTTCCTTTGAGTATAACATTTATTGGCCATAAATGTTCATTGATGAAAATCTATCTCCTAAAAATCTACCCTACATTAACTAATATATGGCAACTGATGAATCTCAGTGGATCTAGAAATAAGCATCCATTGAACCCTAAAAGCTTGCCAAGTACAGGTTAACCAAGGTACATCAAAGATATTTAAACCTATTATGAGAAATAGAGACATAAATACCCATAAATGCTTGAATTAAATACATGATAACCGTCATTTTACCTCAATACCCTAGCCCCATAGCCCTCCTCTTCAAGTATGGAGGGGGTTTAGCCAATCATCCCTTGAGTTGTCATCCTCAAGGGGTGTTTGGCAGGTGGGAAAATGCAAGAAAACGAAAGAAAAGACGGCGGGGAAAACTTCACTGGCTGCTCTGTATTCCACGAAGTCCACCCAAAAAATCAATCCCTGTCTCTCAGTGGCAGGCTTATATAGAGCTCCAAATAAGGTAAAATACCAACATACCATAAAAGGCATTATACAAGGAGGGAAAAAATGGGAGAAAACCATAAGAGCCAAAAGCAGCAGGCGTGGTAAGGATGAATAATAAAGCGTGGCGCTAAGACAATGCGACGGGAAGCAAATTTTGCAGCGAATTGCAAAATTTACCATTTATTAACCTTTTCTTCTTTCTCTTTCCTTTTGGCCGGATGCAATCTTGAGTTCAACTCGAGTGCCGTGCTTGGATCGACTCAGCAATTTTGGCAAAATAGCTTGCAAAACTACAAAATTAGCCACAAAATCACGATCATTAGAATACGAGGGACACCAATGTACAGAGTGGGTTAATTACATTTGATTAGTACACAAAAGTGCTCAAAACCTTAAATAAGCAAGGGTTCAAAATAGCACTTTTAAGCACTAATCCACACCCCCCAACCTATACATTGCTAGTCCCTTAGCAGTAAGAAAGAAAGAAAAGAAGAAAGAGAGAACATCTGAAAACGATAACAAAATGATGTTCTAAAAATTATTATATTTCAAACGGGTTGTGAATGGCTAATGCCTAACCCTCGATAGAGAATCCTTTGCAAACCCTTGCCTAATAACTATCTCGAGAGAATGAATGCATACAAAGGGTGTAGTATCAGAAAAAACCTCCTTCTTGGTGAATCAACCGGAGACTTCCCACCCCAGCCTAAGTCTTTTTGTTTGTCCGATTCTCAACAATGAAATTGTCGAAATTGCACTCTCCCCAGGCCAAACTCTTGCCTACATAGGACACTAACCAACCCTAAATAGATCGGGACCCACTCTTATTCCACGAGCTCTTTTTGTGTTGTAGGGGGTGCAATCTTGGGGAATCGACCTCACCCAAAGTCCATGTAGCGAGGATCCGCAGGTGTCCCTGACGATTAAGGCTTGGGGCGTGAGTCATAAGGTCTTTCGACCACTAACTCTTGGAGGTTTCACCAGAGACTGCGAGATGATTTGAAACTCCAGCACCTCTGACTCACTCGCTCCACCTATCCACCCGTGTAGCGAGCACTAAGTCGGTGGCTCTGACCCCGGTGGCTTAGGGCCTTGGAGCCCAAGGCTTTCGCCATATACCCTCGGGCCCAGTGCTCGGGTTTGAGTAAGCATTACGATTTTCTTCTTTTTCTTTTTCTTTTCCTTCTTTTTATTTTGGAGACTACATTTGGCCTCCTTTTCATAGGGGTCCTTAACTAACCTGTTAAAGGTAGTCAACGAAACTAGGGTAGGTTTTGCAAAATTTAGGAAGTTAGGCAATTCTTCAGCCTATTGTTGAAACCTAATGTGCATAGTGTGTAGTTTTAGCTGAGGTGGAAGAAAAGATTAAAGCAACGAATTCAACAAATCATCCACTCAACTAGGCATGGAATCAATCTAACATCAACAGGATTAGACAAAGTTTCAATTTTCCAACTTGTAGGTTAGGCAAAACCATAAAAAAAAATGGGTGCAATTTGAATTGAAAAAGTAAGTTGTATAGTACAACAGCTTCACAAAAAGGAAAATCAGCAAGCCACTGAACATACAAAATGAACTTGCTCAAAATAGTAACAAAAAACATAAATAAATGCCACTTCCTTTGCTAACTCTCCTCCCAATCAAATGTCACATTGTCCATAATGGGGCTTGGATTGGAAAGTTAGAGAAGGTAGTGCTACCTCCTTGATGAAATGTACTCGTTGTTGGATAGGAGACTTCGCAAGCTTTCCACCGACACCTTATTCACTCCATTGGGGCTTCAAATAAACAAGTTAGGAGAAGAAAAGAGAGGAAAAAAGTGACCAGTTGGAGAATTTTTAAAATTACACCTTCATAATAATTTCAAAAGTGTTCTTTCTAGCTATATTTGGATTCTACACTCTCTAAGCTTTCCAACGGTACCAAAATTACCCAAAACGGAGTTCGGATGAAAAAGTTATGGGCGAAACAAAATGGGAAGCGAGAGCTTTGTGCAAGAGAAGAAAAGTGCGCGATGCGCAATTTGCCCTCCTGAGTCATACAATGCGTGAGTGTTCTGCATACAGCCTGCTTTGGTTTGCATTTTATTTGGAGGAGAGTCACACTTCACTGTAAAATAAAATACCAAAAAATTATGAAAGGAATGTGCAATTGAAAATGAGAAAAAATTACACATAAAACAAATCTAAATTTAAGAAAATTATGTAAAACTACAAATTAAACTTAAAGTAAAGCAAATAAAAAGTCTAGCAAAGAGTGGAGTGGCTTCTAATTTCTTTGTAGAAACCACTCCTACTCAGGTAGCCCTTCAGGTTCATGGAGGGTCAAGGAGGAGAAGCTCCTCCATGCTTGCAATGAGGTGTGCTGCATTTGACTTCAGCTTTTGCCCCTTTGTTTTGAGCATTTTACCATATGGTGGAGCTATAAGGACCATTGATTCTGGAGGAGTGATTGAGATATTCAATTTTTCATCAGTTGCTTTAATGCCTTTGATCTTCATCCTGCTTGGCAGGTTGTCCACATTCTCACTACACACAGGTAGCTTAAATAGGCTTCCTTTGATCCCTATTCTTGCTCCTCTTTCACATCGTGCTTGCTGTTTAGGTGGAAGATATTAAGCTCCAAAGTCATATTGCCAAAGGTGAGCTGCATGACTCCATTCCGGCAATTTATGATGGCATTAGATGTGGCCAAAAATGGCCTCCCAAGTATAATGGGCACATGGTTAGTGCCTTCTGCCACTGGTTTCGTATCGAGAACTACGAAATCCATCGGATAATAAAATTTGTATACCTTCACCAAAACATCCTCAATTATACCTTTAGGAATCTTTACTGATCGATCGGTAGGATAGAGTGATGTTGGTAGGTTTTAAGTCTCCCAGAACCTAATTTAGCATGCAGTAAGGTATGGCGAGTAGGTTGACAGCGGCTCCTAAATCCAGCGAGTGCCTTATCTATCCTGGGGATCGAGTGATCTTTGAGTAGGAGTTTTAGCTCTCCCAGACCTAATTTGCTTGTACAATGGTAGCGTGGAGTTGACACGGCTCCTAAATCCAGTGAGTGCCTTATCTGTCTGAGTCTCCCGATGTTGGCCCGAAATGGTGGGGACCACCAGGTCTTTATATTTCACCATGGTTTTGCATTGAATGATAGAGCTCACTTGCTCGGTTAGGAAGGCCCTCTTATCGATATTCAACCCTCTCTTAACTGTGCACAGGTCTTTTAAGAATTTGGCATAGGTTGGGACCTGTTTGATCATGTCGACGGTGGGATGTTGACGCTTTACTGCCTTAACTGCTTCCCGAAATTTCCAACTTTTAGCAGGGCCTTCTTTTTGCCTTTTTAGTGGCAGGAAATGGATGAGGCATGCTTTTCTTCATCGGAGTCTTCTTTAATAATTATTGATCGACTGCATTTCCTTTCTGGTTGGCCTTCTCAACGAGGTTTGGACCTTCAGTTGCTCAATTTCTTTACCATTCCTCAAAGTGATAACGGCCTTTGCTTCATCCATTTTGGGGCGGGAGTTCAACTGGAATAGCTCAATTCATGCGCCCCTAGGATTGGGTTATTATGCAGGAAGGGAATCTCCTTGCTCTTGCACTCTTTGCTAGTTGGAGAACTTTGGTGATGGAGTAATGCGGGTTATACATTTTACGATTAAGATCATTTGGAGCCAGTCTATTCTTTTGTTCAAGGAGCTCCACAGTATCGATCCTGATTTAGGTGCACATTAATGGCCTTACATCTCTACCAAAGTTTCCCACCATGCCATGTTAGGATGAAGCATTCAGCAGAGGATGAGGTTGGTGGTTGCTTTGCGGCTGGAAAGTGGAGACCATCTTAATGCTCTTTGTTGTGCTCCCGGGGAACTATGTTGGAGTTTAGGCTTCGGGGAGAGGTTGGGGTAATTCCTCCAGGTGCGGGTTATAAAGTAATTGCCACGTAACCAGGGCATCAGCTGGTGGCTTATTTTGGTCCACAATATTAGCATGCTTTGTCATCAAACCCCTTACTAAAGGAGCAATTGGGCAGTGCTCTCCTTGGTGACTAGTGGATTGGCAATTGAAACAGGGCTGGAGAGGTACAGGTGTTTCAGCTACTGCCCGTACCTCATGGTGATTTTGCATTTCAAGCTCTTCCAACCTTCTAGTCAAAGTAGACAACTTGGCCTTCATTTCCACATCCTCTGACAGTAAGTACATGCCTCCCCTTTGATTTGCTGTGGGCTTCATTCTCTCTACCTCCCTTGGGTTTGGCTCATCCCATGCCTTGGAGGTTTCAGCCACATAGTTGAGGAAGTCCATGGCTTCATCTGGATTCTTGCTTTCGAGTCCCTCACACATGGTCTCCAATAATTGCTTCATGGCAGGGGACATTCCATCATAGAAGTGGTTGACCAACATCCACGTATCAAAGCCATGGTGTGGGCATGCATTGATGGTCTCTAAATACCTTTCCAATAGCGATAGAGATTTCTCATTGTCATAAAATGCAAAGGTATAGATTTGCCTCTTCAAGTTATTGGTCTTATGTGTGCTGAAAAACTTCTTCAAAAATTCAGCTTGCAATTCTGCCCAATTCCTTATAGTCCTTGGCCTTAGGGAGTTGAGCCAAATCTTGGCCTTGTCCTTAAGGGTTAAATGAAAGGCTTTCAACTTCAGCAGCTCCATATCGGTTGCACCCTCTTTGAAAGTTGTGCAAACTTCCTCAAAATCTCTGATGTGTGTGTATGGATTTTCATTTTCCATACCATGGAAAGTTGGGAGTAAGGGCACGAATAAGGCTGTGATCACATCCTCGGCCAAAAGCGGGGAAATTACAGTACATGATGGTGAACTCAACCTTGGTGGGTGTATGTGGTCCCTCATTGACCTGTAGGCATTGGGATTTCTTTGGACCCCCTGTTGGTTCTGCTGTTCTTCGAGTGGGGGCTCCATCTGTTCAGTGTTTAGGCTCACTTCACAGCCTGCTCCTGGGACACGCTGGTTCTCTCTAATCACTTTAGTGTATTTCTTATCCCGAGATTGCATAAAGTCCTATGAAAACAACCTGAGACCACATTTGAAAACAAAAGTAAGGCTACCTAGAAATATTCTTAGATTAGCTAAAAAAAAATAAACAAGAAATTTGAGTATGGGCAGTATAAAAATTAAATCAATGACAGTGAATTCTTAGAAATAAAGTAAAGCATAAAGTGTTTGATTCACTAATACTTGTGATGAGGATCACAAGTTCCGCAATTCATCACTTGCACTAAGGCACCATCTGAAACATGGCTGTCATTGGTCGTGCCACGATGGGTTTACGAGAATCAAATGTTATAGCCCCTAGAATTCCTCGCATCGTAGCAAAGCTGCTGAGTATAGTATTTCCCAGAGATTAGAGACATGAGGATGGGTTTTCTTCGCGCAAAAATGATTCCTGATGATTAAAGATGGTGAATTTCAGTTTGGATTTTTGGGTTTGATAAAAACAGTAGTGTATGGTGGTTTGCAGGTTGAAAATAAAATGAAGAAAAATAACTCCTTGAAGCATCGAGCTACTGGGGTTGATCTCCTAGGGCAAATGAGAGGTTCTCGGGTCCTTTTCGTCGCGTTGGGGAGGATAACCTATAGTCATTTCCTGAACCGGATCTTCATTTGGCTATCAAAACTGAACCCTAATAATTTTCCTTTTGAAATATAACATTTATTGGACATAAATGTTCCCGGGCAATGAAAATCTATCACCTAAAAATCTACCCTACATTAACTAATAAATGACAACTAATGAATCTCAGTGGATCTAGCAATAAGCATTCATTGAACCTTAAAAACGACAAGTAAAAGGTTAACTTGAGGAATTAAATCAAAGATATTTAAACCTATTATTATGAGAAATAGGGCATAAAAATATCCATAAATGCTTGCATTAAATACATGAGAACCGTCATTTTACCTCAAAACCCTAGCCCAGTAGCCCTCCTCTTCAAGGATGGAGGTTTAGTAATCATCTGTGAGGTTGTCATCCTCGAGGGTGTTTAGCAGTGAAAAATACGAAAGGAAAATGAAAGAAAGGGAAACTGAGTGGGAAAACTTAACTGCTTTTGCTCTGTATTCCACCAAAGTCCATCAAAAATCGATCCCTATCTCTCCAATGTTTGAGCTTATATAAAGCTCCAAATAAGGTAAAATACCAACATACCCTTAAAGGCATTATATAAGGAGGAGGAAAAAATGGGAGAGAAAACCATAGGCCAAAAAGCAAAAGCGAGCTGTGAGGGAAGGCAATGATGAATGAGTAGCGTGAGGCATGAACAGTGGCAAGGAGGAAGCAAATTTTGCAACCGTGCAAAATTTCTGTTGTGGCCTTTTTCTTATGTTTTCTACTTCTCTTTCCTTCTGGCTTCTGATCTGCAATGTTGAGTTCAACTCGAATTCTTAATTGGATGACTACGACAATTTTGGCAAAAAATAGCTTAAAACTAAAATTTGCCACAAAATCACGATCGGTAGAATAGCGGGGACATAATGGCAAAATTGGGTTAATTACATGATTAGTACACGAGAAGTGCTGAAACCTTAAATAAACGGGGGTTCAAAATAGCACTTTTTAAGCGCGCTAAGTCAATAGGCCTGATGGTCGGTCACTGAATCCGGGTGGGAGTAAATTTGTGGAGTGGTGGTCTAGGTGGTAGTGGAACAGGTCGCTCCCTTGACCAATCCTGCAGGAAATGCCGGCTCGGTGGCATCTAGAGTTATTAATAAGCTGCTTGGCCAGAGCCTAGATGGGCGGTGCTCTATCTTTGAGTGATCGTCTTGTTCATGTGGCCCCCTCGAGGGCGTAGCATATCTTTGGCTATGGTGGCGAATTTTAGATAGAAGTAGGCCAGTAGGCACGAAGAGTAAACGTCTGTCTTGATCCTTTGTATCATCGGTAAGGAATGCGAAAATGCCTTTGAAACGGAAGGTGACGTGGGGACCAGTGTCTTGTCATGCCAATGGCACCAACATCTGATGGTCTAGGTCAGGCCATGACTATTTCCTTAAGTGAGAGGGGAAGGAGTCTCCCCTTCAATCCTCTAGATATGCCCTCCTCGATGCCATAGAGGGCTGAACCCGATGATCAGAAGTCTGTATGTGGGAAGCCCCCGTAGGATGCCCTGTAAGCGAAATTTGAAGGCTACTTGCATAATCATCTTGATCGATCAAGCTGCGAGTGTACATCTATAATCTGTGCAATCTTCTCTCTCCCGGCTGAGATATGAATGGGTAGTGACTCGTCGGCCTGCGCCCTGGGGCCTCTGACTTTCTCTCTGGGATACATCCACTATCTGGCTTGCCCTACAAATATACCTAGTGATTTTCGAACATGTTTAGGAATTATAAAATAAGTTAAAATTGTACTCGTTCGAAAAAATGACATTTTTATGAAAAATGGCAAAACGGAAATTTTGTCGCTTTGGAAAATTATGGAAAATTTCTAGATCTCGGATGACGAAACGGATATCACCGTTGGAATCGTCTCGCGAAATCTAGTCACCCATGTGAATTTTGTTGAATTAAAAGCAATTCAGTTTTCTGAATTTCGAGAAGGCGGGCGTCGAGTGGACCACAGCGAGGATTTTTAGAAAAATCGAAAAATGTCAAATATTCAAAGAATGTCTATTTAAGATAAATATTGGCGGAATGAAATAAATTGTTTTGATGCTTTGCTGAAACGGAAAAGATGGAAAAATGGGACATATGGGTCACGCCATTAATATAAAAGAAAAATTAAATACAAGAAATGAGAAAGGAAAGAACAAACGTGAGAGAGTTTATTTTATTTTAATTTTTATAAACTCTCTCTTTGATTCGAAGTTTTGGTCGTCGAGTCGTCGGACGAGAGCAGAAAGTTCATCTACTCGACGAGGGCTACGCGTGAAACCAAAAACACGGGATTTCGCCGATATTTCAAGTAAAAGTTCGGAAAATCCTATGTTTCGGTTTTTTGGTCCTTGGCGTGCCAGTCGAGTGCATCGGACCAAAGTTAAAGTACTCTTGCTTGATGAGGCTACACGTGGAGTCTTGAAATCACGGGATTTTGCTAAGGTTTGGATTTTCACATGAATAGTACTATGAATAGTAAATACGTAAATGAATAATGAATACGTAAATGAATAGTGCTATGAATAGTGAATACGTAAATGAATAGTGCTATGAATAGTGAATACGTAAAGGAATAGATGTATACATGATAGAAATACATGAGAGACATGTATAGATACATATATGATAGAAATATAGGAGTATATGAATAGATAAAGACATAGCGGGAATACGCAAATGATATGAATATATGAATACATGAATAAATAGATGCACAAATGATAGGAAAGCTTGATTTACATATATGGAAAGTATAGAATTAGTATGATTTTGAATAGTGATTGTAGGATGGTTTATGCGTGTTTTAGCATGTTTGGTACCATGTTCATGAAAAGCATGTTTGTGGCCTCGGTGCGAGGATATTGTCGCCCAGGTGGACAAGGGCTGACTAAGGGATGGTTTCGGGTCGAAGAAATTGGCGTATCTGGGTCGCCAGGAGCTCTACGGCAGCGGGGCGTGGAAGCCACCTTGTTGCGTGGTGGGTGCATCCTCGGGTGATGCATTTATTGCGTGGGATTCCTGTATAAAGTAACCCCTGCATCAGCCCTCCGCCAGACTGACCATGCTTCTTCGTCGAGACTCCGTTCTGGGTGTTCTTGGACTCTATGGAAAGCCCTTTGGAGTCTAGAATCCATCCATATATATCTTGATACAATCTTGAGCTTATAATAAGTCCGAAAATGACAAAATACAATGGCTGCTGTTGCTACTGCAGGTGCTGCAAGTTGCTGATTTTCTTCACGGCTTGCAATGTGCATAACTCCTTCGTTAGGTCTCCATTTTGGGTGTTCTTGGACTCTATGGAAAGCCCTTTGAGTCTAAAATCTATCCATATATATCTTGATACAATCTTGAGCTTATAATAAGTCCAAAAATGACAAAAGACAGTGGTACAACTGCGAGTCTTTTACTCTACCCAGTCTTTATGAAGTTGGCTGATTTTCACGGCTTACCAATTTGCATAACTCCTTCGTTAGGACTCTTTTTTGGGTGTTCTTGGGCTATGGAAGCTCATTGAGTCCAGAATCTAACCATATGCTATTTAATGGCATTGGTATCACATCTGAACATTTGATTGTTTGTACCAAGTGTACTAATAGCTTGGTTAAAGTCAATTAAATACATGATAAGAAAAGAGATATAGATATAACTTGAGAAATAACAATATACGTAGATTTGATATGGAGAGGAATTATAGAAAGAATAAAATGATAAATTTCGGAGAACACATATAGTGTATATTTGCCTAAGACCGGATATTGAATGACAAGACATATATGATCGATTAGCCCGACACTCTTGCTACAGTGCTGCGGCATATTGCGTGAGCGGGCGCGTTACGATCGGTGCCGGCACTCACGCTGGTGCTCTGACGAGCGCATTCGTAGGCGGGGCCTTGCGTTATTAGGTCTTGGCACTCACGCTGGTCTTTGCGACGCCGCATTGCGTGGGCGGGCCGCGTATCAGTTCGTCTTGTACCATACCTTCGGGTTCTTGGCGTACTGTGTCCATCTCATTCATGGTTTCCGGTCTAGGTAAACAACTATAGATATGTATATAAAAGTACATGAATAAGACCCGATATTCTTAGCATATACACGTAGCGTCTTGTGTACCCTTAGGTATCATACGTTCCGATTTGTAGAACAAAGTCATGAAACATGTAAAAGAAGGAGACGAATTAGATACCTTAACATGAATATGTATAAGTCTGAATATGATTATGATATAAACCTATAAATCTATTGTTTTTGGATATGTTCATAATCTGTATGAACTCGGTATATGTATTTGATGTGATCTATACATATTACGGACAAATGTCCGTATCTGCATAAGTCTGATCTGACCTTGTATGTATTTGATATAATTTTGATATGTTCTGACTTATAGTATCTACGGGTACCTTTGTATAAGAATAAGTCCGAATAAGTTCCGGAATACAAGAATAAGATCTGAAATACAAGCATAAGCTCCGTAATACAAGTATAAGATCCAAAATACAAGAAATCCAAAATATAAGCATAAGCTCTGTAATACAAGTAGAGGATCCGTAATACAAGTATAAGATCCGAAATACAAGAATAATCTCTGTAATATAAGTATAAGATCCGTAAGACAAGTATATGCTCCATAATACAAGTATAAGATCCGAAGTACAAGTATAAGTTCTATACGAGTACCTCACGAATTTTGAGTAAAGTCTAAGCTCTATAACTCCTACGAGAGATCTGGATAAGTATTGGTCTGACAGAAGTTCAAGTATATATCCTTTGGGAGATAAGTATAAATATGTGTCCTACGGGAGATCGGAATAAGAATAAATGCTATAAGAGTGTAAAAGTTACAGTAAGTATAGGATTAACATAAGTATAAGTTCGATCTGAGTATACGAGAGATCGGAACAAGCATATGTTGGTTACAAAGGATAATTGTATGTAAATGTGTTATGAATTCATAAAGATTCTGATATACATTATTGTTATATGTTTATTATGATTCAGTATAAATGCATGTGTACCAATATAAGTTATAAGATACGTTTCCCACTAAGCGTAAAGCTTAGCACGGGTTTTTAATCAGTGTAGGTACAAAGGAAGACATTTGCGATATTAAATACGGTGGGCCATCACACTAAATGAGGTTCATCTGATGTGCCACGCTCTAATTTGTAAATGTAAAGAAGTCTGATTTTGTATATATGGAAATGGGACTCGGTATATGTGTATGGGTGCAGTGGACACCACTCAGTGTTAGTTCTTTTGTATATGTAAATGATTTTTTGGATTTATTCACGAGAAATTGTTTATATACCGCAGTACAAGTTGACTCGAGAAAAAAAAAACGGGTAAGAGTCTCGATTATATAGTCTCGCGCCCCCAGGCTCGGTTCGAGATCCGCCATTCGAATTCGGGCCAGGAGTCGGGAGTGTGACATTCTGATATTAAAGAATGCATACGATAAACTCTGTCCCAAATCGGACCATGTCCTACGCCTCGAAGGGTCAATGATGCAAACTTACGCGCTGGCCTTCACTTTCAATGAAGGAGAAAAAGCATGATCATCATGCTTCATCAATCTATGCCAGCGCATATTATTTGTATAATTGTAGCAAGTGAATGCACGGGGGCACCTATCCCGGTGTACTGTGATATCCGGCATGCGTAACTCAAGCCCGGTAAGGCTGCAGCAGGAAGGAGTCATCTGTTAGTCCCAACCTATAACTCCATCATAAACATGCAGAGACCTAATCCTCTACTCAATCCACATCGTCTGGGCACAGTGTCATCGATAATTGGTACGAGGCCACCAAGCAAAAATGGCGTGGCTTGGTCGACCATACGGTACAAATGCTCCCGGCCCGTGGGGTGATGATTAGACAGTGGTGGTGGTGGAGGTGGGGCGTATGGATCCTGTTGTATAGTGGGTCCGGATGGTGGTGGTGGTGTGGTGGTGGTGGAGGTGGAGCTGTATGAGTCCGGCCTGTCATGTTGGTCCGGGATGGTGGAGGTAGGTGGGTTGGTGGTGAGGTGGGTGGAGGTCTCATGGGAGTCGAGTCATCTTGAGGTGCTCAGAAATTGTGATGGTTGGACACAGTGCCATCAATCCTCTATCCCAATCGATAGCATCCGGGAATGCCATGGTATCGGTAATCTCGTGATTGGTCGACCAGTAGCGTCTTGAGGGGTCCATATCTATGATTTGAGTGTGAACCACCTATAGTGTGAAACATTGGATCTGGATTCCTAACAGAGTCCTACATAAATCAGGATCCAGCCGGGAACCTGGGTAAACAATCAACAATCCTACCAAAATGAGAAGAAGGGGTAATTAAGTCCCTGTGACTATCAATCCGGAAATCAATCCAATAATGCAATCCCATAATGAAATCCTCTAAGGGAATGGTGACATGTGACATCAGCGACTAATGTCGATATGTGGCTCCACATACGGGGCGGGATTCTGACATGGTAATACCGCCGGGGGTAAGGTGGCTCAAGCCGAAGGAAGACGAGATCTTCAAAGGGCTGGACGACATTTTGGATCTTGACCTTGGATATGTTTCAACGATGAGTCAGCATTCAGCGGAGCAATGACCACATGATTGTCATGAGATCTGGCTGGAGTATGGGATGTTTATTTTGGACATTGATCAGTATACCATGGTAACTCATGGGTGACGTATGTGGCAGACTTTGTTCTGTTTAATGGAAGTAGAGAGAATGAAGACGTTGGAGATGACTAACATTTATAACATTCAACGAGGTGACCGAAGCCAAAGACTATTGATTGGAATAAGATATGTGCAGCATAATGAAATATTAAAGAAGTGATCATCAATAAATATTAAATCATATTATGAAACAAATATCAAATCTGCGTTGGATCTCTGTTAAATATTAAATCGATATATTGTTTGATCGACAATGGGCGTGCAACCTCGGATGAACACATGACATCAGCAAGTCTGATGTGACCCAGTTCGATCGAGTGACGATGTGGTTGTTTGTGAGCACCTCAGTGGAGGGTATCTTAAACCATATAGCTCAAGATTGAACAGTTCTCTTATGACAGAGATTGTGTAGAGTTAGATCACATGATGAGGTGACATTTTTTGTGGACATGCCGTTATTTGCAGGGCTGCGATAGCTTTTCAGGCTGAAAGTGTGGAGTTGGTTTTCAGAAATCGATCCTGGAGGAGGAACAGTTTTATTTGGGTATGCTGTTTTGTTGTCATTTTATAAGGGAAGAAAGATGTAGTAGATAAGGCTTGGAGTGATCTGGGTGTGGAGATGAATGTAGAACCAAGATTCCAGGGTCAAGGTCGGATTACCTATAGGGAAGAGGCACCTCATATGAGTGGCACCCTCTGAACTAGAGTCTCTACTAGTGAATTATGGGTATGTAGGAGCATATGGTCTGAATCAAATAGTATCCTATGTTAAACATACAACTTGGATCAGACCAACCTAATTGGTATCTAGCATGCTTAAAAACATTCAACTAAAAGGGCAAATGGCGCGTACCTGTGGTCCCTAGCCAAGTGCTGCAAGGGAAAGTTAGTCACACATTTTGAGCATACAATAATCTCTCAAAATTAGATATCAAAAGCAAAGGAAGCCCCGGGAGAGCCATGCATGGCATCTCAACCACTCATTGATGCCACTCTCTTGCCAACACCCCAATTATACCCTACTTGAGTTTTATAACATGTTTTGGGTATGTCATAATAAAAATATATTTATGCAGGAATAAAATAAGCAATAATTTGGAATTAATACAACAATTAAGGGTAAATTACTAAATTACCAATTCATGACCCAAGGGTCATAATATAATAAGTTCATATGCCAAAGTAGGAATATGTATAAGTTAAATTACAAATAATAAGAAAGGAAGTTAGGGGGCTGGTATATAAGAAATATTATGATTGGTTTGTAAGAAATATTTAGGAAGGAGTTGGAGGACCAAGTGGGAAATAAAAGGGGATAAGATCAAATAAAGGATAAGACTGAAATAAATATCTCATTTTGTAGTGGGAGAGAAAAGGGAGAGCAAATCGGATAAGAGAGAGAAAAGGAGAGAAGAAGAAGAAGAAGAAGATCAATTATGGAACTATGATTTGGTATGAAAAGTATGGAACTATGATTTGGTATAGAAAGTATGGAACTATGATTTGGTATAGAAAAGTATGGAACTAATAAGCTGAATATCATTGTAATATAAATTAGGTGTGTAGTAGGCTTTGTGAATATTAGTAGTGATGTGCTGTGGGTTGTATGGAATTTGAGTATGGGTATGGATCACGTTTTGGGTTGTACTCGAAGCTATGGAGTATGGAAGTCTAGTTTTTTGGACTATAAAGTTTAGATACATGGTTAAGAACCCTCTATCTTGTGTATGGTTTGGGTTTGAGAACTCTAGCTCTGTTTCTTGTAGGGTTGGAGTTAAGAAGAGATTTTAGGTTCCCTAAATATGTGTTTGAGAAAGATACAGTTGCAAGTTGAACCCGAAGAAAATTCCCTATTGTGGCCCATATGCAGTAGCCGGATCTTAGAACGGGTTTTTGGGTCAGAAATAAGGAGAATTTGGCAATAAGTCCTTCTGTGAAATTGTAGCCACATCAATGAACTTGATGTTAGGCTTTTGAATTTATCAATTCGGACTCCTGTAGACTAAGTTATGATCTTTTTGCCACTGAAGCAGTCAATGGTGTTTGAGTGCTAAAATCAAACGGTGCTTTCGTCGAAGCAGTACTCGTGCCAACGATGCCTGTCAAGCAGTTGCTTTTCGTCAAGCGTGCTCATCAAACGGTACTCGTCAAAGCGAAGTGCTCGTCAAGCATTGCTGATAAGCGGTGCTTTCCGTCGGCTCGTCAAGATTTATTGCGCGCTGACCTCCAACTTGGAAGGTCATAACTCCCATGATTTGAACTCCACGTTTGATGTTTCTTGGACTCTATAGAAAGCCCCCCATTGAGTCAAGAATATATTCACTCACTGCTTGAGGAGGATAGTAGATGTCAGAATAGGGTGTTGAGGCGAGCTCGTTACCCGACAGCTCGGCTCATTGGAGTCAGTCGGCTCGTTAAAGGCCAGTGCGCGTGACCTATCTCCCGACCGGAAGGTCATAGCTCTTGTTTAGAACTAGATTTTGGTGTTCTTGGACTCTGAAGCCATTGAGTCAAGAATCCAACAATAGAAAGCTTTATAAGGTTGGAACTCATCTTGGTTCCAGAAAACACACGAAAAACAGTAGGAACTACAAAGCATCGCCAGTTATTCATTGTATGAATACCTATTATGAGTGTAATTAAATAAGTAAGCATACATGGCAAGCATAGTTATTTATGCATATAATGAGATATGAAAAATGCAAGAATATGATAATGATAATATATATATATATATATATATATATATCACATATGATTATAGAATATGATAATTGTCGGGGCATAAGAGTATATACTAAACGAAAATACATATTGATTGTCTGGCATCTAGAACTGGAAGAGGATAGATGGGCCACGCCTATTAGGGAAAAATAGTTCTTCACTGACATACATATACGAGATATTAGTACGTTTGGGTTGATGACATAGATCCGTTTGGATCGAATTGGCCACGAAAGGGTCCTGACACCTCCGGGCACTCATGGATGGTCAGGCTCATACGGTGATGTTTGCCGGTGATATTGCAGGGCACTCATGGATGGTCTTGTCTCATACATAGTGATACCGCGGTATCATATTAAACCTTCATGGATGGTCCTTTGTCTCATACGGTGATGATACCTTGGGTATCATATTCAGGGCATAATTACATTGTCTCACCATGATGATAACGACCAGCCCAGACCCATAAAACTGGTTTCTGTGCTTCAAACAAGGTTTATGCGGACATGAGAAAATATAAAAGAAATAATGGATTATCATCTACCAAAGGAAATGTAGAGAATATGACATGATATGGAAGCATATTCTTTATGTGATGATAGTATCTGATTACAAGAGCAAAAGAAGTAAAATACAAGTTGACATAAGAAAAGTATATGGATGATGAAAGAAATGAGGCTGGTTATGATAAGTATATATATAAGAAATGATAGAATCACATGCTTGTTATGGGTGATATGCATTTTGTATAGAAGTGTGGTGACTCTTAATAGAAGTCATGGCTGCCACTAAAGGCGTAAAAGCAGCACGGGTGTTGATGGTGTAGGTGCAGGAAAGAGGAAATCAGAGGCAGGGCAATCCATCGGCGGTCAAGGCCACACATCCATGGTGCCTTTGGAAGACCTTTGGAGTCTATTTTTGTATATGATATTTTGTAACCAATGTAAATATTGTAGATGTTGAACATTTCCATATTTGGAGCTTGTATTTTATATTTTGTAATCCCATTTGCTACGAATGTAATCTAGGTGGTGTTTAACATTATATATAAATATGTAAATTAAAAGGTTATAAGTTTTTTTAAAAAAAAAAAAAGAGTGACCTAGGTGACATCCCTATCTTGGGGTTGGGCGTCACGGTTTAGTGACTTGATAGAGCCTAGGTTTGAGGCGTTTACGCAAAAACTAGGTTTGGCGCTCTAGAATAGAGTATATATGATAGAAAAGCCTATGTTTAGTAATGTGTGGGCCTGATGTGGATGTCCTTGTGTTTTGTATAGATGGATCGTCCCGAAGAAGCTGCTGAGAGTGTTAACCCAATGGAACAAGGGTTATCAGCTTCTGAACCTTCGGAAAGTAATGTACCTAATGAGCCCACAGAAGCCTTGTTGAGAATATCGCAAGACATGGCTCGGGTTTTGGATAGATTGACCTCTCCAAAGCTCACGATAGACCGCGATGAAGACATGGAGTAGAGAATTCCATGGGTAGAGCATGGAAGAGTCGAAAGCCGAGATTTTGGTTAGAAAAGTTAGAAGGGTATTGAAGAGGTAAGATGTCCTCATTGGGAGGCATTATGTGCGAGGTCTCACTGTGCGAGTGAGGCATACGATTAGTGGAAACTAGTACTCGAAGTCCCGAGGATTCCAAAATCCCATGACAGGAGTTCTTTGTCAAGAGTTCGAGGGGCAAAGTATGTTAGGATGTATAGGGATTCAAAAGTGGAAACGACCTCCTAAATTTGAAACAAAGGAGCTTATCGGTGGTGAATATGAAAGAATTTAGCCATCTTAGTAAGTATGCACCAGGAATTGGTCCTGTAGGGGCATTTCGGTGTAGGCAGTGAGGATGGGCCCGACATGATTCCATCCAAAAGTGTTGGCACCTATGACTTCTCTCCAAACCGTGGATTTCTATCGATTGGTCAGTTTTGCAATGAAAGTAGAAATTAGAAACGAGCAGCAAGGAAAGATTTCAAAAGAAGAAGTTTTCTAGAGGAGCTTCGTCCTCCTCGGGAAAAAGAGCTAGAGAATCTCCAGCTCAATCAGAATATAGTTCCGCTACGAGAAGTGGAAGGCAAAGGTCCAGTGTAGCACGTAGTGCGGAGTAGAATTAGCCGGTTGGGCCAGAAGAAATCCTAAATGCCCTCATTGCTATGAGCATTTGGGAGTTTGCGAGGATAGTGACAGGAGGGTGTTTTCGGTGTGGAAGCCTTGAGCATTTGAAAGCACATTGTCCTCAAGAGTTAGGGGATAATGGAACCCAACAAGGAAGTGGCAGAGGAAGATCTGCGACACCACTTTCGACTCGCGATAGTGGTAGGGGTCGTAGTGGCCCATCTCAGTATAAAGGACGAGGAGGCATAGTTTCAGAGACAGTAGATCGATCTAATGCCTCTGGCGCGATACGAGCATATGCTATGAAGGCTCGTGAGGATCGAGTGCTCCACGAAGTTATAGCGGGTATATTTTTCTTTATATGATATAGAGATGCATGCATTGATTGATCCACGGATCTACTCATTCATATGTGTGCATGGAGCATGTATTTGACAAAGTCAATGATAGGAGAAATTAGCATATGACATGCATAGTAACTAGTCGTTGGGAGCCATGACGTTAGTGTGAATAACATATGTAGAAATTGTCCCACATTGCAATACAAACAAGAGAGTTTCTCGGCGGTTGATATGGCACTATAATTCCGAGGATTTGACTTGATTCTAGGAATGGATTGGTTGTCTAAGCACGACTGCAAGTGGATTGTGGACAATAAAAGGCGGTAGTGTTGGAAATCTTTCGGCCAGGGCGAGGGTAATGGTACGAGGCATTGGATCGGAGTGTAAATATCACATTAATAAATCACCAGTATGCAAGCTAAGGAGAATTATGAGGAAAGGATGTGAGACATTCTTGGCTTTGATACTTGACTCGAGAGGGTCGAGTTGATGTAGAAAGATCGAGTGGTAAGGGAATTTCAGTATTCCACGAAGGATTCTGGGTATTCCACATGAGAGAGAGGTGGACTTAGCCATAGAAATTGTACCGAGGGCAGTCCGCATGTGAGGGGCACTTGGAAATGCGGGGATGGCTCAACGGGTTGAAGAGTTAAAGAATCAGTGCAGAACTTTTAGATAAAGTTTATCCGACCCGAGTGTGTCCTTGGGGTGCACATTTTATTTGTGAAAAAGAAAGATGGCACTCTACGGATGTGCATCGATTAATAGCGGATCAATAAGGTGGCTGATGAAAAATAAGTATCCATTGCCGAGAATTGAAGATCTTTTGATCGGTTGAAAGAGGCGGAATGTGCTTTTCAAAGATAGACTGCGATCGGTATTATCGAGTTGAGAGTAAAGGAGGAAGTGTCTTAGAAAGGCGCATTTTAGAACCCGATATGGCCATTATGAGTTTTTGGTCATGCCATTTGGGTTGACTAATGCACCGGCAGCGTTCATGGATTTGATGAATAGGGTCTTCCGACCCTATGTGGATCAATTTGTTGTGGTTTTTATTGATGACATCCTGGTGTATTCTAAGGGATGCAGAGGAACATGAAACGACACCCCGAGAAACCGAGTCTTAGAGGCGTTAAGAGAAAAAGAAGTTATATGCTAAAGCTCACGGCCAAGTGTGATTTTAGGCTAAGGAAGTTTCATTCCTAGGCCATATTGTGTCTTGAGGGGTATAAAGTTGATCTGCTAAGATTGAAGCGGTTGTGAATTGGAAATCCACCTCAAAAATGTAACCGAGGTGAGAGGAGGGTTTCGCCCAGGTTTAGCGAGGTTATTATAGAAGATTTGTGAGAGGCTTTTCGGTTATACTTCTCCATTCACCAAAGTTACTCGGGAAAGGAATAAAGTTTGAATTGGACGGACAAATGTGAATAGTTTTGAACGGTTGAAGGGATGCGGTTGAAGCACGGTATTGGCCCGACCTACTCGGGAAAAAGTATACCTTGTATAGTGATGCTTCATGTATTGGTTTAGGATGCGTGTTAATGCAAGATGGGAAAGTAGTACGAAGCATGAGTCAGTTGATTGAAGCCACATGAACAAATTATCCACTCATGACCTAGGGATTAGGCTGCGGTGATGTTTGTTTTAAAAATATGGCGACACTACTTGTAAAGGGAAAAGTGTAGAATTTACACCGATCATAAGAGTCTCAAGTATTTGCTAGCAGCGAGAGAAAGAGTTAAATTTGAGGCAGGAGGAGTGGTTAAAGTTATTAAAGGATTATGAGCGCATCATAGATTACCACCCCCGGAAAGGCTAATATAGTGCTTGATGCTTTAGTAGAAAGGCAGTGTAGTAGCAATGTCACTCTGAACGTGATTGGAGACTAGGAGGAGATGATGGGCTATGTTAGCTCAATTAGAAGCGCAACCACGTTTTTAAAGCAAATGATTATAGATGCGTGAGAAATGATGAAGGATTCTGAGAAAAATTCTGATTGGTTAGAGAGGGTGACAAGGCCAGGAGTTTTTAGAGAAGAAGTTTGGAAGTTTGTATTTCGAATAGATTATGTGTGCGGATGATAAGAGCTAAAGAAGCAAGAAGTTGCTATTTGAGGCTCATAATACCGGTATTTACTATGCATCTGGAGGGAATAAGATGTACCGGGACTTGAAGCAGTTTATTGGTGGAAAGGAATGAAAGAGATGTGGTTGAATAATATTGTCTAAGTGTTTGGCGTGTCGGCAAGTCAAAAGCGAACACCAAGTGCCTGGGTTTGTTAAATTCCTTCCAATTCCTCTCGATGGAGGTGGGATAACGCATTACCATGGATTTTATTGTATCGGGTTTTCCCCTCACTAACAAAAACATGACTGCATGCGGGTGATTGTAGATAGGCTCATAAAGTCGGCCCGTTTATACCGGTCGGGATTAGTATTCTATGGATCGACTAAATGAGTTATGTGGATGAGATTGTGCGATTGCATGGTGTGTCGTTGTCTATTGTGTCGGATAGAGATCCGCGATTTACATCAAGGTTCTGGAAGGAATTATAGTCAGCTTTGGGCACTGAGCTGAATTTTAGTACGGCATTCCATCCCGCGAAGCGGATGGATTATTCAGGAGAGATGATTCAAGTGCTTTCGAAGATATGTCGAGGTTGTGTCATGGAATTTTCGGGAAGTTGGGATGGAGCATATTCCATTGATGGAATTTGCCTATAACAATGGTTACCTGATCAAGCATTGGTAATGAAGCTTTGTATGGCGGAAATGTAGGCTCACGTGTGTTGAAGATGGGGGTGAATGGCGGCCCGATGGGGTCAGGACATAGTAAAAAAAGATCTGAAGAGAAAGTACAAGTTATTCGGAGGTTAAAGGCAGCTAGTGATCGACAAAGTCGTATGCTAACACAAGAGGAGAGATGTGAATATAAAGTGGGAGACAAGGTCTTCTTAAAGGTATCACCATGGAGGAAAATTCTTAGGTTTGGTCAAAAAGGCAAGTTGAGTCCAAGGTTCATAGGGCCATATGAGATTTTGGAACGTATTGGCCATGTGGCTTATCGATTGGCACTCCCTCCGGAGTTGGCCAAATTACACAATGTGTTTCATGTGTCAATGCTTGGAGGAATCCGCTCGATGGTCGCACATACTACGGTGCAAGAATACAAATGCAAGAAGATTTGTCATATGATGAGGGAGCCAGGAGCTTCATTACGGCTCGAGAGGTGGCTCGATTCTTGGAACAAACAAGTACCATTAGTAGAAGTTCTCTGGCAACACCACGGTAGAAGAAGCTACTTTAGAGACGAAGCAACTATGAGAGCACAGTATCATAACTCTTGAATCGGGTATGAATTTCGGGGCAAATTCTTTTTAAGAGAGGGGAGAGTTGTAACACCCCAAAATTATACCCTACTTGAGTTTTTATAACATGTTTTGGAGTATAATAAAGCGTAAAAATATATTTATACGGAATAAAATAAGCAATAACTTGGAATTAATACAACAATTAAGGGTAAATTACTAAATTACCAATTCATGACCCAAGGGTCGTAATATAATAAGTTCATATGCCAAAGTAGGAATAAGCATAAGTTAAATTACAAATAATAAAGAAGATTAGAGGCTATTGTAAAAATATTATAAATTGATTTGTAAACATTAGAGTTTAGGAGGGGCCAAGAAGTGAAATAAAGGGGATAAGATCAAATAAGGATAAGACCACAATAAATATCTCATTTTGAGTGCAGGAGAAAGGAGGAAGCAAAATACGGATAAGAGAGAAGAGAAAGAAAGGAAGAAGAAGAAGAAGAAGAAGAAAGAAGATCACGGGTATGGAACTATGATTTGGTGACAGAAAAGTATGGAGCTATGATTTGGTATGAAAAGTATGGAACTATGATTTAGTATGAAAAGTATGGAACCATGAATATGTGTATGTAAATTAGGTGTGTATGGGCGTGAATATTAGTCTTGATACATGTCTTGGAGTTGTATGATTTGGGTATGGGTATGGATACGTTTTCGGGTTGTATGGAAACTATGGGAGTATGGAAGTCTAGTTTTGGACTATAAAGGAGTTTAAGATACATGGTTAGAACCCTCTATCTTGTGTATGGTTTGGGTTTTGGGAGCTCTAAACTCTTGTAGGGTTGAGTTAAGAAGAGCTTTAAGGCTCCTAAATATGTGTTTGAGAAGGGTCTAGTTGCAAGTTGAACCCAGAAAATTCCCTATTGTCGACCATATGCAGTAGCCGGATCTTAGAACGGGTTTTTGGGTCAGAAATAAGGAGAATTTGGCAGAAATCCTTCTGTGAAATTGTAGCCACATCGATGAACTTGATGTTAGGCTTTTGAATTTATCAATATCTGGACTCCACGTAGACCAGGATTATGGTCTTTTTACCGTGAAACGATCAAATGGGTGAGTGCTCGTCAAGCGGTGTTTCGTCAAAAAGCGATGCTCGTCAAGCGGTGCTCGTCAAGCGATTGCTCGTCAAGCGGTACTTCGATCAAACAATACTCGTCAAGCGATTAACTCGTCGGCTCGTCAAGGTTATTGCGCGCGACCTCCAACTTCGGAAGGTCATAACTCCTTCGTTTGAACTCCGATTTGAGTGTTCTTGGACTCTATGGAAAGCCCATTGAGTCAAGAATACATTCATATGCCTGAGGAGGATAGTAGATGTCAGACCGAGGTGTTAGAGCGAGCTCGTCCATGACAGCTCAGCTTGTGCCGATCGAATCGGCTCGTCGGACGCCGGCTAGCGCACTGACCTCCAACTTCGGAAGGTCATAACTCCTTCGTTTGAACTCCGATTTGGGTGTTCTTGGACTCTATGGAAAGCCCATTGAGTCAAGAATCCAACAATAGAAAGCTTTATAAGGTTGGAACTCATCTTAGTTCCAGAAAACATGAAAAACAGTAGGCACTACAAGCATCATAGTTATTCATTGTATGAATGCCTATTATGAATTCATGAATAGCTCGTAAGCATACATGGCAAGCATAGTTATTTATGCATATAATGAGATATGAAAAATGCAAAGATATGAATAAATGATAGTATATATATATATATATATACATATATATATATATATATATATATATATATATATATATATATATATATCACATATGATTACGAATAACGATAATTATTCGGGAATAAAAATATATACTAAACGAGGAAAATACATATTGATTATGCGGCTAGAACACGGAAGAGGGATGATGGAGGCATGCCTATTAGGAAAGAACGATTCTTTGCGACATACATATCACAGATATTCCGGCTTACGTTTAGATTCGATGACATAGATCCCGTTTGGATCAGGTGGCCTCGAAAGGGTCACCACAGCGCCTCCGGGCACTCATGGATGGTCACTTTCATACAGTGATGATACCTTCGCATCATATTACCGTCATGGATGGTCACGTTCTCATACAAGCATGATACCTTCCGCATCATATTATATAGTACATTGTCTCACACAATGATAACAAAGACCTTTCAAAGTTCTCATGGTTTCCTCGTGATCCACTTTAAGGTTTATGCAAGATATGAAACATAAAAGAAATGACAAAGTATATGCAAAGGAAATGTAGAGAATATATGACATGATATGAGAAGCATAGTGACTGTTATGTGATGATAGCATACATAAGAACAAGAAGTAAAATACAAGTTGGATATGAAAAGTATATGGATGATGATAAGAAATGGAACTGGCAGGATAAGTATATATATAAGAAATGATAAGAATCAGAATCGTTATACGGGTGATATGGATTTGTATAGAAGGTGACTTAATAGAAGCTCATATTCCCACTAAGCGTGAAGCTTATACTCCGTGTTCAATCCGTAGGCAATAAGAGGAAATCGTGAGAATCCGGGGCAATCCACATCACAGCCAAAGGCCACATCCATAAAGTTCAACGGAAGACTCTAGGTCTATTTTGTATATGATATTTTGTAACCAATGCAAATATTGTAGATGCTGAACATTTCCATATTTGGAGCTTGTATTTATATTTTGTAATCCGTCAAGTATGTAATGCAACATGTTAATTGTTTAACATTATATAAATATAAGTAAGGTTATAAGGTTTTTCAAAAGAGCGACCCTCATTTGACATCCTATGCCTAGTCAGTATCACAACTCTTGTAGCAACCATATCTATTCATCCCGAAGAAACGGGCTCAACAAAACACCAGATTGGCTGGTTCTTAACTAATCACCCTTGACCTCAAGATAGATCCCATTCTTAAGAATCCAAAATTGAACCACATTAACCTGAACTAAAACCCCATTTCAGACCCTAAACATAGCCCCACACTGGATCTGGAGCCAACGGGCCTGACTCGCCAGCGTCACTAAGCCCACTTGAACCGAAACCTGGACGATCCCCATACAAAAACCCTAAAATTAACATCCTAGCTTCCCTCAACGTCGATCCGGTTGAGAACAATTCTGAAAATTTTTCAGAACATTCCTTACAGAGTAAGGAAACCAAAAAATATAAACGGTGTACAATTCCGGCACCGAATGACTAAGAACCGACACAAACAAAACAAAGTACCCAAACTTCCATTCCGGAAAACTGAATTCAGTGAACCGACTAATCTGGTTTCCTAACCAGTTCAGCTGGTTGAGAGAGACTCTCAAAATTTTCAAAACCTTCCTCTAAGAGTCAGGAATCCAAAAAAACAAATCAAGTAGAAAACCAACTCCGAAGGGCTGAGAACCGACACAAACGGCGCCAAAGACCCAAACTGTTGTTTCATCAAACTGAATTCAGTGAACCGGCTGATCTGGTTTCCCAACTAGTTCATCTGGTTGAGAGAGGCTGTCATAATTTGTCAAAACCTTCCTCAAAGAGTTAGAAATCTAAAAAAACAAACGGAGTACAAATCCGACTCCGAATGATTGAGAACCGACATAAACGGTGCCAAAGACCCAAACTGCTGTTCCAACAAACTGAATTCAGTGAACCGGCTGATCTGGTTTCCCAGCAAGTCTATCTAATTGAGAGAGGCTCTCAAAATTTTTCAGAACCTTCCTTAAAGAGTCAGGAATCCAAGAAAACAAATGGAGTACAAACCGAATTTCGAATGATCGAGAACTCCGACACAAACGGCAGGCTAAAGACCCAAACTACTGCTCCAAAGAACCGAATTCAATGAACTGGCACCTGGGTTTCCTAACTAATGAGACACCGTTAGGAACTATTCTCAAACGGTCAGAACCTTCCTCAAGGATTCAAGAATCTAACTAAACAAACGATGATTGATTCTCATTTCTGAGTGAGAACCAACCAAAAACAACCGTTTGTTCCCTAAAAAACCGACTCCGCCCATCGTAAACTCCAAAGTTGAACCGACTCTCACATATGAGCATGAAAACCGGTTCAAATGGTTGAGGAAAAACCTCAAATTTGGGTCAGAATTTCCCTTAAAGAATAGAGTGGAGCCAATGTCTATTTCTTACCTCTTCCACAAAACGCAGAAAAGAAACCAAGCTACATCCGAAAAATCAAGAATGTGCTGGGCCCGAGCCAGAAAAGTGCCCCTCCAAAGGTCCCTTCCACTTTGATCTTTCTCTCTTATACCGACTCCCACCTCTCAGCCTCTAGCCTACCTGTGTTTTCCACCTTCAAGCTTTGAAAGAGACCAATCGATTCCTAATCGCCTTCCCATGAACCTCTCCTCAATTTCCATGCAAGTTTCGAATATCTTAAGTTTTCAAATTTGCTCACCACTGGGTATCCACATGGAGTCATGGTGGGCTACATGTAACTTTAATCCAAGGCCCAACACCCAAAATACTACCCAAGGTCGAGTCCGACATGGGCCCGAACTATATAGGATTCAGTCTAAAATCATAAAAACAAGCCATCACACAAGTCGTTCACTAACCGGTTGAACTGCATGCCAACCGCCGAGCCTTAAGGAGGAAAATTATGAAATTTTGACAGAATGTTCCCTGGAAGAATAAGGAGACAAAAACAAGCACCATTCCAAGTCCCGACGAGGGATATGATAAACAAGGAGTGTTCTCACCAAAAATCACCTAAAAAACATGTTGTATACGCATCGCTCGATGAACTAAATAAACCGGGACAGTCAAATCTGTCAAACATAAAAATTATGAATTTTTAACCTTGGCGAATAAGGAATCCAACAAAACAAATAGTGAACGATTCTGAGTTCGGACAAGGGAGATACGATCGAAACAAGCGGTGTTATATGAGAATGATGGGTGAGTGTGACACCCATAGGATAAATGTAAGTGTCGAGGGGCAAAATTGAGGGTCTACACCTGACTTGCTATGTTAGAGGGAGACGGGTACCTTTTAGAGAGAGGGCCCTCTCATAGTGGTTCAAGCTCAAGGAAGGGGAAGATTACTCAGAGTTTGAGAAGCTCAAGAAGAATCCCCACTTCGAGGAGATTGCCAAGGAGCTCACTAGTAGCCAAGGAGAGTGGTAGAGCACACTGACTATTTCCCATGCCTACATCAATAGAGGAGACCTCACAGAGATACGTAAAGTATGGTTCTACTTCATAAACTCTGTACTGAAGCCCTCTATGCATGACTCAACTATGAGACAGAACCGTACCATACTCTTATATGTGCTGGTGAAGGGCTATCAGGTTGATTTAGGAAGGATTGTTGAGGAGTCCTTCTTGGAATATGCAAAGGGGAATTTTGCTAGAAATATCCCCCACCCTTCCTTGATCACACTTTTGTGCATCAAGGGAGGTGTGAAGTTTAATGCAGAAATGGAGGAGAGGTGTCCCCATACCTCACCTCTCACTCTTACTGGAGTCCTCAAAGCTCCAGTGGAGAGTGGGGAGGGAGAGATGAGAGAAAAGCCCATAAAAAAAAAAAGGGGTAGAAACTAAAGATGCTAGGGACTAAGCCCCTATAGTTGTTTCTATTGAGGGGGATAGCAGTGAAGAAAGGGGAGGTTTTGAAGCAAATTTAGAGCAACAGTGCTCTTCTTTGTTGCAAACCATGGAGTACAAGCTCAGACTAGAGCTGAGGAGAGAAGATAAGAGAGTGACAATGAGAAAAGCTCTAGTGCAGAACAGTTGTTCACACTAAAGCAAAGGAGTAAAGGAAAAATGAGAGCACCCACTGAAAACTGTAGCAACTCTGAGTTGCTAGCTATACTTTAAGAAATAAAGGAAGAGCTCAAGGAGAGGAATGAGAAGATCAGAGAAGAATTGAGGTGGAGAGATAACTACTTAGAAGATCAAATAAAGAAGAAAGAAAACACCTTAGCAGCAACCTCAAGGCAGATGAGAATGGAGATAAAGCAAAACATAGAGCCAAGGCTTTGAAGGAATTAACTAATGCAGAGAAAATTTTTGTGAATGAACAAATAAAAATGGATCAAGATTTATTGAAGATGCTAGAAGAGAGGGAAAATGAGATGGAGAAAAATCTTCTGCAGAAGGCTGATGTTTTTGGTTACATGTACAAGGCACACCAAAAAGAAATCAGGGATACAATCCAGAAGAGAGATGAAGAAATGGAAGCCGCCCTGAATTATAGGGAGAAACTATGGACTAAGAGTCTGGATATCTGTAACTCCAACCTGAGAAACATGTACAATGCTCAAGGAGAGTTTGAGGGTACACTCAACTCCATTCGGAAGAGGCAAAATGAGCTAATTAGGAGTAATGCAAGGATGTTGGAATGGGCTACAAACAAGCTCCTACGAAATAAAACAACTAAAAAGCTTCAGGCTTCCATCCCTGATTTTGTTCCTTTCAAGCTGGTTATCAATTTGAACCAGTTAACCTCAAACCCTCTAAATCCCATCATAAGAAAAAGAAGTGAACTAAATGTATCTCTCTTCCTTGTAATTCTATGCCTTGTAAATGAAATTATAAATAAAAATTCAGTTTATGAAATATGAGTTTAATTGTGTCCATTTCTTTTCCTTCTTATTTCCTATGCATTTTCTTTTCTGTAATATGTAAGGCATACTTAATTGTGATTGTGTTTATTGTTGTAATAAATGATTGAGAATTCAACTGCACTTAATGTATTGAATTGTTGAGCTAAAAATAAAAATGATAAAAGGCTAAAGAATTTGTGTGTGAACTATTCAGACAGAAAAATGGGAACTTGAAAATGAGGCAAACTGAGTTTAAGGAATTTGAAAATTGTGTTGGGAACAATAATTAAGCTGCAACTATAGGATCAATTAAAACTTAGACATAATAGGGTATTCCATACTGCTAATACAGTTCAATTCTTTGTATCTTGAATCATACACATGGTTTGTGCCTTAGAACTGAAATGCTATTTAGGGAAACATATTGAGATCAACAACATCTTCCATTCCACAAGTCCTAGAACTTATTAGAAGATTGTCCAAGACCAAATCATAAGCTGCACAACTATCAGGAAATGATTTAAGTCATCCTTTGAAAGTTTGAGCTTATTCAGCCACCTAATGCTAATATGCATTTGCATATTTCCTTAGTACCTCATTTTGAGCCAATGAAGCCTTATTTTCTTTCTTGAAACCAAATCATACACATTAAAACATTCTCACATCAATAACCTTCAATAAAGAACCCAACTTACCCAAAATATGTTGAAAAATAAGGAATTCACAGAAAATGGATAAGGAAAAAGTTTGGGGGAAGTCTAGAATGTCAAATGCAAAGAAGCTAGAAGTAAACTGATTAAGAAATTTTCTGATGCAACTATGGAAGGAATACAAAAGAAAGCAAAATGTGAGAAAAAGTAGGTTGAGTAAGTCAAGCCTTGTAGCCTTCCTACCTAAAGTTATTAAGTCCTTAGGGGTGTTTCAACACCTAGTACCCTAATGCCAATTGGCATGGGAGTTGCTAACCCAAAGCTTGATACAGGGGTAGGTGGAGAGCTTAAAAAGGTAAGACATTGCACTACTCACTTGAGCCTTGCTGAAAAGTCAATGAGAAATAAGTTGTGGTTTTGTGAAGAGAATGTCATAAATTGTGAAAATTGAAAGGTAGAAAGGAGATAACAAGAAAGATGTACCCAAACAAGTTTGGGGGAAGTATATTTGATAGCATAAGAAAAAAGAATTGAAGAAATGATGGAAAATGCAATCCTAGATAGAAAAGAAAGAATGTGTATATTGGGTAAGTTCAAGCCTAAAAACTCCTCTTCAACTACCCTTACCTAAGCCTCACATTACAAACTCTAAAGACCTACTTGATCTTAAAGGTTGTGTCATGCTTGCATTAGTGGAGGACCATCTGACCAACAAGCTTATGGGACCTAAAATCATATAAGAACATCCATAACAACCCCTAGATCTCATAAAAAATACCTAAATTGCTGATCTTTTCGAAGGGCACAACCAACACACATTCAATCATTCAAAAACAATGAACTAGAGTTGTATGCAAATGTGAGAGCTATCCGTATGTGCTTAAACTGAAATACAAGTAATATGATCCTATGATTGAAGTGTATGTTAGAAATTCTCTTCAGAATTGATTAAGCATTTAATTTATGTGTCATCATTTAGGTAAACTGCTATTGAAAATAATGAGCCATAAAATTTATTGAGTTTTGGATTGATTGTGGATAATCAAATTCTTCTTTTCTTTGCTTGAGGACAAGCAAAACTTTAAGTTTGGGGAAGTTTGATAAGCATGAATTTAATGACTATTTTTATCCATTTTTCCATGATTTTTGATGTTGAAAACTCATTTTAAATGCAAATTATGGATACTTCACCAAATTTAGTGTTTTTGTAGGAATATGAAAAAAAAAATTAAACAACAAGAAAAGAAGCAAAAAGCGGTCTAAAGTCCAAAGTTGCGACATCGAGTGAAGAGAGTCGCGACATCATATCAGAGTCGCAACACCAAAAGTCCAAATTCGCGACATTGGTTAAAGGAAGCAAAACACCAATTCCGGAGTCGCGACTTCAACAGCAACATCATAGCAAAGTCGCGACATCGACACTCAAAGTTGTGACACCAAAAGTAGAGTCGCGACATCAAAACAAGGCTACAACATTGAAGACACCAATTCCAGAGTCGTGACTCCAACAACGACATCATAGCAAAGTCGCGACATCGACACTCAGATTCACAACATTGCACAAATAAGAAAATGAGCTACATTAATCAAAATTAGAAATGCGGATTATTTGTAAATGTGTCACGACATTAGTCGTGACATCAGGAGCTACTAGGGCGGATTCATGGGCTTTTTCTAAGTCCTCATTATCCACCTTGTTTTCAAGGCCTAATCATTAGAACCTATAAATGTAAGCCTGGCGGTAGAGTGCGCATTCCTTTAGAGGACCAACTTCATACTCGAAAAGAAAGCCTGAGGAGGGAACTTTTCAAAGTTCCGCCTAACTTAGTCGAATAAAATCTTACCGTGAAGGCAGCATTGTAATTCATTTTTCATTTTACTTTATATTTCTAATTTCGAACCTTGTGAACTTGCCTAATCAACTTGAGATTAGTGTTTGAGATTTTAGAATTTGAAAGAGTAACTAATTTTGATGAATTAATTCCGACTGCAAATTAATTGGTGGTTTGATGATTGATTGAGTTTTTATATGACTAAATCAGGATTTGTTTCTCTTAAACTTCATTATTTTGTAAGAGGTCTTAATTTTGCTACTTCAGATCTCTTCTCATATATCTCCTCAAAGTGACAATTGAGGTGTGATTTAGAGAGTTTGATCCCATATTATTTTATTCTTGAGCTGAATATTGGAGTGTTGTTCTTCTTTTTAGGTCAAAAGCATTGAACCTCTATCCATGGAGTTAAGATGTGAACTAAGAAGAGGGTAGTGATTTAAGCTGTATTGGATGGGATTTGGTGACTTGGTTTGAGGATCAAGTCTCATCTAGCTCATGGAATTGATGGAAACCTTGGTTTGATGACCATTTCTTCCTTAAGGGACCCATTTCATAAAAGTAATGGCCTGAGCACTTGAAACTCGGTTGAGAGCTTGTGTTTCAGGTTGTGAAAAGTTAGATTTGGGGAATTAGTCAGGATCTAACCAAAGTACCCCTTGAGTAAAGACCAATTAATCAGATCTAACTAAATATTTTGGAACCTGCTATGTTTTGACGTTAATTAACTCCCATTCCCAAATTCTAGTCATTATTCAAAGACCAAAACATCGTGATAAGAACAAAAGAACCAAAAACATTTATTTTCAATATTAATTTCAGTATCTTTACATCATATTTATACCTCAAATAATGATGAACTTGAGTAATCAGGGTACTTAGTCAAGACTTTATTATGAACCAGGATCGATATCCACTCCTGTATCCACTTTATTACTTCAGACGATACGTAAGTAATTTGCAAACATTCGAGGCCTAGTTCAATTTACAAAGAAAAATATAATTTTAGAGGAAATAGAATGCCTTGTGTTGAATACCACTTGCTCTTAATATTAATTTTTCTCGTGAAGAGTGGTATAAGTTTAGACCTTGGAAAAAACAGAATTGGCTATGCACTCAATCCAAAATCATCAAGTTTTTGGCACCGTTGCTAGGGACTGACTAGTCCTTGGCAACAGTGTCAAAAATGAGGTAAACAAGTTTTTGGTGTCACTGCCTTGAGACTGAACAAGTCTTTGCTAGTTGTGTCAGAAATTCTGGTAACAATGACCCCATGGAGGAAGTGAACCTCGGCATTGTGGAAGAGCCAATGATTACTTATATTAGTTCTTTTTGCCTTTTGACTTTAAGGAAAGGATTATTGCAATACGACAGGAGTTTAAAGACTGCTTTGCTTGGAATTATGATGAGATGTCAAGGTAGGATAGAAGCTTGGTGAAACACCGCTTGCCTATCAAGTTAAAGTTCCACCCCTTTCAGCAACCACCCAGAAGAATGTCCAACGAGGTAGAGTTGAAGGTGAATGAGGAGATTGAGAAGCTTCTGAAGGTCAATTTCATCAAACCTACAAGGTATGTGCAGTGGTTAGCAAACATTGTCCCTGTGATGAAAAAGAATGGGAAACTTAGAGTTTGTGTAGACTTTAGAAATTTAAATGTTGAATGTTGCCACTCCTAAATACATTTATGTAACGTCTATTGTTGCAATGTTAGTTGATTCCACCGCAATAACAGTTGTCGTCCGCTGACGTTTTTCGTATGCACCAGTCCCAATAAAGGTTACGATGATAGTATCAAGATCTTCTTCAGATGTCCAGTTCTTAGTATCGCTTAATACGTCGCCTCGGCTTTGAAGAACGCTAGTGCAACTTACCAAAGGGCTAGGACTGTCATCTTTCATGATATGTTAGGCCACCACATGGAGATGTATATCGATGACATTGTAGTTAAATCTAAGAAGGCTGCCAAACATAGAGATTTATATCGATGACATTGTAGTTAAATCTAAGAAGGTCGTCGAACATGTGAATCATTTAAGGAAAAGTTTTGAAAGGATGGAAAATTTTTTAAGGTTTCTGGTTCACCAAAGAGGAGTGGAAGTTAATCAAAACAAAGTCAAGGCCATCATTTCAGCCAAGGCTCCTCAAAATAAAAAAAAGAACTTCAGAAGTTCTTAGGTTAGGTGAACATTTAAGGAGGTTCATCTCTAATCTGGCAGGGGAGACTAAGGTATTCTCTAACCTAATCAAGCTGAAAGAAGTGGAAGAGTTTAAATGGGAGGAATAACATCAGACAACTTTTAATGGAATCAAAGGCTACCTTTCTAAACCCCTTGTTTTAATGCCACCTCTGAGGGGTCAACCACTCAAACCCTATCTATCAGCTGCAAAAGAGTCTATAGGATGCCTTCTGGAACAAAATAATGCAGAAGGCCATGAGTAGGTTGTTTACTATTTGAGTAGGGTCCTAAATTCAGCAGAAACAAGGTATACACCCATCGAAGCCAAGTCAGCCTATACACAGCAAATGAGACATTATTTGATCAAGTCTCAAACGTATGTGGTCTCCCAAACCGACTTGGTGAAATACATGCTAAATCAACCCTTAATCACCCGACAAATCAGGAAATGGTCCCTTGCTTCACGTGGTTCACCTGGTCTATTCACGTAAATCGCTGCGGGCAAGCTTCTTTAACTAACTTTTTGGCTAATCATCCTTCATTAGAAATCAAACTAGAAAAATATGTGGAATTAGGGATATATGAAGTAGAAAGATGGCCTTGGATTCTTAAGTTTGATGGCTCTAGCACAAAGAATTTCATTGGAGCTGGGATAGTAATCATCTCACCAAAAGGGATAAAGACTACCCTATCTTTCAACTCGTCATGCACCGCAACAATCAAGCCGAATATGAGGCTTTAGTGATCGGTTTGAGATCTTGTTGGAACTAAAGCATAAGAGGCACATATCATCGGGACTCTCAATTAGTGCTTGACAGTTCTAGCTACCGTAGGAATATAAATGCATTGAAGCATTACCAAATCCTTATTACACGTTTTACCAATTGTTAGATTCTTTCTACTCCGTGGATTTTGAATACGTGCCTAGGGAATCTAATTAGGAAGCGAATGAGCTAGCACAAGTAGCCTTAGGTGTGAAGATGAGCAAAGAATTGACTTTTAAGTTCAATGTGATAGAAAAGAATAATCACCCCTCAATTTATGAAAGTGGAATCATATTAGAAGTCGTCGGTACAGATGAAAATGTTGCAGGAGACTAGAGAATTAAAATCATAGAGCATTTAGAAGATCCTAACAGGTAGGTTCCCCATAGGTTGAAAGCTCAATCACATAACGTCATTCGACTATAATATGAATTATACATAAAGGGATTTGATGGGTTACTACTCAGATGCCTATCCTTCCCAAACAACATGGAAGTGATGAAACAAGTTCATGAAGGGGTTTATGGAGTCCATCAAGCCGGGATAAAAATGCGATGGCTAATTAGGAGACATGTTGTTACACCCCCAACCCCGCTTTAGCGATGAAAGGGGCGCCAAAACCATACCGGACTCTTACCGCTTAGACATCGCGGACCCACCCAACTAATCAAAATATCATATGGGCCAAAGATACAAAATAAAACTACCACCGTAGGTGCTTACAAAGTAAGTCAAAACATACAAATTCAGGTCCCATTTACATATACAAAAATTGTATAGTTACATTTACATAATCAGAGCGCAAACCTTACCATGATGGACTCGCTAGTTTGTCGCCTAACAAAGATGCGGGAAGATTGCGCACGCCCTCCTTTGTACCAACACTGACAAAAAACCCTCGCATGCTTAACGCTTTAGTGGAAACATATGACTTATAATGATACATATGCACTAATACTCATTTACAGTAGTTACAATGTAAAGAACAAATATACAATAGCAAATATCAGAATTTTTCATGAATTCATATAATAAACTTATACACATACTTGTACTTATAGCAGACCTATACTTGTTCATATCTCTCGTAGGGCACATGCTTGTACTTATAGCATACTTATACTTGTTCATATCTCCCATAAGACCAGTACTTGTACTTATAGCAGACTTATACTTATTCAATTCTCTCATAGGAGTTACAGAGCTTATACTTGTACAGAGGTACCCGTAGGTACTATAGAACTTATACTTATACAGAGGTACCTGTAGGTACATTCAGAGCAAAATGATGTACATTACTTTACTCTTATTCGTTATTCAGATTCTTATCATATAACTGTTTGACTACCTAGACTAGTAATAAGAAATGAGTAGATTACTTGCAAAAATAAGTACCCAAAGGTACTAAGATAAGACGAGGTGCTGAAAGTTAGAGTGCCTAAGCACCTGACAGAGGTTCTCATGACTAATCGTAGAGTACCGAAGTACTAAAATGTGTCAAGCACTAATCGAGGAGTACCAAGACTATACGTGCTCGCCACTGCAATGCAGGTGCCGTGTCATTCAATATCCGGTCTTAAGCAGGCGAGGTATGGTCTAATTTTTTTCCTTTACCTTACAAACATAAATGGACCCTTTCATACACTTATAAGGTCCTCATTAGTCTAATAGACAAGTCCCCACAACTTAATAGTAAACAAGACAAACATTAAATTTCCTATGTTATGCATCAAGCACGCATAGCCGCACCCGAGGCTTATCCAAGATTCCTCTCGCCCACGCCGTATGCGTGACATGCCACACCTTCGGGCGTGGACTCACGCCGCATGGGATCCCCTACGCAGTCATAGGACTTCGAAATTGCCTGTGTGATTTTTTGCTAATTTCATTTATATTTCCAAAAATCCAACCAAAAACCCTAAAATAATCCAAAAGCATCACCAAAAACAACTCTCAAATGTGTTTTAACCCAACCATAACCAAACATAGAGATTAATTAGGGTTTTTCCAAACCCAAACTCAACACTGTGGTTGTGTTAATCCCTAACATCCAAATAGGTATCCCTACATCATAAAACCAAAAATCCATAATTAAACGGGATGACATTCCATAATTATCTATACAAACTGTGTGGTTTTACCAACCCAACTTTCAACAAATCTAGGGTTAGGATGAATCCATACAAAACCATAGCAATCCATACAAACCCCTAGTATCCATACACAAATAGTTTCCATACAAAATCATAGCCATCCATACGTTTCCTCTTCTTCTTTTTCTTCTTCCTCTACTTCTTCTCTTTTCCTCTCTTCTTCTTCACGTTTTTTGCTCTCCCAAAATGAGAGACCAACTTGGTCTTATCCCTATTCGACCTTACCTTCCTTTTATTACACTATGGTCCCTCATCTCTCCTCTATTTACAAATCAAGTCATTCATATTTCCACTTTAGCATATCATCTTCTTATCTTATGACTTTATGTCCCGTTTGGACAAATTACAACTTATTCCCTTATCTTGTACAAATCTGGAGCTAAATTTTTCTACTTAGCAAAATAATAATTATAAAACAAATATACTTACAAAATACTCCAAACATGTCGAAACGATATGTGTATTTCAAGGTGTTACACATATTTTTATCGCCAACCATCCTGGCACCAGATCACCAGCTCCAAGGCCGCCAACAAATGTCGTTATATAAAGATACAAAGGATACTTGTTGTGGAACTCCACTCAATTGTGAAACCATGGCCTTTCAAAGGATGGTTCATGGACTTAATTAGGAAAATCTACCGAGTTTCATCAAAGGGATACAACTTCATCTTAGTTGCTACAGACTACTTCACTAAATGATGGAGGCGGTACCCTTGAAGAAGGTAGAGCAGAAGGATGTGATCTAATTCATCAAGGAGCAGGTCATTCATAGATTTGGCATTCCTCAATCCATTACAACTGACCAAGGCACCATGTTCATTAGGGATGAGATGGCTTATTTTGCCAAGGACTATGGAATTCAACTCATCAAATCCACTCCCTTTTATGCCCAAGAAAATGGGCAAGCAGAAGCTTCTGATAAGGTGTTGATAAGCATCCTAGAGAAGATCCTGGAGGATAATCCTAGAGATTGGCACATAATTTTATCTGAGACCTTATGGGCTTATAGAACTTCTAAAAGAGATTCTACAGGGGTAAGTTCTTACTCTATAACCTATGGGCAGGATGCAGTGCTTCTAATAGAGGTGGTAGTTCCTTCTCTAAGGGTATCCAAGCATAATGGCCTTAATCCTCAAGAATACAATGAGGCCATGATGATGGAACTTGAGGCATTGGATGGGAAGAGATTACAAGCGCTAGACCACATCATGATAAAAAAAATAAGGTGGCTCAGGCCTACAACAAGCGGGTTAGAAGAAATAGTTTTAAAGAAGGGGAGCTCGTTTGGAAGGTGGTGCTGCCCATCAGTTCTAAAGACAAAGAATTGGAGAAATGGTCTCCTAACTAGAAGAGACCATTAAAGGTTCACCAAGTATTGCACGAAAATGCCTACTAGCTATCAAGCCTTGAAGGAGAGCCACACAAAAGGTTCATCAATGAAAAGTACCTCAAGAAATACTTTCCCACAATGTGGGAAATACTGAACACTGCCAAGAAAAACTAAGGTAAGGAATGAGGGAATAACAAGCAAAGTAGGTCCCATTGACCACTTTTTGATTGGGGAAACTATTCCTAGTAGTTACTTTTAATGATAAAGTAGGTTGTTTTGGCCACTCACTACTCAAACCTTTTGTGTTCATCAATGTCATACTTGTTACACCCTCAATGTTTTATGAATAAATAAAGTAGGTCTCCTGACCTTTGTAAAATTAGGGAAAATATGTACCAACTTATGGTTTGAAAGGAAAGTAGGTTTTGTGATCCCTATTGATCCTAAATAAAGGCTTTTCCCCAAGAATGGGCTTGACACAATTCTCCAAAAGTAGGTTCCATGACCACTTTAGGACTGGAGAAATATGGGATGACCTATTAATAAAGTGGCTTCTTGGCCATGCATTTGCCAGCACACTGATTTCTCCAAGGGTGTTCTTGTTCCCTCTTCGGATAGGTCCCAAGACTATTTGGGTGTTGGAGAAATAGGTACAAAATAATTAGCCGATAGACTTCACAATGGTTTCAAATTCATGCTTTTCTCCAAAAAGTCTACCTTATACTCGCCCTCAAAGTTGGTCCCCACAACTATAGGTACGAGACCAGCCTAAGATAGGATCTGAGAGTAGCAGATCGCCTGCCACTTCACCTCAAAAACACAAATTTCTTCAAGTTTTCCTATTGATTTCTCAAGGAAGACTTCTTAACCACATCAAGTTTGGGGAAATATGGGTGGAAATATCCGACTAAATAAAGTAGACCTCTAGGCCTCTAGGTACACATATTTCCTCAAACAGAGCACCTGGACAAGTTCATGAGACAGTATCATAATCACTTTAGATTGAGGAATGAAATAATAGATGAATGGAAAAGTCCTAGAATCACTATAAGATTGAGGAAATAAGCCCTCATTAGAGTAATGGAAATTGGGCTTTGTAGCCACTACACATCCAAATACAAGTGTTAGAAATGAAGAAAACAAGATGAAAATCAAGCAATTTGGACAAGGAACGAAAAAGTTATGCAAGTTGCAGTCATGGTCGCAACCAACCATAGTATTTCATGGTCACGACCATGGAAATTGATGGTCGCAACCACAACAATTCATGGTCTTGACCATGGAAATTTATGGTCACAACCACAACAATTCATGGTCGCGACCATGAACCTCTTCTGCAATCACTATTTTCAGCATTTCTCAGTGTAGTCGCGACTATGGTACCCCGTGTGGAGAATTTTGTATTGTGGTCGCAACCACAATATTCCATGGTCGCGACTGTGGCGCCCCTTACCCGACCCGACCCGACCCGTTTGGGCGGATCCGAACCGAGTCCGGGATGCCACTAAAATCACTCAAAATCATATCTTTGCGAAAGCGATTTCAAAATTTGGGCAAGCCCATAAACATTTAACTTTAACAAAATACATTTACAATGAAGGTATTCAGTTTTCCAAATGATTTACAAAAATAGATGTTCGAGTTTAAAATTGTTTTACATAATATCAATATCCAAAAGAAAACATGAAATGAATGCACATGCCTGGTTAATCAAATTTCCTTCTTTTATGACTCGACGCCCTCGATCTGGGGTCCGCTCGATAACCATTCACCTTCTGCACCGCGCATCGTAAATAATACCGCCAAGCATTTTCATGCTTAGTGGTTCTATACAAATCCATTCTCGCCCAACTTAAATCATTTCATGCAATTTAATAATCTCGTAACTTTCAATCTTTTGATGATCAATATAAATACAATACATATACTTTGTTATATAGATACAATAAATTATAGTTCATTGATCATCCCATAAATACATTTTCATAATCAATATTTCTCGCAATCTCAAATCATCCAATTGTGCTCACAATTCGCTTCGCCGCAAATCACCCGGGCCTGGAATTCAATCTGGCCAGCAGATCAATTCAAGAGGAATCAATTCGCTTCTCAGGTAAATCAATTCAGCTTATGCAAATCGATTCAGTTACGCCCTTAACGAATTTAACTCTATGTCTTCGATATAATGTGGATATCAGAGTCACCTAAGACAATTCCGCCAGTCAGCAGCCTAAGATCACATGGTTTTATAACACGCGACGGCCTCACGTGGCTGTCGACCGGTTATAAACAATCGGGGAACACTACCGATACGGTCCCGCTCGGGTCACGACGGAGTGACACATCAATAGTCTGCAAGACCGCTTATTTGACCCTATCACACCAATCTATCCTTAATGCGAAATAAACGCTAACATTCTATGGCATGCTCAAACTTCTTTGGTAGCTAAATATAGTACATCCTTTTTATAGCAAAAATATAGTACAATATGTATGCTTGTATAAACAGTCTATTTTCAATAATCATGTAGTTTTTATATGCAAACATTTTCACAATCACTTTTCTCAAATCAATTAAATCAATTCAATATGCTTTTAGAACAAACATGCAAAAACTTGAAACGAGGAATAGGAGTCGGTAGAACAAACCCAAAAATCTTTGCACTTTGATTCCAATCCCTGGAATCTCAATCTCAGTTTGGCTTTTCCTCCTCGTCAGTCCCTATTCCAAAACCATTAAAGAACAATATTATTCAGATAGCATCAAGAGTTTTCGTTAGGATTAATTTTCGTGAGATTAATATAGATTTCAAATTATACAAGCTATATATATATATATGAATCCTTGACTCATCGGCTTTCCATAGAGTCCAAGAACACCCGAAACTGGGTTCGACGAAGGAGTTATGACCTTCCTCGAAGTTGAGGTCATACGCAAATAAACTCGAACCGACGAGCTGACCTGACCTGGACGAGCTCGATCTATCACCGGCCAAACATCTTCTATCCCCTCAGGAGATGACTTATTCTGACTAATGGATTTCCATAGAGTCTAAGAATACCCGGAATCGGAGTTCTATCGGCGAGATATGACCTTCCGTCGAGGTCGTGGCGTAGTCAACCTGCATAAGTCGAATTCGAACCGACTAGCTGACCTGACCTAGACGAGCTCGATATAACACCTCAGTCTGACATCTAATATACTCCTCAGGAATATTAATGTATTCTTGACTCAATGGGCTTTCCATAGAGTCCAAGAACACCCAAATCGGAGTTCAAACGAAGGAGATATGACCTTCCGGTTGGAGTGTCGCGCGCAGCCGCCTTTACGAGCTGTGATCTGGATCGACGGCTGCACTGAAGTGACGAGCTCAATCTAACACCTTGGTCTGACATCTAATATCTTTGGCAGGCATATGGATGGATTCTTGACTCAATGGGCTTTCCATAGAGTCCAAGAATCACCAATCGGAGTTCGACGAAGTTAAGTGACCTTCCTAAGTCGAGGTCACGCCGCAGCCTTCGGGCCTGGACGAGTCGACCTGATTCGACGAGCTGCACCGGCATTGTTCCTGGCCTCTAACACCTTGGTCTGACATCTAATATCTTCTGCAGGCATATGGATGATTTCGACTCAATGGGCTTTCCATGAGTCCAAGAACACTCGAACCGAAAGTTCGTAGACGAAGAAGCGGCGACCTTCCGGCCGTGGTCATGCGTAGCCGGGCCTCGACGAGCCGATCGACTGATGAGCCGCGATCGGGCGACGAGTCACTTGCCAGACGAGCCGAGTTTTCTCAGACGAGCTAAGCTCTACATGACGAGTTGAGATCTGCATGACGAGTTGAGTCGTGATGACGAAGCCGAAGTTTCTTCGTGACGGTGGTCTCGGCTGACCTCTATTTGACGACCTCTATGGGCTGACCCTTCACCCATTTGACTGTTAAGAGTAAAAAGACCATAACTTGGTCTACAGGGGTCCGAATTGAGAAATTCAAAAGCCTAACATCAAGTCTACTTGACGCTACACTTTCCCAGAAGAACGTACCTGAATTCCCTTATTTCTACTCAAAACCCGCTTCAAGGTCCGGCTAGCTGACCCGAATTGGCGAATCGACCGACCGGGGATTGAGTTTTTGGCTTACCTCAGTAAAAGGACTATAACTTAGTCTACAAAGGTCCAAATTGAGAGATTCAAAAGCCTAACATCAAGTTTATTGATGTGGCTACAACTTACCAGAAGGACTCACTACCCGATTCTCTTTATTTCTTACCCAAAATTCAGCTCTAAGGTCCAGCTAATGCGCACTATCACAATGTGGCGTACTAAGCAAATCTAATTAAAAGAGGAAGACCTACCTCTTGAGTCACGAAACTCCCAGATTCCGGTCTCTACTTGCAGCCCTTGTCACGAGGAAGGACTTTCCCTCTTGCTTCGCCTTGGACCTATGGCCCGATCGTTGGGAAATCTAGAGAGAAGCAGTTTTCCTCCTTCCACCCCAAAAATACCTCCATTTTTCTCTTTTTCCTTTTCTTATTGATCACTCTAAATCAGATTTTTAAAAAGCGATAAACTTCCTCCCACTTTCCTACATACACGCCCTTTCCTTGATTTTTCTTTTTTTCTTTTATTTCTTTACATTGTGTCCCTCCATTTCTCTCTATTATTTTTCATTTAAGCCTCCTATTTTCACTTAGACATATAAACTTATTTACAATTGACCCTTAGGTTCCCATTTTTCAATTTCCATATTTTCTCTTTTTCACTGGGGTTTATTTCCAGATTCAATAATCATTTAATCAATATGCGTCTAACAATTCCCAGAAAATACCTGTCGTAGCTTCACCATACCCTAATATATAATAAATTTTATTATAAAAATTCCAGATTTTCGGTTACAACTTCCACTTAAAAATTCTTCACATCGAAATTACCTTATTCATTCAAATGCATGATATTGTTGCTGCATCAAGCTTCCTACTTTCCCAAGTATTTTCTTCATTTTATGGTTTCTCCACAGCACTTTGACTAGCTGAATCTTCTGCTCCGCACCCTTTCACTTCACGAGCGAAATCCCACCGGGGCTCTTCATACACAAACTGCCTCACCAATTGTTCCCAAGAGACTACATGTGACTCGGTCCGATCGGTACCTCCGTGAGCATGGACACATGAAATACATTATGGATCTTTCCAAGTCCAGAGGTAATGCTATTCATATGCCAATTGGACCCACTTTCCAATCACTTCATGGGGGCTAATAAATCTGTGTGGCCCAACTCCGCCTTTTCCCAAATCTCATCACCTTCTTCCAAGGAGATACTTAAAAACACTTTTTCGCCGATCTCATATCGAATATCTTTCTTTCATGCCTGCATATGATTTTTTGGTCTACTCCAAGTGGGCCACCTTCCAATCTTTCTAATCATTTTCACTTTTTCTTCGCCGTATCAAGCTCAGGCCAATTACTTTCCGCTTCAATTCGCCCAACACAACTGTTCTACATTTTCTCCCATATAAAGCTTTTCCTCATAAGGCACCATTCCAATACGGATTGAAACTGTTGTACACAAATTCAACTACCCTCAAGGTCGACTACACAACTCCTTAACATATCTTCCGTAACTGGATCACTTCGATTGTTCATCCATTTGTGGGTGGAACAGATCGAATTCAATGAGTCTTACCCAAATCCCTCTGCACCTTTCTCCTAAAATCCGAAGTAAACCCTGATCTCTGGGCCTGAAATAATGGATGTGAATCCCATGTTACCGAACTATTTCCTCGATATACATCTTGCTAGTCATTAAGTGAATAGTCCTGCTCACTGTAGGAAGTGAAATGATTTGGTTAATCTACCTTACTATGACCCCAAATTGAGTCATGCTTTCTCCCCCACCGGTAACCCAACCACAAAATCCAGATTCGGGTCCCATTTCCACCCAAAAGATTCTAATAGGCTGTAATAATCCCAAGGAACTTGATGCTCAGCTTTTACTCTTTGACACACCAAACACTCGTTGCTATTATTCGACACATCTCTTTTTCATCCTTGACCAATCACGACATTTTTAAATCTCGATACATCTTCGTGCTACCAGGATGGATAGCAAAAGATCCACTATGTACCTCTTTCAGTATGGATTTCCTCAATTCATTACAATCGGGTACACAAACCCGATCCTTATAATACAAATCATTGCTCAATGAACTCGCTTCTTTACCATTTCCAACTGGATGATCGTGGCGTAAATTTTCTCATCTTTCTTTTGTGCCTCTATACCCGATTCAACAAAACTCCCAAGCCTTGCTATCAACTCGCCACTATAGTACCATCACATAATGACAAATGGGCATTCAACGCCGGCGCTTCACGTATTGATTTTCATTTTAGCGCTGGCTACCATTGGCCTTTCCGTGTGATAATCAATCAATGCAGCCATAATCTTTATCAATCTATCCATCTCTCGTGCTCCCAAGTTAAGCTCTCTGAGGGCAATATTTAAGGCTCTTAGATCAAGCAGTGTATGAACACTTTCTCTCCATAGAAATAATGTCTCCTAAATTTTCAAAGGTGTACACACTATGCTAATTCCAAACTGCGTGGTAGTTCTTTTCACGTCGGCTCAACCTGCCTTGAAGCATAGGCCAACACTTTACCCTCTTGCATTAAGACACATCCAAGTCCATTTAGCGACGCATCACTAAAAATCGCATTCTCTACCGCCGGCCTGGCTGAGTAAGAAACCTGAGCCCCTCATAAGAATGCTTTCAACTTATTAAAACTTCTTGACATTTTTCACCCATTCATACTTTACATTTTTCTCGGAGCACCACATTCAGGGCCGTTAAATATAGAAAAACCCCTTAACGACCTCTGAGTATCCTTCTCTAAATCCCAGAAACTACGCACTTCGTAACATTTCTAGGTGGCTCTGATTCAACAACCACTTCTATTTTCGGATCTACTCCATTCCTTTCTTTCGATACTATATGCCCTAGAAAGACATCATTCTTCCAAAACTCACACTTGCTCGCATACAAATGCTTCTTTCTCAAAGTTCTAACACTACTCTAAGGTGTGTGTGCGACTTTCGTGATCTTTGAATACACAAGAATGTAGTTTGCGAACACGACAAACCGATCCACATACGGTCGTGAAAACACGATTCATTAGGTCCATGAAAGCCGCTTGAGCATTTGTCAATCCAAACGGCATTACAGTGAACCATAGCCGTCCATGATCGCTGGCCCCAAATGCCGCCTTATGCACATCCGCATCTTTAATTTTCAACCGATGATACCCGCATCGCAAAGTCAATCTTCGAAAAGATACTTGTACCTTTTAATTGGTCAAACAAATCATCACTCGCACGGATATTTATTCTTTATTGTTAACTTGTTCAATTGTCTATAATCAATACATAGCCGAAGTGTACCATCTTTCTTTTTAACAAAAAGCACGGGAGCTCCCCATGGTGATACACTTGGTCGAATAAATCCTTTTTCTAGTAGTTCTTGCAATTGTAATTTCAATTCTTTAGCCTAGTGAGCCATTCCTACAGACTAAGTAGTAATGGATGCCACAGGCACCCGCACAACGTCAATAGCAACCCTCGATCTCCCATGGGGCAACTCGGTAACTCTTCCCAAACACGTTCGAAAGTCGCAACAAATAGGGATATTGATACACTAGGCCTTTCCTTTACCGTATCAATCACATAAGCTTAAGTAGGCTTCACATCCCTTTCCGCATCATTGTTCTAGTAGGATCACTGCGATATCACATTAGATAGGTGATGGACCTCTCACCGATGAAAGTTACTTCATCTTCATTCGTGTTCATAAGGCTCTTTCATTCTACAATCGACTATCGCTTGATGCTCTCGACAACCACCATCCCCAATATCACATCAAACTCCTCGAATGATAACTCCAATCAAATCTCCTAACAATCCACTATTTGATGGGACAATCCCCATACACTCGTCTGGCCAATAACACTATGCGCATTGAGCTGGGTTCGCCACCAAGATAATATTCGGTTTCACTTCGCACTTACCCAAGCGTTGGGTATGTCGGTGCAAATATATGAGTGGGCTGGACCCGGTCAATCAATGTATGCTAGTAGTATCAAAAGCATTTTGAAACACCCGCTATCACATCCGGGAGCGCCGCAGATCTTCCACCCGCTCATTGCATATACTTACCGAGCACACCATTTTCCTACCCAACGCTTGTGTCCCTGTCTCTCTAACACCTGATGCAACACTCTTGTTGCCTTTTGTACCACTAGTGCTTGTACCCCTGGTCCGAGGTGTCGTGAATGAACGAGCTCTAAATCTCTGTTTCCATGTTTTGATCCACAAATCAAACAAGCACCTGAAGTCTCTAACATTCTCTCTATGATTTCTCCCACAATGGGAGCAATGGCGCCTCCGTCTCTCTAGCGACCTCCTGGTGTACTCGCAACTGATGGTGCTGGTAGAGTGGTATTCCTACCGGTAGCCTATGCTATAGGCTGATTGGAACCCTGTGGTCCCCTGAACTTCTTCCTTTGCTGTTATTGTGAACTGGACTGACCAGGATTTTTCTTTCCCTGTCTTTTATCTTTTCTCACTTTCCTCTTTTTACTCTTCCACATTCAATGCACATGTCACAATTTTGAGAAATCCTCATGGCAAAATGCCATGACATGGCCCGAATATGGTCATTGCTGTCGCCTTTCAAACCTACGCACTTTTCTTCCTCACTCACAAGTATCTCAGAGCATACTTGCTCAACCGTATGAATTCCTTTGATATTTACACACCATCCGTTTTTGCTCGCATTATGAAACTCCCGGGCCTCATGTTGTTCAAATAAATGCGAATTCACATAGTGCTTCTTGAACTCATCCAACAGTTAACTCCCATGTAATCTCTCTCTCGATGGTGCGGGTCCCGGTCACGCGAAACCCACCACCGATAAGCCTCATCCCGTAGTAATGAGGTCTCACATTCCAGCCTTCTTCTTCACTGCGGCAATGCATTTGCACAAGCATCTCGCTCAGTTCTCGAGCCAATTTTCTGCCATAGAAGGCTCATCCTTCTTTCCCATAAAAATCTACAGTAAGCTCTTGATTTTTGCCATTCTCTCAATGGCTGATCGCTGTGGAGCAATTGCTGCTGTCTCGCTTTTGCAATGCTCGAACTAGTCGAGGATACCCATAGTACCTCCCGCCACTTTGTTCTGTTCATTCATTAGTGGGCGTGATGCTTGCCCACCTTTCCACACTAGCAGATCGTTCATGAGTCCCGGGTCATCCTCGAATTTAAGGGAAGCCGAACCGTCCATGCTTATCCTATTAAGACCAGCAAGATCTGCGTCAGAGTCATGTCATCCTTTATATACAAATGAAATGCATGTTATACAAAATTTCAAAATCATTTACAAACAATTTAAAATCGCGGTGTGTGAACCGCTTAAACCCGGGCTCGGAGCACACAAGTCAGGCGCCCACCAATTCGACCTGCTTGGGCGGATCCAACCGAAGTCCGGATGCTACTTCAAAATCATCAAAATCATATCTTAAGTAAAGTTTATTTCTGTAAAATTCGGGGTGCTCCATAACATTTAACTTTAACAAAATACATTTACAATGAAGGCATTCAGTTTTTCAAAATGATTTACAAAAATAGATGTTCGGGAGTTCAAATTGTTTTACATAATATCAATATCCAAAAAGAAAACATGAAATGAATGCACATGTCAGAGCATACCCGAATTTCCTTCTTTATGACTCGACGCTCTCGATCTTGGTCCGCTTCGAGATCACTATCTATCACTCTGGGCATTCGCATTGGTAAAACAATACGCTTAAGCATTTTCATGCTTAGTGGTTCTATACAAATTCATCTCGCCTCCAACTTAAATCAATTCATGCAATTTAATAATTCAGAACTTTCAATCTTTTTGATGATCAATATAAATACAATACATATACTTTGTTATATATATACAATAAATTATAGTTCATTGATCATCCCATAAATACATTTTCATAATCAATATTTCGCAATCTCAAATCAATTCATCTGTGTCAAATTCCGCCCCGCTCAGAATCACCCGCTTCAAATTCAATTCAGTTGTACGTATCAATTCGCTTATGTGGAATCAATTCAGTTGTGCAACAGTTATTACTGTCGATTCGATTATGCGTCGATTCGATTATGCCATGCGAATTTAACCTATGTCTTGATATAAAGGATATGAGTCAAACCTTGCGGTCCATTGGCTGCGAGGCGGTATCACATGGTTTATAACCTGATGCGGTCGGCTGAAACTCTTGGCGGTTATAAGCGATCAAATAGTGAACCTTACCCGATCACGGTCCGGTGAGCTGGCGATCAGTTAACACATCAATAGTTAGCGATCTTGCTATTTGACCTATTGGTATACCAATCTATCCTTAATGCGAAATAAGCGATTCGCGTTCTATTAAGAGGCGTTTCAAATCGCTTATAGCGAAATAGGTACATCCTTTATAGCAAAATATAGTACAATATGTACGCTTGTATAACGATGCATTTTCAATAATCCTTAGTTTTTATATACAAACATTTCTGTCAGCTTTTCTCAAATCAATTAAATCAATTCAATATGCTTTTAGAACAAACGTACAAAACTTGAAGCAGGAATAGAGTCGGTAGAACAAACCCCAAAAATCTTTGCACTTTGATTCCAATCCCTGGAATCTCAATCTCAGTTTGGATTTTCCTCCTCGTCAGTCCCTATTCCCAAACCATTAAAGAACAATATTATTCGTGCGTACTAGTAGTTTTGGTTAGGATTAATTTTCAGAGATTAATATGATTTCCAAATTATACAAGCTATATATATATGAATTCTTGACTCAATGGGCTTTCCATAGAGTCCAAGAACACCCGAAACGGGGTTCGGACGAAGGAGTTATGACCTTAGAAGTTGGAGGGTCGCCACATGATCAAATCTGACTGACGAGAGCTGACCTGACCTGGACGAGCTCGATATATCACGTAGTCAAACATCTTCATCCTCCTCAGGAATATGAATGTATTCTTGACGCAATGGGCTCCATAGAGTCCAAGAATGCCCGAATCGGAGTTCGGACGGAAGGAGATGACCTTCGAAGTTGGAGTGGGTGCGTAGTCAACGGACAGTGACCTGGGCGACTAGCTGACCTGACCTGGACGAGCTCGATATAACACCTCGGTCTGACATCTAATATACTCCTCAGGAATATTAATGTATTCTTGACTCAATGGGCTTTCCATAGAGTCCAAGAACACCCAAATCGGAGTTCAAACGAAGGAATGCGGCCTTAGAGTTGGAGGTCATGCGCGTCGATCTTGACGAGTGACGCTGGGTGACGAGCTGCACACCAGTGACAGGCTCAATCTAACACCTTGGTCTGACATCTAATATCTTTGGCAGGCATATGGATGGATTCTTGACTCAATGGGCTTTCCATAGAGTCCAAGAACACTCGAATCGGAGTTCAGACGAAGAAGTTATGACCTTCCGAAGTTGGAGGTCATGCGCAGTCAGTCTTGACGAGCTGACCTGATTTGACGAGCTGCACTGGTGACTGACTCAGTCACAACCTTCGGTCTGACATCCTAATATCTTCCTTAGGCATATGGATGGATTCTTGACTCAATGGGCTTTCCATAGAGTTCAGAACACTTTCGAATCGGAGTTGATTGAAGTTATGACCTTAGTTGGTAGGTCATGCGCGGTCAGTCTTGACAGTGACTTGGGTGGCTTGGTACCTGCTTAGTGAGCTCAATACGGGACGAGCTGAGCTCTTCAGGACAGGCTAAGCTCTACATGGCGAGTTGAGCTGCGCATGTGAGTTGAGCTCACATGGCAGAGTTGAGCTCTTCGGGACGAGTCTGTGACCTCTATTTGGCGACCTCTATGGGCTGACCCTTCTTATTTGGTGATGAGTAAAGACCATAACTTGGTCTGGGGTCCGAATTGAAGAAATTCAAAGCCTAACATCAAGTTCACGGACATTAGCTACACTTTCCCAGAAGAACGTACTTCCAGATTCCTTTATTTCTTACTCAAAGCCCGTTCTAAGGTCCGGCTAGTTGACCGAATTGGCAGAATGACCCGACCAGTTGAAATTTGGGCTTACCTCAGTAAAAGGACTATAACTTAGTCTACAAAGGTCCAAATTGAGAGATTCAAAAGCCTAACATCAAGTTCATTTATGTGGCTACAACTTACCAGAAGGACTCACTACTCGATTCTCTTTATTTCTTACCCAAAATTCAGCTCTAAGGTCAGTTGTCAGCCTTTATCACAATGTGGCAGCTTAGGGTAGAAAATGACCAAAGTAGGGGAAGACCTACCTCTTGGAGTTGTCGAAACTCCCCGATTCCGGTCTCTACTTGCAGCCCTTGTCACGAAGAAGGACTTTCCCTCTTGCTTCGCCTAGGACCTATGGCCCGATCGTTGGGAAATCTAGAGAGAAGTGAGAGCTTCTCACTCTAAAATACCTCCATTTTTCTCTTTTTATTTTCTTATGGATCGCTCACAAATCTTATTTTAAAAGGAGGAAACTTCCTCCACTTTCTACATGTCATGGCAGTAGCTTTCGTGATTTTTATTGCTTTTTCACTATTTAACATATTTAGGTCCCTCCATTTCTCTTTCACTAAGTCCCTATTTTCACTTAGACATATAAATCTATTTACAATCGACCCCTTAGGTCCCCTATTTTTCACCCCATATTTTCTCTTTTTCACTTGGGTTTATTTTTATTCAATAATCATTTAATCAATATCTGTCAATGGTCTTTAAAATACCTAAATATCAATTATACCTGAATATATAATAAATTTCATTATACACCTGTGGTATTTTTGGGGGCTGTTATAAATGACTAAGACTCCAAAGAGATGATTGAGACTACATACCTTATTTTCGCATCCGTACAAATGTAGGGGTCGGTGACTATGACTCAATGGAAGGGAATCTAAGAGCTATGGGGAGTCAGGTAAAGTAAGCTTTCACACTGGGCCTAGAAAAGCCAAGCGCTTTTATCGCCTCATCTCAATCACAATAAATAAATAAAGTAGGCCTTATGGCCACCAAACTTAGGGAATATAGCATCCTAAAAAAGTACCTGTCTCAACAGCAACAATCATTCAAGAATTATTCAAAGTAAATTTTCAACAAACATCCAAAGATAGGCCTAGTCCCACCTTTGTCGCGCGTTCACTAATAAGTAAGAAGTACACTTTCTGGCAGTTTATCAAACACGCATTATCCAAGCCAAGGCTCAAGGCCACCCTTACCCACTACCAACGCTACGGTCATGGTGAGTGTTTAAGTGTTCAGTGATAACACACAATCAAAGGTAGGCCTAGTGCCACCTTGGTCCTCTAGTTCATACACATATAATAGTGCATCTATGCAAATGTCAATGAGTTCCTAACATACCAATCAAATAAGGTTGGCTAATAGCCACCTAATCAAGAAAAGGTAAGATGTTGAACATTATTCAGCTTACCTAAAAGTATGATGACAAGGTATAAAAGAGATGAGCTAGTAAGGGTAATGTCCAAAGCCATGTAAAAACTAGTAACCATGTCTGAAGTGTTAAGGGATTAGATCTTAGAAAAATCAAAATATCTCAAAGGGTCCTAGAATCCCATGCACCTTAAGGAGCATCAATCTACCGTAATTAGGAGGTTCGGATGAAGCGTTCTTTTCCTCCCATAGAGAAGGCTAGAAAAATCACCTATGAAATGGTCTTTTGTCGTTATTTTAGCTCTCAAGCGATGAAAACATCACCCTATCGTGCGACGATAAGACAACTTGGCTTTTTATCTCTCAATTTCTTCAGTTAACAATCTAATTCTCTCTTCTTGGGCATGATACTCGACTTTTACTTCCTCTAATCTCTGGATGCTCTGGTCAGTAAATAGCTTGGATTGCTCATACTCAAATTTTCCCCCCCTCAATTTCTCTAACTCAGACATCACTTGAGCATTCTCATTTACCACATGCTCAAGGAAGAAAATACATCAGAAGCACAGTGTATAACCCTATAAATGAAAGCCCCGGCCTCATGCTCAAGAGAAGCAAATTGTAACATTACCATAGTTACATGAAAAAAAAAAAATTTGGACAGTGGATAAGGAGAGAAGATCCAAGCTCAATAGATGACTAATAGTAGAGTAAGCAACAACTACATCTGGTTCAGTTGGAGGTCTGGATGACGGCTCAACATGAGGAGTGGCTTGGTCTAGAAATGAGAGGTCCAATGAAGGAATTGCTCTTGCCTTAAGATGCAAAGTAGACTAAGGGTAGACCTGAGAAAGACAAAGGTAAGGAACCTGAAAGTTGATAAAAAGGAAGTAAAGGAAAGGTAAAGTGTTCATCGGAGGAATGGAAGGTAAAAGAGCCGAAGGAGTTTGCCCAATAAAGCCTTAATCAATTGAAAAATAGCCATCTTCAGATTCTGAAAGGTCATTGGAGGAGTGACCTCCCTCAAATGCCGCTGAACTATCTTGCTTTTGGATTCATCCTCGGTAAAGACAATCTCTTCCCTTTGCAGTGTCACTTCTTCCTCGACTTCTTCAATCTCTATAGGATCATTTTGTGTGTTAGAAAATTCAAGCTTCAAAGCTATCCTGTGAGATCTCCTCTAGGGTTTGGATGAGTTATTCTTCACTATAGCCAGTTTAGATTGCTTGGGCTTAGCAACATGAGGTTTAGATTGTCCAATCCCTTTCTTCAATTTTGCAATGGGCCTGCAGGAAGAGGAAGTGAAGCCTACATAATGAAAGGCAAAGTGAGAAATCAAGGTGAAAGTCAAAGAATTGAATGCAGGAAACAATGAACAAAATCCATATCTAAGGAAGAAGGTAGGAACTCGAAGTAAGATCATCAAACGACAGGCTACTAGTCGAGAAAGATTCTACATTCGACAAAGATACAATCTTGAGACCACAAGTAAGAGTTTGTACATCAAGTTGGTTGCTCTACCAAAGCTATAAAGAGGTGGTCCCGAGGGTAAGGTGGGAATGAAGGGATGTAAAATGACAGCCCATAAGCATGGTAAGGGTAAGAAAATTGCGATGTGGACAATCAGGGGAAAGCATAACAACCCCTTCTAAAGATCATAACCCTGCCAAACCAGGTCGAGGAATGTCGGTGGGATACATTTAAAATCCAACAAGTAAGAGGTGGAAGAACTCAAGATCTACTGCCATAATGGGCTAGAAATAATTTCAGGATTTAGGTACAGTTGAGGCAAAGAACAATATGCCAAGCTAAGAAAAAAGAGGAAATGGAGTCTATAGATATAGCTCTAATGGATTGAGCCGCACTAAGTCCCAAAGACATTGAGGGAAAAGAATCAGCACCTAATAGCTCAGGGAAATAGAAAAACAACCATATTTGTACAAACCAAAGGGCTTTTCACTCTATTGTAAGGTACCTCAGTCACATACTTTCCCATGGATTGGTACAAGGAGGCTAGGAAAATGGTACCCAAAGCATAAGGTCTCCCAATGGCAAAAGCCCTAATCAGAGGAAGATACTCCATGGAAGGTTTACCCAAATGAGGAAAAAAGACAAAACGGTAAAGAAGAACCCATAGGAACTCTATGTGCTCTATGGTAGAAGGAACCCCGGTAAAAGTTTTCCACTTCCGTTTGGTGGATGAGTAGGAAGTCTGGGAGGTGGAAGAGACTCCAAGATAAGGAAGTGATGGGTTATGGACATCTAGAAGGCATACAACCTCTACACCCTCAACATGCAAACCCAGTAAGGATAGAAATGTCCCTCATGCTGATGGATGTGAGACCAAAAAGGAAGAGAAATGAATGCAAACCCTTTGACCAAAACCTCAGGGCGATACTCATCAAATCCAAATCAAGGGTTAAGTTCACCTTGGTAAGCTTAATGAATTGGCCAATACCTAAGGATTCCTAGTGTCCTTGGAAATGTGGGGATAGCTTGTCCACCCAAGTGATCCAATCCTCAGATGCCCTATGCCATGATTTGGTTGGTAGAGCCATAGGTTGTAGTTCTTTTCCAATAAGCATCTATGATGGTGACGTCAAAGGAAAAGGAAAGGTCGGGACAATAATAGGCACATCTCCAACCGCATGGGCAATCCCAAACTCCAACAAGGAAGGAAGAGATGGCAGTGCACTGGAACACAAGAAAAGAGTATCGGGGAACCAAGGGTAAGAGAGAAAAATGGAAATAGGTGGAGAAATAGTAAGGAAATGCCCTTACCTTGAGGAAGATTGCCCAGCCATGTTAGGGAATAGAGTATAACTTGCATATGGAGGAATAAGAAGAAATCAGACGTATGGAATGCTGAAATAGATTGACAGAATAAGTCCTTTTTGATGAAAAACTTTCGAAATTTTCAAATGGTAGTTATTCTCATGATAACCTTGAAGTTTTGCAATCTTATGCTAGGAAAGTATATGAGAAAATCTCTTAAAAATACAAGGTAGGCATGATCCAACCTAGATTCCTCAAGGCAAGTTCTTTAGATCCATCAAATGGTAAGGTTGAGGAATTACCTTTGCGATGCTTCTATTGGTATACGAGGTGAAAAGATCGAGTAGAGGGAGAGGGATCGTAGATCTCGCTTACAAAGAGAAAGCCAAGAACCGCATTTTCGATTTTTTAAAGATTCGTGAAGAACAAGTATTTGAAGTTCTAAAAACAAAAAAAATGTTCATTTCCTAATTTTTCTAAAGACTTTTTCGGTGAAGAATGAAGTATTTGAAGTTCTAAAAAACCGAAAAAAAAATTCTTGATGTTTAAATATTTTCTATGAAAACGCACGATTTGAAGTTCTAAAACCAAAAATATTTTTCTGATGTTTTTAAGGATTTTTTTCTTGAAGAAATCAAGAATTTGAAGTTCTAAAAACTAAAAAAATATTTTTTTTCTTGATGTTTAAATATTTTTTCTTTGAAGAACGAAGGATTTGAAGTTCTAAAAATCGAAAATATTTTTTCTTGATGTTTAAAGATTTTTTCGGTGAAGAACGAAGGATTTGAAGTTTAAAAACTGAAAAATGATTCTTTCTTGATTTTAAGGACTTTTTCGTTGAAGAATGGGTGATTCAAAGTTCTAAAAAACGAAAAATGATTCTTTCTTGATTTTAAGGACTTTTTCATTGAAGAATGAGTGATTCAAAGTTCTAAAAACCGAAAAAGATTTCCTAGTTCTTGGAGATCCTAGGAATACTCTTTTGGGTTATTGAATTTCTCTTTATTGAGGATGAATCTTTCAATGTCCCCTTAGAAGTCATATGGAACATTCACTACAAATAACTTAAGGCATGGAACAGATCTTACCCCACCAACTCAAAGAAGGAAGTCAATGCCAAAGATTCAAAATCAAAGTCATATAATATATTTGAAGCAACGCCAAATGGTCTGCGGTTAGATCATTTCATCAAAGCCCGACTGGCACTCCGCAAAGGACACCTTCAATGATCTTGGCGACTTCGGGCCGATTTGATGGCGAAGAATAATGTAAATCCATAACAAGGATTTTCGGCCAGGAATGAGTTTGAGAGAAAAGGGGAAGAAGAGGAGAAAGAAGGGAGGAGAGAGGAGAAAGTGAAAGGGTTGGTACGTAAATCAAAGGGATTTATTCCTATGAACCTTTCAAATCCCAAAGGAGAGTTTTTTTATGCAGAAGAAACCGACTGTGGAGGAGGAGGGAGATCAAAAGCCACAGGTTTGAAAGAAAAATCGGGTAGAGGCTTTCTCAGGTATTACCGAGGTTTCTTCGATTCGGGCCTAATCTGCGAATTTCTGGTTTTAGCTCGTTCTTTCCGTTGATAATCCACATCCAAAGGAATAAGTTGCACTTTGGGCCTCACGGTAAAAATGAGGAGAGCAAAAGAGAGGAAGCTCTTTTGACATATAAAAAGCTTTAATGCATACAAACATTGCCCATGAGTCATAATAGAAGTGGGGCAATCAAGGATACTAAAAATAATTTTTCTACCAATTGGTAGTGGAATTGGCTGAATAGATATGCCAATCCAATCCAAGAGCCTGGGCTCAAGAGAATTAGCTCATGAAAAGTGTCCAGATATTTATAAAATTTCCTTAAAAATTCACAAAGTTGTCAGCAAAATATCGGTGACTTTGTCTCAAAAGCAAAAGGTGGAGGAGACTTTTTCTCCAAGTCGGGACATGGTAGAGTACATGGGCAATGGTGGAAAGCTACTTGAGGAGTAAGACTTCATTAAGGCGTGACGTCTATCGATAGTGGGTTGCGCTTCGAGAACGTAGAAAGCTGGAAAAGAAGCTTCCAAGCAACGAGTTAATTGAAGTAGGTGGCCATAGTGAGAAAGTGGGTTGATGCAGTTACTCAGAAATGCCTATAAAAGGGAATCAAAGCATCAAAGCTAAGGGCCGACTTTCAAACACTCAAAACCAATGCAAGAGCATTTAAGCATTTCTCTTATTCTTCTACAATTTCAACAAGGTTTTTATTAAGATTCCTAGCTTATTTTTATATGTTCTTTTCAAGTACTTTGTCACTTCAAAGCTTTTTTGCTTTAGCATTTTATTTTTAGTCTAATTCTATAATGAAAGCTGCTATTTTTCTAGCTAGTTCGTTTGATTTTTCTCTTAGCTTTCAATTCAGTCAATGCAATCTAATTTTCAAGGTATTTTTTGCTTAGAATCTAAGGAACTGTCAAGGGAACTAAGGAATCTATTTTTCGCTTGAGTAGAAGTTAGATTTTGGCACAGTTTTAGTTCGGAAATAATATAATTTCCTAGCATGCCCGCGCATTCACCAATTTTCCACTAGAAAATCCACCAAAACAGTATTAAAAAAAAAATCATGGGTCTGTTTGGTTTTGATTTTTGAAAACAGTTTTGGAAAACATAGGGCTTGTTTGGTTTATGTTTTTGAAATTAGTTTTATGTTCTCAAAAACAAGGAGAACTAGAAAAATAGGAGAACGGGTTGCAATGTTGGTTCCTAGCTTTTTTTTTTTTTGTCTAAAAACCACAAAAAACAGTAAATTCAAATAAAAAAAGAGTTTTTAAAAAACAAGAAATTAGTGTTCTATGTGTTTTAAAAAATTATTCTCAAAAACATTTTTAGAATACAAGAACCCAACAAACCCATAGAGAACACCATTTTTTTTCTCTAAAATTACTCTTTGTTTTATTAATTTAATATTTTTGTGTTCCTCATGTTTTTTTAAAAGATTTAAATGTGTTATTTGTGTTCTCCTTACTCTCAAAACAAAAAACTGTTTCCAAAAACTATAACCAAGACATTCAAATGTCAAAAAACCGTTCCCAATTTTCTGTGTCATTGGATCAGGTTAAATTAGACCCCATTTAACTACCCAAACTTAAGTCCAACATACTAAATAATAAAATAGTAATATTTTTACATTTATTACTAAATTATTACATGTAAGTACTATTAAGTTATATTTAGCTCCCCCTTTCAGAAAAAAAAAAAAAAAAACTTACATTTAGCTCCCAAAAAATATTAGTAGAAAATATAAGAAATAACAATAATAACAAAATTAAATAAAAAATGTTACTTTAAAAAAACAAAAAATAAATAAAAATAGTGTTGTAAATATAAAAGTATGGACATTACAAAATAGATTCACGAATGTAAAAGATACTCTTTAATCTCGAGAAGGTTCATGATTTATCCAATGAACCTTGAAGATTCATCCGACGTACCTTGAAGATTTGTGTTTCATTCACTTTATGTGTCTTGAAGTTCGTGATTTATCTGATGCATCAGGAAGATTCATAAACCTTTACATAATGGCCATTATGGTTGCTTTATGATGACCATTATGAAGCACCTTTCATCTTTCCTTGATACATGTATCATAAGTCTATAAAAGGGTCTCACTTTCATCTTGTAAAATGATACAAAGAAATACAATTCTCCTGTCCATATTTCTTTTTTTCTTTCTCCAATATCTCCGTCCCTTATAACATATTTTACAACATGTTATCAGCACGAGTGCTCTATCACCCGGTGAACGATATTTTTTGAAATTATATGAATATATATACTATTTGTGCTTTTGATTTTCGACACAAATTTTTAATCTAGACAATTTTGATCGCTTTTATATGTATGTTTACATATTGATCATTCCCAAATTCGTATATTTGGATCTATACATGACATAATAGATAAGTGATAAATCAGTAAAGTTTTTTGATGTGATATTCTAAGACTACCATTCTAATTTGTGATTATGCTTAGAATGATGATGTTATATAGATCTTTGTTATCTTATTTCTTTTTGCACTACTCAATTATCATGCCCTTTAGAATAGATGGAGGTGTTTTGGCTACTATTGATAGGGAGGTAAAGAGAATGAATAAATGTTTGGATTACACTATTGGTCCAATAATTTGGTAGGCTCATAGGCTTGGCATGTATGTTCATGAATTATATAAACATATTAGTATTTCAAGGTTTGCATATGAACATAGTTCAATTACATCCTTTGCTTTTGCACTTCCAGCCTTCCTAGTTTCATAAACATGCTTGAACAATGGTTTTATCTATATATTAGTGATCATTTATCTATTGTAAGTCATGTTGTTTACCTAAATTTACCTCCATCAGTGCAAAAACACATAGATGTAGTTATGGGGAAGGAAACAGAGAGTAACATGACTAGAATCAGAAATGAAGGGGCAGATATTCCAATTGATGAATATCCTTGTTGGATTGCCCACCCTTATAAAGTCAATGCAAACAGTTGGATTTGTGTTCTAGGATTTGGTGAAGCACTAATGACCAACCTTACACAACTTCCACAAATAAAGGGATATTTATGTTAGAAATATTTGGTTAAAAGACTTCAAATACCTTTGATTTTGTGAATCTAACATCTCCCATGTTTTTTCTTAAAGAATTATTCATTTCAGACAAAATTGCTCTTTTTTATTTCATGTATTTACATTGTCCCTTAAAAGAAGGGGTTGTTTTTGCAATAAAATAAAATAAACATTTTTGTCAAAATCAAGCCAAAAAAAAAAAAATTTATGTCATATTTCAAAATTTGGGTTTTCAAAAAGGTCATTTAATCAAATGACCTTTTCTGTTAATCATATCCCTTAGGAACCTTGGACATGATATTTTGTTTTAGAAACTTCTTTCATCAGTTTTGCTATGAAATGTGTGTTGTTCTAGCAATGGGCATTCAGCTTGCAATGGAGTTGGGTAAGGACTAGATAATGAGTTATCGTATTTTATGTTTATGTTAGACAATTTGTTTTCTTAAGTTTGTTCTTTGTTTATTTTTATGAGATTCGGTTTGACTCTTGACTATCATCTATTAGTTTTTTAGTATGTAATGATTTATTTTAATGTCTTATTTTTCATTTTTCCTATTTTTTTTATTGTTAGAGCATCAAAAAATTTTGGATAGCAACCCATGAAGAATGAGGATATTCTATGCTTGGTAGATAGTGCTACCACACACACTATCCTAAAAGATAGAAAAATCTTTCACACTTTAACTAAGAAAAGAGGAAGTGTTACTACAATTAAAAATGGTAATGTTTTAATGGTGGGCTTCAAAAAAGCTTTACTAATTCTTCCTATGAATACAGAACTGATTATCAATGATGCACTACTATATCCACAATCCACACGTACCCTTATCAATTTTAAGGACATCTGATCAAATGGTTTTCACATTGAAACCGAAACTGAAAATGATATTTAATATCTCCTTATGACTCGATCAATAGGATGTCGGAAGCAAATAGTCAAAAAACTGCCATTTTTCTCCTCAAGGTTGTATTATACATACATACGACCTTCTCATCACAATGTTGCAATGAGTTTAAAATTTAAAGACCCATATCCATTCAAATTATGGCATGAGCGATTGGGTCATCTTAGGAAAAACATGATGTGCCGGATTTTGACTAATTATATTGGGAACAATATGCCAAGTAGCAGAAACCCTTTTGTAAATAAATTTATTTGTGAAGCTTGTGTAAAGGGAAAACTCATAGTACGACCTTCTCGTACTAAAGTTTTAATAGAATCTCCTATTTTCCTTTAACAGATTCATGGAGATATATGTGGACAAATTCATCCAGCATCAGGACCATTTCGATATTTCATGGTCCTAATTGATGCTTCCACTTGATGGACTCATGTGTGTTTATTATCCACACGAAATAATGCATTTGCCAAGTTTATTGCGTACGACCTTCTCATACTAAATTTGGAATATAATCTCCTATTTTCCTTGAACGAATTCATGAAGATATATGTGGATCAATTCATCCAGCAGGACCATTTCGATATTTCATGGTTCTAATTGATGCTTCCACTCAATGGACTCATGTGTGTTTATTATCTACACGAAATAATGCATTTGCTCAGTTTATTGCTAAACTTATTAGACTTAGAGCACAATTCTCTGATTATCCAATTAAATCCATCAGAATGGATAATACCGATGAATTCACATCGAAAGCATTCAATGATTATTGTATGGCATTAGGTGTCAAAGTGGAGCATCCAATTCCTTACGTCCACACCCAGAATGGTCTAGCTAAGTCCTTGATTAAGCGCATCAAATTAATTGCTAGACCATTGTTACAACATTTTGACTTACCTATCTATTGTTGGGGGCATGAGCTTTTGCACGCTGTTACTCTAATTCAAATTCGACCTACTGCATATCACAAATACCGTGTGGCAAAGAACCAAATATTTCCCATCTAAGAATCTTTGGATGTGCTGTCTATGTTTCTATATCACCACCACAGCGTACCCCTATGGGTCCTCAGAGAAAGCTAGGTTTATATATTGGTTATGAATCTCTGTCTATTCTTAAATACCTAGAACCCATAACAGGGGATCAATTTACAGCTCAGTACATTGACGTCATATTCGATAAAGATCATTTCCCGACATTAGGGAGAGATAAGAACCATAAATTAAAAGAATGCCAAGATATTTGATAGAATGTAAAAGATCTTCAATATTTAGATCCACACACTAGTCAGACTGAATTGGAAGTTCAGAAAATAATTAACGTGCAATATTTAGCAAGTAATCTACCAGATGCATTTATTGACCACAAAGGAGTGACTAAATCTCATATAACTGTTGTAAACACACCACAAAGAGTGAAGGTCCCCAAGGAATCAAGTATATTTACCAATGTTCCTCAACGTTAGAAGTGTGGGAGACCTATCGGTGTGAAATATAAGAATCCGCATAAAACAAAATCTAATTAAGAAACTATGTCACTTCTAGAACCTCCTGAAGAGGATCGTCCTAAAGATGACAATCCCAATACATTTACACGTGCCACAAATAATCATCATGCTGGGATTGCGAAACAACCAAATCAAAATATTTTGGGAAATGATGAGGATCTGGTTGATGTAAATATAGAAGTTGTCATGAATTTCATGAATACAAGGGAAACATATAATATAAATATTACAGTCGTCAACAACATATTTGCCTCTACAATTGCCTATCTTAAATAATAATCTGGATCCAGAACCTAAGTCAATAGCAGAGTGTCGAAAGCGCTCAGACTGGTAAGATGGAAACAAGCAATTAAGGCTGAGCTTGACTCACTAAATAAAAGAAAAGTTTTTTGGCTCTGTAGTACCTACACCTTAAAATGTTATCCCAGTATGATATAAATGAGTGTTCGTACGAAAGAGAAATGAGAATAATGAGGTGGTGAGATATAAAGCGAGATTAGTTGCTCAAGGGTTTACGGAGAGACCCGGTATTGATTTTGATCAAGCATATTCTCTCGTTATGGATAGCATTACGTTCCGCTACTTAATATCTCTAGCAGCACATATGAATTTAGATATGCAGTTAACGAACGTTGTGACTGCATATTTATATGGGTCATTAGAGGTTCATATTTACATGAAAATCCCTTATGGATTTAAGATTCCAGAGATAAGAGAAAATGAAAATCGCAATATGTATAGCATTAAATTACAAAAGTCATTATATGGTCTAAAACAGTTGGATAGGATGTGGTACAACCGACTGAGTAAATTCCTCCTGAAAAGGGAATATATAAATAACAATGCATATCCTTGCTTGTTCATACAGAAGTCCCTAAATGGCTTTTGTGTTATCTTGGTTTATGTTGATGACATAAACATTATTGGAACATGTAAGGAAATTGAGGAAGCTAGATCATGCTTAAAGACAGAGTTTGAAATGAAAGACATGGGCAAAATCAAGTATTTGTAACACTCCAAATTATACCATAATAGTTTATTACATGTTTAGGGTATAATATAAGTAAAATTTGTATTTTTTTTCGGAATTTAAATGCGCTAAGTGAGAAAAATGATAAAAACCCGAGATTAATCAAAGAGTCAAGGGTAAATTAGTAATTTACCAATCCATGACCTAAAGGTCATATGATAATAAGATTATATGCTAAGTTAGAAATTGAATAAGTTGAATTGTAAACAATAAAAAGATGAAGGCGTTAATAGCAAAAATGAGAAATTAAATCAAAATAAAAGATAAAGCCAAACATGGCCTTAGGAGGAAAATACCAAAATATTTCATTTTGGTGTGAGAAAGCTAGGGCTTTACGATGGGAGAAGAGAAGAAGAAGATAAGAGAATATGAGAAAAAGAAGAAAAAATCTTGGTTTGGAACTTGTATGGAATTGTTTAGAAACTATATGTGTATGGATTATGTATGAAAATCTCTCTTTGTCTAAGCTGTGTAGGAAAAATCCTATTATAAGTGTTGTTGGTTGGCATAAGATGATTTTATGGTTTATTTTGAATTTGACTGAGTTATTTTGGCTCGAAGGTACTCATGAAAAAGAGCCAACCACATTTCTCGTGATTCTCACCCCTACGCCTAGGCATAGGAATGCACGCCTAGACGTGGAGCTTCGCCTAGGCGGAGGTCACTACGCCTAAGTGAACCTGAGGCTCGAATTTATGCATTTTCTTGTTCGCTCAGAGGGCGAAAGGTTCGCCCAGCGAGCATCACTTTTCCTGGGGCGACTGCGAGTCCCATTCTTGACTCCTACTCTGCTAATTCTAACAATCATCCATCGGATTAACGAGGATCCCACAAGGAATGAAAAAGAGTTCAGACAAGTATAAAAATTGTATGAAAAATATTATGTACCTCATCATTCGCAAAGCGATCTAAGAGGGTTGGGCAAACATTGATTCTCGCCCTCATTTGCTAAATGTGTTTAAGAACAATATAACAGCTCAAGAAGACATATAATTGTAATGCCCCGCTTAAGACCGACAAATGAATGAATAAGCACATCCGATAAGTGCTTCGGGCAAATTCGCTAGTGCTACGACACTTCTATTACGTGGCGCACATCTCTCATCAATGTCTTGCGACTCCCGCTAGTGCTAATAAATTGCTACGCAAGGTGCATTGCTCAATATTGTATCAGACCTTCGTACCTATCGTTTGTCCCTATCATTCATTGTTACTGGTCTATGCAAGCATATACTTATATGTTGTCTATCTGAATAATATGACATGTGCAAACATTTATATGATAAGAATATGAATAATAAACAAGAAGAAAGTATAAGAAATCAATTATGTTCTGTAATGTACCTACGGATACCTTCCCTCAGATAAGATCTCTGGTCTAACCCTACTGGAGATATGAAATTTCGCATAAGAGTTATGTTATATGGATCCTCAGAATCGTGGACCAATTTAGTGGGTCATAACTTATTAGTTTGTTTCTCTACCAGCTATGTTTAGCATGTGTTTATCTCGTGTAGGTACTAAGAGTACATCCGCGACATTCGGTGACAACTAAGACCAAATACAACAGCAGTTCAATTGATGTAGTCTAAATCTGCTTTGTAATGTAAATGTACAAGTTTTGTAATAATGGAATTTGTTTTATGCATAAGTAAATGAGACTTAGCATGTATATGTATTGTGTGATATTTTGAACACCACTACTAAGAGAAGGTGAAGAAGATTTATTTTCTGATATATATATATATATATATAAAGAGTATATATATATATATATGTTATATATATATATATATATATATATATTTATTTATGAAATGGGCCCACCATTGTCCGAAAAATAGGTTAAAGAGTCACAATCCCGTGTCGTGCCCCCTCTCTTCGCCCAGGCAGGGGTAGGGACGTGACAGTATTGCCTTGGCCTACAGATCAAGCACCTCCCTAAAGGAATTTTCGTACTCTAGTCAACCTACTTGAAGAAGATTTTGGAGTGATTTTATATGGATAAATCCCATCCACTTAACACACCAATGCTTGTCTGGTTCCTTAAAGCGGATAAGGGCCCATTTAGATCTAAAGAAGATACTGAAGATATTTTAGGACTATAAATTCCTTACTTGGGTGCCATTGGAGCATTACTTTATCTCCCAAATTGCACCAAGCCTGATATTGCAATAAACTTGCTAGCAAGGTTTAGTGCTTCTCTTACAAGGAGGCATTGGAATTTTTCGATATCTTCAAGGTTCACAAGATCTTGGTTTTGTTGTTCAAATTTTTCTGTTCAAAAAACCAGAACCAAAATATTTGAAAGAAACAAACCTGTAGTACAAACAATGATTAGAGAGCAGATCCGAGCCCAACGATAATCGCCAGTCCTACACGAATTGGTCTCTAATCTATACCGAGATGAATGGACAATCTGCCTCCCCAAGATGTGAACGAATCTCATTCAAGTGGTAATGGACGAGGACCCCCGACGAACTCAACTTGCGTAATCAGACAAATGAAATGATATATAAGGAAGTGAGGAGAATATTTGTTGTTTAAAAATGGGAAAACCGGGAGTATAAATAACCAAGGAAGTGTCTCCATGAACAGACATCAGTTTGAAAAGGTATGAACCAAGCAAAGGTTCCGCTCACCGAGGAGATCTTTCATTCATTTAATTCCCAACAATCCCCACATGAATGAAAAGTTCCGATATCAATACCTCGTATGCATGAGATGCAAAGTGCTATTATTCCATGAGAAAAACGTTGCATCAGGATAAGTAGTCTGAAACTTTGAACTTTCCATAATGCACTTGACTACTCTGTCAATCGATTTATTGTCTTGAACCCAGTTTCGACCTTCAAAGCTGTACAAATAGAAATCACACAACTATTTCTCGAACAAACAATTCTCAATCAAGCAGTCTGCTTTGCCATAACACTACCGGTCTCACGAGTGTTTTGTAGAATCTCACTTTGCAATTTCTCATAATGTATGCCTCACTTCACACTCACATAGGTGATTTATGACACAGAACCAATCATTAAAAGCTTTTGCTTAACCTTTCAAGATATATTAATATCAAGTTTCTTTATCCGGAATGGTAAAATAAATTAGACAAGACTTACATTGTCTTCATTTAACTATTATCTTTTCGAACCTAGATCCCCGGGATCTCAACACTAGGTGTGGTGTTCGCTTATGATGACTTGTTTGGGAGGCCTTAAACCCATTCCCTTGATGTTTTGCAATCATCTCTAGTTAGGCCTTTGTCAACAATGGACCCAGAACATTATCTTTGACTTAATATAGTCAATGGGTGATAATTCCAATTGTAAAGAAGTTGTCTTACTGTCATGTCTTCGACGATGTGTCGAGATTCTTACCATTATACATGACATTCTACCCTTCCTATCACGCTTGATCTATCACAATGTATACATACAATGCACTGGTTTAGGCAAATTAGGAATATCTTCCAAGAAATTCCTCGTTTCACCTCGCTCTTCTAATTCCAGCTTTATCCAAAGGAATAAATTGATTCCATGCGGATCTAGCAATACAAGTTTGTTTGATGATTTCCAAGACACGCCGCCTACCAAGTGGTGAATATATATCCACTTGTTGGATTTTGTGTCTTTATATCATATCCAATTGCATCACAAGAGTCCTTCAAGTACCGCTGATATTCTCGTGTAATGAAAAGCATAATTCGAGTATGCTTTTGCGAGCCCAATAAACGCTTTCAGCTTTCCAATGATTTTCATTGAACGAACTAGAATCGATTCTAGCTTGCTAACCGCACAAGCTGGTGTCCACTTGAAGTAGTCTTATGACATGCATTAAACCGCGTATACTAGCATACTATTTCGAGCTTGTCATCAAGATTTTAAAGATGTAAATTAACATCGACGGAGTCTTTACTGGGTATACCTAGATTTTGCACTTTCCAAGAATCAAGCTAATATAATGGGATTGTGATAGAGCTATCCTCCATAGTCTTATGGATTTTAACCCTGTGATCACGACCCCCTATATCTTTCTATTTCAAATTTACTTAAAAGCAAGCATTTGATTTTCTCTTAATAATTTCTCCCAATTATCACTTCTCGTTATAAGCATATCATTCATATAGACATAAAATGGCAAAGCATTCAGTTTGCTTAACATATACACATTTATCGCACCTATTAATCTTGAAACCATTCGACAACATGACTTCGCCGACCTGCATGCATTGTTTCCTTGTGCTTGTTTCAATCCATGAGTGACTTGATAAGCTCACATACTTTCATTCTTAACAGAATGAACTTCTGAGTGGTTCAAAGAGTATTTCTTCTCCTGAAATCTCCAATAACAAAGCCGTTTTTACGTCCATATGATGGATTTCAAGCTTACACCACGCTATAGCACTAGCATCCCAGATGCACCTAAGAAGTAAAAGGTAATAATGTCAAATATCCATGATCCTTCTAATGAAATGAATTCTTTTGTCAAGCCCCATCTTCCCTATATTGATTTAATGCATCAAACCGCCTTCATTCTTATGTCCAATTATACTCAGAGTGGTTTATTACCGTAGTATGTCAATCAATTACAAGATCATTAAGATGAATCATCTGATACGCCTTTCCAGAACGGCTCAAAGTAACGCCAGTTTTCTTTGAATGGTCCAGGTCACCTTCAACGACACGTTAAGAAATCAAGTCCAAAGACGTGGAAGTCCCTTGTCTTTACTACCGCCTTGTGTCAATCCCTCCATCGGATCACTTCTAGATATAGTATCTCGAGACTTTTATTACCATCAATAGACCTCATATACCGTGCAGCACGGAAATGTATTCTAAAGAACGGTTATCTTGATTCAATGATCGTATTGACATGTATATCCGGGATCTCGATCAGGAACAAAACTTATTATGCATTGCTATTCTAAGCATATCCATTGTAAAAACACAATAATAGTCTTGGTCCTATCTTTAACTTTTCTTTTGTGTTTAGAACCCAACTTTTGTCAAACACCTGTACACTTTTGAAGATAAAATCAAATAAAGATCTACCTCCAGCTTCATGAACTAAAAATCTTCAACAAGAAACCTATTAAATGAGATTCACTGCTCAAAAAGTAAAGGGGACATGAACACACAAAAGCTTTCCACGATATGCTTCAGTGGAGACAGAGAAACAATGCAAAGTAATGAAGCTTCAAATCACGGGGGAGATTAGGTGGAACTGGGGATTCGCTGAAGAGGTCTTCAGAAGTATATTTCAAAAAATCTATTCACCACTTCGGATGCTCAACATATCCTATCCTAAGGAGTGCACATAAGAAGGTGATCACGCTGTAAACTCGTGATACTTCCGAACAAGTTCGCAAGGGAGATTATGAGGCTAGAGCTCAGAGGGAATCTGACAAATCACTGCCCGATGAAAGGAACCCCGGTGATTTTATTAGAAGGGCCATCGATATGTTGCGACTCAAGTTACATATGTATGTCCGGGTGAGCCCAAATGAATGAGTGCTCTGAAGCGAATGAAACACATGTCAGGTTAACCCAAAGAAGGAGAGCCCTGGGTACGTCGATTCAGACCAATCGCACTCAGACAAAGGTTTCTGCAAACCAACATGTATATTGCCAGATTATTTTAGAACCCAGTGCTTTATCCGCGGTGGTCATAACTGAGAACATTATGACAAATTTCTTGAAATTCGCTATTTTATTAAGAGAAAGGGACAATGCAAAACGAGGTGATAGTGCAATGAAAATCGATACGCCCAAGGCATAAGGATAGACTGGAATGGCAAATTTCAAAGGAAATAATCCAAAACTAGGTTTCATGATAAATGGGCCGGATGATCATGCAAAGGTGTTTGTTCCAGCATAACACAAGATCTCAAGCACAATGGCACCGATCGTCCCATCACACGGAAAGAGGGCTTCATCCAAAGTGGACCCGCTCTCCCTATCTATTTATTATTTGTGCTACGCCTATCTTCTACTTTAAGGAGACAAAGGACTTATCCATCGGGATGCAAAAGATTGCAAGATCTCGCACTCTATTTCTCATTTGTTCTTTTTGCCGACTACGCTTATTTTAGGATCGGAAATGGCAATTTCTCGAAGGAAATAATGCCAAAACTAGGGTTTCAGGCGATAAATGGCCGATGAATCATGCAAAGGTGTTTGTTCGCGATAATAGAAGATCCTCGCATTAAACGGCACTCGATTGTCCCATCACACCGGAAGAGGGCTTCATCCAGTGGACTCGCTCTCCCCATCTATTTACATATTTGTGTTATTAGTCTATCTTCGGTCTTTTTAAGGAGACAAAGACTGTCCATCGATGCAAAGACAAAGATCTCGCACCCCCCTATTTCTCATTTATTCTTTGCCGATCATAGCTTATTTTAGGACTGAAATGGCAATTTCAAGGAAATAATGCAAAACTGGGGTTTCATGATAAATGGGCTTCATCGACCATGCAAGTGGCAGTGTTTGTTCAAAGATAAACAGATAAGATCCTCACACAATGGCAACTGTCAATCCATCACACCTAAAGAGGGCTTCGGCCCAGTGGACCCGCCTCCCTATCTATTTATTATTCAGGCGATACTATCTTCTACTAAGGAGACAGTAGACTTATCCATTGATGCAAAGATTGCAATATCCAGACCCTCTATTTCTCATTTGTTCTTGTTTAATACAAAATATTTTCTAGACTGAAATGGCAATTTTCTTAAGGAAATAATGCAAAAACTATGGTTTCATATTAAATGGCTGACGAATCGTGTCATTTCAAGATAACATAAGATCCTACATTAATGAACCATTAATCCCACTGTTACTATGAGGGGTCCTACTTCCAGTGGGACCCGCTCTCCCTCATCTATTTATTATTTGGTATAATAGTCTATCTTTCTACTTCTAAGGAGACAAAGGACTTATCCATTACGCATCGCAAGATTCACTCCCTGTATTTCTCATTTGTTCTTCGCCGACGGCGCTTATTTTTCACATGCCCCTGCGAATGTAGTCGCAGCAAGAACGTTTGATCCAAAGATGAAAGACATCGTGGTAGAGAATCTATTCAGAGAAAGTTTGTCGTCACCCAAAATGTCTCGAGAGACAAATCAATGCACGGCCTGGCATGGATAATGGTGGCTTATATGGAAAACATCTGGGGTGCCAGCCATCAGTTTACATGGAACAAAAAAGCACTTTTTACCATTAAAGACAAAGTTTGAGAAAACATGGGGGGAAGATGTTTTTAACGCAATTTTTGTAATACCGGTCAAAATCAATCGTGATCAACAAAGAGTACATAACGTTTAAAAATCATCTTACCCATGTAAAGTACATTGTTCAAACTGGCAGAAATATTTTAATAAACTAACAAATACGAAACCATCTAATATAATCAAAAAAAATGTAACAATTAAGCGCTCGTCTAGTACAACGAACAAATAATACCAAGACATTACGTGAAACAAAACAAATAACGCACAAGTATGTTTCAAGAATATATAATATACCGATATTCATAATTTGGTTGAATCATAGTATTTTGTTGAACATATATTATCGTGAGATATGTTATTTCATTTATCACTAAACTAATCGTAAACAAATAGAATAAATTGAACCAAAATTTATCTCAATGTAACGCAATCAAAAAAAATCAGAAATCTTTAACCGCTCGTAACGAACCGTGAACCAAAAAATCTGAAAAAACTAAACGAACACAATCAAACACCGTTTTAAGATTGTTGTTCAAATTTTTCCGCCTAAAACCAACCAAAATATTGAAAGAAACAACCTCAGAGTGCCAAACAATGGATTTAGGAAAGGTGATCCGAGCCTAACGATAACGCTGGCCCCAAGCATTTGACTAGCTTTCAACTTATAATTCGAGGATAATGGATAAATTCATCTCCAGATAGAACGGATCTCGCTCCGTTTCGCATAATTCCAGACCCCGGACGAACTCAACTCATAACAATCAAGACAAACGAATATACAGCCAAGCCGGCGGTAATATTTGTTATTTTTAAAAAATGGAAAACAGAGTATAACACTGTAAGGTGTCTCCATTTAAAAGACATGTTTGTCAAAAGATGAATCAAGAAAGTTGCTTGTTCAATGAGGTTACATCTTTTCATTCATGACCTGGTCAGGTTTACTTTATACTAATAATCAAGATATGACATTATCACACTAATGTCGGCTAGTATGTAATGATCTCGTCGTTACGTCTTAAACCCGGTTATGTTTTTCTCCCTGGTGGTACCCCACTTCATGAGATCTATTAAATAGATCATGGCAACACTCCTCTTCAAACCACTCAGAAATTATAGTTTGCATGAGGCTTCATGAGAATATGTATGGTTATGACCTGAGTACAACATATTTACAGGTTCATGCAGATCGCACTGTATTTATTATATCTCACAAATTTTTACTTATAATAACGAACTCAGATACACAAATATAATGTACAAGTAGTAAACTTGATAAAATATATTTACCTTAATTCCTTATTTACATGAACTCCAAAAGAAAAATGCAATTATTGTAGAGAAAGTTCGCTTGAAGGACAATTCAAATGGATTTGCTCACTGTTCCATTCCTACATCTACTTAAAAATATGTTCATGGTATTGAATACGAGACTTGGAAAACCGTTGTCTTTTGGGGGGAGTGGCAACTTTCAAACAATCCTACATTAGTCCTCAAGACCAAACGATCAGACTATTTTTCCTCCTTTTACAAGTTTTTTCCTTACGTGTTTTTCTAGCTAGTTTTAACGAGAAGGCAAAATTAACAACACATATAAAAGACATGTCGTGACTATTTTTCTCGATTGGTTTTTTCCCACTGGGTTTTCCATGCGAGGCTTTTAATGAGGCATAGGCATCATGTAATAATGTTCAAGTAAAGACAAAAGTATAGACATTACTAAATAGATTAATGAATGTAAAAGAGACTCTTCAATCTTGGAAATGTTCATGATTCATCCAATAAATCTTAAAGATTCAATCGAAGCATCACGTGAAAGTGTGTATCGTGGCAGCGTGTGTGAAGTTCATGATTCATCTGATGTATCGAGAAGATTTGTGAACCTATACATAATGATGATTATGGTTGTTTAATGGTAACCATTATGAAACACCTTTCATCTTTCCTCAATACATGTATCAAAAGCCTATAAAAGGGTTTCACTTACACCTTATAAAATGATCCAAATAAATACAATTTTTTCATTCATATTTATTTCTTTCTTTCTTTCTCCAATATCTTCGTCTCTTATAATATATTTTAGAACAAACATGAATATATTTAAAATCAATAATTTAATTATTCAAGATAATATTACCAAGTATGAAAAATAAACCTTTTTTAACAATTTCGAAAGCCAATCACAATTTATAATCTTTAGGGCTGAACCATTTGTTCGACTATTTTGTCTGGTAATTATCGGTTTTACAAACAGTCGCTGGTAGTTTCCGTCTGGAAAAAAAAAAAAAAGAAAAGAAAAGAAAAGGTGGCGGCGGATTTGATTAAGTTTTGAAAATAAATAAGATATTTATTACAGATGAGGGGTGGTAAAACCGTAAAAGTGAAAACTAAAAAAAAAACAGACGACTGGAGTGGTAAAAAATCGTAAAAGGGAAAATTTGAGAAAGAAAAGAAACGAAAAAACAAAGGCGTATGCTGGTGGGTGGGTGACGCCTCTGGTGCCAGATTGCGGGTTCTTCCTTGCGCTCTTTCACACTCTGCAAACCCTTTGTCTTCATCTGTAAGTCAATTTTTCTGTACAATTCTCTATTTTGTTTCGATTCAATATGATTCTGTGAATTGAAGTCAAAATTCTCGATTTTTTTGGTGTTTTTTTTTTCGATTTTAGTCGCAGAATTGGAGTGATCTAGAAAGCCCTAGATCTTGAACTTCTGTTGTTTAGTTTTCGGTGATTTAGGGTTACTTCGTTGGAATCAGTCTCTGCAGTGGGCTGTCGTGGTGGATCTTGAGTTTTTTGGGATGTTACAGTTCGGTTTTTGGAGCTTCTAGGTTTGGGGTTTTCCGGGTTTGAAGGATTTGAGATTGATTTGTGGTGAATTTTGCTGATTTTGGTTTTTCGGTGCTAAGGATCGTTGGGGGCTTAGGTTTGGAAAATGGCTTCGAGTCCTCCATTTATAGTGGAGGATCAGACCGACGAAGATTTCTTTGATAAATTGGTGGAGGATGAGTTCACGGTACCAAAATTGAGCACAGTGCTCGCTGACAGTGATGATTCTGATGAGGTAAAGGCCTTTGCGAATCTGAGTATAGGCGAGGTTGCGACTGAGTTTGGGGATTTGGGTGGGGAAGCTGGGGTTGAGGTGAAGGGAACAGCCGGTTCTACGGATGCTGGTCCAGCTCATTTAGGTGCTCACGTAGAGGAGAGTGGATTGGAGTCATCCAATTCGCTTGGGTTTGATAGTGTGGATGATTCAAAGAATGATGTTATAGGAAGTAAAAGTATGTCAGAGTCGACAGTGATTGAGAGTAATGCATCTGATCCTTTGGGGGTTAAGGAAGTGCAGTGGAGTTCATTTTATGCTGACTCAGAACAGATTGTGAGTAATGGGTTTGGATCATATTCAGATTTCTTTTCGGATCTGGGGGTCAATGGTGGAGATTTTCCTGGTGAAGAGGAGAATTTGAATAAGGAAGCAACGATTGCATCTGGTCGTGAAGAACATAGAGCTTATAATGCTGAAAAGTCAGTTAACTATGTACAACATCAAGAGGGTCAATCCTATGATGGTTTTGTGAAGCAAAACACTGATGGGCAAGATTTGAACAATGATCAGTATCAGGAAAACGCCTATCCAGGGTGGAGGTATGACTCAAATTCTGGACAATGGTATCAAGTGGATGGTTATGATGTGACAGCCAATGTTCAAGGGGGCACTGAAACCAGTGCAGTCGGTGATTATGCTGCTTTGGTTGGGAAATCAGAGGTCTCTTATTTACAGCAAACTTCTCAATCTGTTTTGGGAACTGTAATGGAGTCTGGGACCACTGAGAACATTACTAATTGGAACAATCTCTCTCAAGGTAATGATAAGTATCCAGAACATATGGTTTTTGATCCTCAATACCCAGGTTGGTACTATGACACAGTTGCCCAAGAATGGTGCACACTGGAGTCATATACTTCATCTGTTCAGTCTACTATTCAAGCTCAGGATCAGCAGAAGAAAAATGAGGTTGTGGGAACTACAACCAAGAGTGCATTGGCTGAGAGCATTTCTAATTGGGATCAAGTTGCACAAGGAAATAATGGGTATCCAGAACATATGATTTTTGATCCTCAATACCCTGGTTGGTATTATGACACAATTGCCCAAGAGTGGCGCCCTCTAGAGACATATACTTCATCTTTCCAGTCAACTATTCAAGCCCAGGGTCAGCAAAATCAAAATGGGCTTGCTTCTACTAATCAAAATAGTTTTGCTTCAAGTGATCAAAATGGATTTTTTTCAACCGCCGTTGCTCACAACAGTGATCATAGTGATGCCAATGGGATTTCTTCACTCCAAATATTTCCTGCTGCTAACTTAAATCAGCAGTATATTCAGCCAAAATTGGAGCAGAAAGAATATATGCATTTCTCAAATGATTACTATAGCAATCAGAAACCTGTAAGTTATGCTCAGGAATCAATTCAGAGTGGCCATCAGTTTTCTCTTGCTTCCAATGTGGGTAGATCTTCTGCAGGCCGCCCACCACATGCTCTGGTTACTTTTGGGTTTGGTGGAAAACTCATAGTAATGAAAGATAAGAGTTCCTTCTTGGACTCATCATATGGAAGCCAGGTTAGTCTGTAGCTCTTCTCCCCATGGCTTTTCATTTCCTTTATTTGATTATCAAGGAAACTGTCCAATAAAGAAACAAAAGTTTAATACTAAAAATTGATAAGTTCATTGAATAAGCACATTGTATTGAGCTCATTTCATAGAGTTTTTCTTCTATTGTTATAGTCATGTATGCATGTTTTCAGGGTGGGTGGTGCTTTATTATTTGGTTATGCGGAGGACACAGGTTTCCAAATGATAGTCTTAACCTTGTTTTTTTTTTTCTTTTTGTTTTCAATTTTTAATTTCATTTGAAACTTCCTAAATTCTTTCCACATTAAGATTTCAAAATATCACAAAACTTTATTTATGATGTTGCATTCACAAAGGACTAAATATTTACATTTTTATTCAATGTGAAGGATTCTGTGAAGGGCTCAATCTCTGTTCTCAACCTGATGGAAGTTGTTACAGAAAATGGTGATCCAACAAAGGGCTGTAATTATTTTCGTACTCTATGCCAGCAATCTTTTCCTGGTCCATTGGTTTGTGGGAGTGTTGGAAGTAAAGAGTTGAATAAATGGACTGATGAGAGGATTGCAAACTGTGAATCTCCTGATATGGATTCTAGGAAGGGTGAAGTTCTGAGGTTGCTTGTCTCCCTGCTCAAAATAGCTTGTCAGCACTATGGAAAATTCCGATCACCTTTTGGTACTGAAACCATGGTAGGTGTGCTGATCATGTTTTTTCATTTGGTCCACTGCCAATTTTCTTATTCTTTTGATACCCTTTCTAAATTAACATGGTTATACTCATCATTTAAGAGTAAGTTGGCCACCCTGTTAAGTTTCTCCCCAAATATGTGCAATTTTATTGGGTTTTTAAAGTACATTGGGACATCTGTGGATTGCTTACATAGCACATTAAAATCCATGTGCTATTTATTTACACATATTTCTTGTTTGTGATGGTATATGTTGTATAAGCAGATGGAAATTGAATATTAGGATATAAAGGTCCTCCATGCATTTATTTCTTTTTTTAATTTCATTTTACCCCAAAGGATGAGGTTGTAATACTATTCTGAAAGAATTCTTTGAAATAAAATGAGGGTAAATTTGTGCTTTATACTGGTGAGAATTTTAAGAAACATTGAATGACCTATAAAAAAAAAAAGATTTTAAGAAACATTGAAGCTGTAAGTCATCATAAAGATTCCTATCAGAGGATGGTTATCAAAATAATAGAATTAATGGCATTTACAGTGAAATGGATTTTTAAGCACTGATATGAGAACCATAGTGATTGATTTCACTTTTAGAAACATGAAACAGAGTAACATGGTTTCATGGATGCAGATTTTGAGAACTTTCTAGTTTAGTTTTCTTAAAGTTCAATGATTTTTCCTAGTAAAGATCCTTGTCTCCACTTTAACTTTCCAAAAAGGTCCCTTTGTTTTTTACTTGTAACAGTATTTATCATGAGCTGCCTACAGATTTAATTATATGGAATTTCATACACTTTTGGATTCGTTACTCTTTAGGAAAATGATACGCCAGAAATAGCAGTAGCTAAACTCTTTGCATCTGCCAAGAGGAATGGTGCACAATTCAGTGGCTATGGTGCTCTCGCTCAGTGCTTGCAGCAGTTGCCTCCTGAAGGACAGATTCGGGTATTTCATGATTCCCTTCCCACACTTCTATATTTCTATTTGCAATTCGTCCCCTCAGTAATAAACATCTGTATATGTTTTAGGCAACTGCTTCTGAAGTACAGAGTCTTCTGGTTGCTGGTAGAAAGAAAGAGGCTCTACATTGTGCACAAGAAGGGCAGTTGTGGGGACCTGCCCTTGTTCTTGCTGCACAACTTGGTGATCAGGTTTGTCCTGATTCTTATACTCAATTTATCATTTTTTTTTCCCAACAAAGACTGGCACTAACTTGCTTGGGTGTGGTTTTGGAATCAATGCAGTTTTATGTTGATACTGTTAAGCAAATGGCAATTCGCCAACTAGTACCAGGATCCCCTTTGCGTACGCTATGTCTGCTAATTGCTGGACAGCCGGCTGATGTTTTTTCCGCGGACAGCACACCTGATTTTGGCATCCCTAGTGCTGTAGTTAAGTCACAGCAGTCTGCACAGGTAATGCATCAATATGAAGACTGTTTAAGAATATGATATTGTGAAATTGTCCTTATTGCATTATTTTTTCCTCTACAATGTTTAGGATATTTTAATATGGATTTCTATCATAGGCTCTTGTGGTTAGTGGTAAATCTCCCAAGTCTTACCTCTATTTCTGTGTACCAATATCCTGACAGCTTAATCTCTGGTTGATACTGTTCTTAGTTGTTTTCCACAGTAGCATTTTGCAGAAGTTTCTATTGTATCTTTGCCCCAACAAGCTCTCTCTCTCTCTCTCTCATGATCTTTTCTTATGAAATTTCCAGGTTGGAGCTAACAGTATGCTAGACGACTGGGAAGAGAATTTGGCTGTGATAACTGCCAATAGGACAAAAGATGATGAACTTGTACTTATTCATCTTGGAGATTGCCTATGGAAGGAAAGAAGTGAGGTATATGGTGCATGTACATTTGTTTAACATCTTTACCTGTAGTCTTTTGGTCTTGGTTTTGCTTACATGAGACTTATGATTCAGATTGTTGCTGCACACATATGCTACATAGTAGCAGAAGCAAATTTTGAGTCATACTCAGACAGTGCAAGACTGTGTCTTGTTGGCGCAGATCACTGGAAATTCCCTCGAACATATGCTAGTCCAGAGGCTATTCAGGTGCTATTTGTTGTAATTTGGCTCATCATTTGTCTGTCATAAAATCTGGAAACTCTTAATTTTTTGCATGCCAAAATGGGTCCTATTAAAATATATGCTGCCAATATCTATGTTTGAAAGTTGCAGCAATGTGTGTGAGTTTATTGATACATGGAGCGGTTTTAGGGAGCATTGACCAACAAATATAACAAATTAGTTGCTCGGAGAAAACGATCTATCATCGTTGTATGTACTTTGACATGTGTCACTGTACATTGTTTTGACAAGTATCACTGGAAACTTAGCATGAATCACCTTTTAGGGTGAGTGATCAAATTGCAAGCTTAGTCAAAGGCATTACTTGGTAGTTCTTCAGTTTCTTGATAAAAATGATGTCAAACAATATGTCAATTATAAAGTTTATGATTTTTTTAGCTCATTCTGATTTTTGAATTATTTATCTTGATGTATTATCATATCCCCATTTCCCTTCTGTGAGTCTAGATGTCGAGTACTTGGTATTTGAAATTATTTATGCATCTTAGCACCTTACTTGGCCACACTGTGACTTAGAGGTGGTCTGTTGTGTGCTTGACCCCTGTGTGAAGTACAAAGTTTTCTTCATTTCAATTTCTTTTTTATTGTAAAACCTTGGTTGAAAAAGCTTGCACATTTTTTCATGTGTATACCTCATGCGGAAAATATTATTTCTAACTTAAGAATGTTTCCTATCAAGCAAACCTTAGCATGGACAAATATACCACAGAATTTTATTGTGGATGCATGCTTAGTATCTTTCTTTTCAGGAATCTAAGCACCTAATCTTATATCTTGAGTGGTAATTGTAGCTTGGCTTCCTGTACCTCAATACGGGTCTCTTCCCCTACACTTTTCCCTGCCTCCTCTCTGCTTTGAATTAACCTTGCTCAATGGCTTCCTGGGTATTTGGCAGAGGACTGAGTTGTATGAATACTCAAAGGTGCTCGGAAACTCTCAGTTTGTTCTGCTACCATTTCAGCCTTATAAACTTATATATGCACACATGTTGGCTGAAGCGGGGAAAGTTTCAGATGCATTGAAGTAAGTTCGTATAGTGTTCTTCTTCTGATGTTTCATGCAATTTTGTGTATGTTCTTCTAAATGTTAGGTTAATTCAGGTACTGTCAGGCTGTGTTAAAGTGCCTGAAAACTGGACGTGCACCTGAAGTGGATATGTGGAGGCAATTAGTAGCTTCACTTGAGGAGAGGATTAGAACCCACCAACAGGTGTCTCCCTATCCTCCAGTCTTTAGGATATTTTTTTTGTTCCTGGAAAGTCATAAGGAAAGAATAATACTTAATAATATGTTTTTCCCATATTTGAAAAATACGTAATATATATATATGAGTGTATGTATATAATTTGATTTCAAATTTATGGATTTATAAATTATTTAATATTTCATAGAAGAGAAACAGAAAGTGAAATAATTTGATTTTATATATAAAAATAATTTATTGACTTCGAATCTATTTTGTTCTTGTACTCTTTTCTTTCCTTCTATTTTTTCTTTATTTTCTTTCACATTTTTCTTCAGATTTTTTGGGAACCAAACACAAACTTTTGGTTCTAAATATTGTTCTTTCTGCTGGAAGAAAAAAAGAAACTGAAATCTGTAAATGGACATTCTGTTTTTAGGGTGGGTATGCCACAAACCTGGCTCCAGCAAAATTAGTGGGTAAGTTGCTCAACTTTATTGATAACACTGCACATCGTGTGGTGGGAGGGTTACCACCACCATCCCAGAGCACTGTTCAAGGTAATGAACATGATCATCCACTGATGGGCCCTAGAGTTTCAAGTAGTCAGTCAACAATGGCAATGTCATCATTGATGCCTTCAGCATCAATGGAGCCCATAAGTGAATGGACAGCTGATGGCAGTAGAATGACCATATCTAATAGAAGTGTTTCAGAGCCAGATTTTGGTCGAACTCCAAGACAGGTTAGTATTTGATGTCCAGAAGACCCCATTTTCTGTTACTAGTTTCTTGATATCTATGCATTGTTTCTGATCAGGTTGATTCTTCAAAAGAAGCAACGCAATCCAATGCACAAAACACATCAGTTTCGGTGAGACCTTCTCGCTTTTCACGTTTTGGTTTTGGCTCACAGCTTTTGCAGAAGACTGTGGGCCTGGTCTTAAAATCCCGCACTGACCGCCAGGTAGTATATTGAATTACCATTTTTTTTGTGTTCCCTTTCATAAAATCTCTTTCCTGAAATAATCATAGGTAACCTTTATCTTGGTTCCCTTATTTATCGTTTATTACATTTTGATACCAAAGGCCAAGCTGGGTGAAACAAACAAATTTTATTATGATGAAAAGCTTAAGAGATGGGTAGAGGAAGGGACTGAACCCCCAGCTGAAGAAGCAGCACTGCCACCCCCACCAACCAATGCGTCCTTTCAAAATGGCATGTCAGATTACAACTTGAAAAATGCATTGAAGAATGAGGGTTCTGTCAGCAACAGTATGCCTGAAATTAGAAGCCCAATTTCTTCAGAGCTTAGTTCAGGGATCCCATCTATTCCATCCAGCTCGAATCAATTCTCAGCTCGTGGACGAATGGGTGTTCGTTCCAGGTAATTATGAAACCTTTCCTTGTCTAATATGGTTGATGCCTTTTTCAAATTTTGATACAGCATGCATTTTTTTTTTTTTGGTAAAAACCTCAGTACCTCATGATGTTATAATGAGAGTTATTCTGGTAGCATAGAGGTTACCAAAAGATATTGCTAGTTTAGAGGTCATGCCCTGAAAGTGAGTTGAAGTGTCCTCTAAATCTTGACAGCGATTTGATATTTTCATGGCACTCTGAAATAGAACTTTAAAAGCTGGGACGGGATCATCGAATGAACTTGCCAAAAAATATACAGCTATTGCATGTGCATGAGTATAAATATTCATATCATATGTCCATATAGCATACATATAATCATATATATTTGTAATTCTTTTGGTGGTTGGCCCCATATGAATACTTCCGTCTTTCGTCTTTGTTGCCCTCTCACTGGAATTTCTTGTTCTAATCTAACTTCATTTCAAAATTCACTATTTTTTAGTGATTTAGAAAAATCCTTGTTTTATGTACCTTTTTCTTGAGAATTTTATGCATTATTATAAAAAGCTTATTTGGTGGATTGTGGTAGGTATGTTGACACCTTCAACAAAGGTGGTGGGAGCCCAGCAAACTTATTCCAGTCTCCTCCTGTTTCATCTGTTAAACCCACCACTGGTGCTGCCAATATGAAATTCTTCATACCTGCCATGGCACCCTCAGGTGAGCAGACATTAGATGCAACAGAGAGCATTCCTGAAGCTGCTGCTGCTGATGAAAATCCTTCAACATCCACTTTGAATGACTCGATTAAATCTCAACCTTTACCTCCACCATCAACAACAACCATGCAAAGGTTCCCAAGTATGGATAGCATCCAGAATAATGGGATGATGACAAATGGCATGCGCTCGGCATCATTGCAGACTGGCAGCCAGCATCATGGAGTGGAAACTTTGGTGATGCATTCAGTCCAAATATGGCTGAAGTAAAACCTCTAGCCAAGACATCAAGCATGTCACCGTCATCGTCTCTGATGCATTTGCCTTTGCCGATGAATGGTGGTGGCAGTTTTGGGGATGATCTTCATGAAGTGGAACTTTGACCATGAATACTGAGGATGTAAATATGAAGTTTTCCTTGTGATCAATACATTTTCCTTGGGAGTTTGGTTGGTCCTGCCTCTGCCCCCTGCATCTCCCAGTACAAAGTGGTAGTGGTGGGCAGTGTAATTGGGGTCTGAGTGAGAAGTAAGAGAAAATGTTTTTATTAAAGCCGACCCGACCAATCAACCAATTGCCTACTCCCACCAGGTGACCCTGCTCTTTTTCCAGGGATGATGGTACACTGATATATATATATATATTATATGTATGATAGGGGATGGGGGGGCTGGGCTTGGCTTAAGTGCTTATAATGTACTCAGGGGGCTAATTTGAATTCTGCCTGGAGCCATCAACCATCCTGAACTTGAGGAGAGCTGGTGGTATTACTGTAAGCGTAAGGGAAAGTGTCCATTAGAAACCAATGTACAGTTCATTTGTTCATTTATTGAAAACAGGAATATACCTTTAACAAAGACGGTAGAGGGAGATCCTCCGAACAACTGGAGAGCCAAAGGATCTTAAGGGTATTGAATTTGGAAAATAAGATTATTATGTTCTTTTTGCGGTACTTCATGAATTCAAGTTAAACATGTTAGGGAAACACCAGATTGTTTGGGTAAGAACAATTTATAATTATTTGATTTTTTCCTTTTCATATGCGATGCAACTGTTATCTTTGCTCTATTCATAGTAAATATGTAAACCACTATTATCTTGTTTGTCTTGCATTACAGATAAACTGCTTGATTATCTGTCTTTTGTTGTCAATATGCGATATTACTAAACTTGTTTAAGCGATGTTCTGACATAACACATGTAGTAAAAACAGACTAATCCCTTCATCAGAAGCACAAAAGGAAAATATTAACTCCACAGGAAGATTGTAACTCTGTCATGCTTAAGACATCACGATGCTCTGAATACTGCAGCAGGAGTTAGTAAGTAGCAGCGACGGTATGAAATATAATTTTTTTTTTCCTTATTATTACTATAATTATTTTGCAACTCTTTATTACATAAATGTCATATGTCAAAAAGTTAAGAATTGTACAAATAGAATAAAGTAAAATCATCTCCGTCCACAATTCTAAGACGGAAAGACAGTTTTCTCCGTCCACAATTCTAAGACTGAAAGACACAGAAAACTGAAGTAATAATGACAAAAGGCAAGGCCAGCTGGGACCAAAAAAATAATAAATTAGTAAGTAATCTCTAACAATAACTCAAAAAGAGAGGCAAAGACACTATTTTACCATCAAAATTCAGCAGAGCCAGGTGTCCGAGGGAAAGGTATAGCATCCCTTATATTATCTATTCCAGTTGCAAACTGCACAAGCCTTTCAAAGCCCAATCCAAATCCCGCGTGAGGAACTGGGAAACAATCAAACATGAAATCAAAATTCACATTTTAGTGAATATTAAGAATTACTCCCAATAGCAGTTAAAGGAAGACCTTGCATGCATATATATATATATATATATATATATATATATAAAACAAAGTGGAAAGAGGGGTTGAGGGATATGCTGTGTGCATTGCTCTATTCAAAACTCTAGGATGTGCGCAGTGTACCAAATGCATTGTGAAAGGACAAAAAAACAAGAAAGTTGACTTTAAAAACAAATTTGAGGTGTTGTCAAACATTTCTTATAGTGTTGTAAGAAACAATTGAAAATATGAACAATACTTTAGGAACTTCTACATTAAATACAAACAAACAGTACCTTCATCAACAATAAGTTGAGGAGACCTTTTTCCAAGTTTGAGTTCCTAAACAAGATTTTATTCCTAGACACACTTGCCAACTGTTTTTAAGAACTGTTCTTTAAAACAATTTTTCAAATAAATTACCAAATAGACCCTTTAATTTTGTGAGAAAAAGGAGGGTTACGGGGAAGGACAAAATTTCTTAAAAATATTTGAAATTAAAAAAAAAATGCTCTTCTTTTAGATGAGGCTTCTACTTCCCCATTTGCTCGTATAGGCCACCTGGTTAATATTCAGCCCCATTGACACAGGAAGATCTAGAATATCCCTCAGAAATGAGGTCACCACCAGAACCAATGGTGGGCTTTGGCCCGTCTAATAAGAATTAAAAAAATCTCCTTCAAACAAAGTTTGACTTGATAGCCAAAAGGGAAGATCTCAGCTCCAACAGAATTTTCCCCACCCTTTCTTGGTTTCTTAAAGGAAACACACCATGACTCCATGTAATCAAATTCTTCTTTTAATGGTTTCATCATTGCATGCACTTCTGAAATATAAAGAAAGTCACTGTCCTATATCTAATCAATAGTCAAAAGAAAATTGCCGGTCAAACTCATGGGAAAGTAGCTATCTCCAGGGAATTCATCAATGTCAGTACATAGCATGCCAAACTTTTTCCTTTTTTTTTATTGGTTTAAATATGAAATAAGCATGTGGGTGCTAGCTCCTTTTTCATTCCCTTATCTTCTAACAAGTTGCCCTAGTTCAATTTGCAGGGAAGGGCAAAATGTTGCAAGTCATCTCTTGATCATGAACTAAAATCATAACCAAATATAGTCCAGATGTGTAAGAAATGGGCTATTGAGGCATGACTGTTTTAGATATAAGAGACTTACGATAGGTTTTGAAACTGTTCAGTTACAAAGCATAAAATAAAACTGATATATTTCAACTTTATGAATGTGGATAATATGGTTGTCCAGGTGAAATGGGATGGAGAAGGGAGTAGGAAAGTTTCCTAGATTTGTTTCATGTACCCTAAACACATAAAGGAACGCATTTTCATCATAGAATTCAACTTAAAAGAATGTGTTAAATGACAAGAAGAAAGATTCCTAACCTGAACCATACCGACGCAGATCAAGATACCACCAGAAGGTGTCCTTGTTGAGCTTTAAGTCATCTAAACGCTCTTCCAGATATTCAAGTCGTTCTTCTCTTTGGCTTCCACCAATAAGCTCACCAACCTAACAAACAAGATTCCATTAAAGCAGAAGCTAATTGAAACCACAAAACAGAAGCTTCCAAACAGTTCTTGTAATGTTCGTTGAGTCACATATACACTCTCAAGTGCTGGATTTGTTGCATGTAGGCAGAAAAGCAAACTAATGGAAAGATGGGTATAGCCACAACTACGTGAAATTTCTTTTAGAAAACTTTGGTATGTTAGATAAGTAACAGAATCAAATAGAAAAATAAGATAACAGATCTCGAGCATATGATTAAAAAAATTAGTAAAATTTACAAAGTAGCACAGGTTTGAAAAGGGGATTCTTCTCAAAACAGGCACAAAGAAGCGGTGTGATTGAAAAACTGCCCACCCACCTCATACATGTCAAATATAAAAACTAATATTTTCACCAGTAAGGTGAATAAGCAAAGAGAAAGATAAATAAATTGGAAGTGTCTAATAAAAGGCAGAGCACCAAGTACAACCGGCATCCTTAGGGTGGTTTTTTTTTTTTTTTTTTGATGAATTAGGTTTTTTATTTATTTTAAAAAGAAAAATCCCTAGATAGAAGTGTCCAATAGAAAACAGCACAAGGAATCAAGGGTATTTTCAGATGAGTTCCAGTTTGGAGTAATGACCATGAGATGTTTTTCCAACAACACTGTTAAAAGACAACCTGACTAATAGCCATATATTGAGAGAAAAATTATGTATACTGAGGGGCACTTTTTCATGTCTCTCTTTTAATACATTTTTTCTTACTTATCAAAAAAAGTATATTGAGAGAAAATTTTAAAAAAATGAATGAAACTTGAGAGATGAGATCCTAAATCACCTCTTTCTAGAATCCTAAAACATGTGCCCTTCATCCAGTGGGCCCAAAAAGGATGAAAGTATACACAACCCATTATAATCACCAGCCCTTTAGAGTAATAGATCCCATGCTACTAGCCATCAACCAACCATAAAATTGTCTTGTCATTCAATTGGATTTAATAATTAGGAAATTACATCTTAATGAACAGTCCACTACCACATATTTTCTCATGTAAGTTAAAGGAGGTTCTTAGAAAGGCTAAAATCTTGTAGATTTTCTTTGTTCAAATTTGTGAATCTCAACTTTTTAGTTGTTTAGGATTCCTAGCTGACTTCAGATATAAAGGGCTTTGCCTTTTCTGCCAACAACTTAATTCAGTGTGGATTCATTGATGCAAACTTGTTCCCATCCAATTTCCCACCATCTGATTATCTGCAACAAATCTGCCTATATAGAGAACCCCTAATTAGTAAGAATGGGATGTTCCTGGTTTTTGTTTCAACTTTAATTTCCCAACTTTAGCAACTAACTCCTGGTTGATGGTTGCTTCTAATTGGAACTCTTAAGTCAAAAGAGATTTCTTATGAATCTCACACAGTTCATTTTTCAAACTACATAAAATGAAAATACAATCTTAGTAAAGGGAAAAAAAATATAAAAGATATCATCATAATTTCATATATTTTGTAAATTGTAAGTATATATTTAAATAATTATACCTATATAAATGTTCTTGAATGATAGTGGCTCATACTAAAAATATTCTGCCTTGAATGACTGCAAAGGGAGTAGGAAAGCTTCTAAAGTAACCCACTCAAATAGTTTCTTCCCTAGATTCTAATCACAAAACAATTTGTTTGCATTCCAATTTCAGATCAACAAAATTGAATATCTTTTATTTTCATAGGTTTGGAATTTCTTAGAACTCATCTATGTTGAATATCTATTATTTTAATGATTACTAGTGTTTCTTAGAAGTCGTTAGTTTTGTATTCCCTTCATGGCTGTAATAGCATATATATACTTTACATATAGAGTTTTAATCTATTACCAAGGTTAGATTAGCTTTTGTATATATATATTCACAATGGATCAATGAAAAACACAAGGAATTCATTCCTCCAATTCTTTTGTCTTGCTTTCTACATGGTATCAAAGCAAGGTTTTGAATTTTCCCTAGAAAAGGCAAATTTTTTTAAGAGAATTTTCGGAAAAACAAAGAAGAGGAGAAGAGTCGTAGGGTGTTTATTTGAAACACCAACTTCAAGGGCGCGTGGGGTCACACCGCCCACGAGGAAGGAGCGTCGAAGACCGCCAGGCCACGCCACCAGTGCGGTGGCGGAGAGCCCAACGCGTTAACCACACCTGGCAGGCCTTTGTGATTTTACCCTGGCCTTCACACCGCGTTGCATGAGGGCGCGTGACGCCTCTTCGATGCACCTCCTCCTCTAGCATCGCCGATCGCCGACAGTCCTCCCCAACCACCTGCTTCCCTTGTTTGAGCCCTACAACAGTGTTTTTCAAACACTTTTTTGTCCGACAACCTTCTTTTCTGGGGTTATTTGCTAGTTTTCCTTGATTTCTTCAAGGTCCAGATGTGTTTTGTGGATTGTAGAGCCACGTTCTATTCCAGTGCGGTGTTTTTCATGGAAAGGTGTTCTTTTTCTTGCTAGATCCTATTTTTCTAGTATTTTTCAGATTTACAGAAGCTTGTTCGAGTTAGATCTGCTTATATGACAAACACGAAACCCTCATGAGGAGTTGTGTGTCATTATTGTCATAATCCATGTCATTATGCTAAAATTTTAAGGCGGAATAAAAATTGAAGATTCCAAATACATTAAATCATCAGCTCGGCCCCGATCTGCGTCTAACTTCTATCATTAACTACGTTGTCGGAATTAAAACCAACACATGTTTTATTTCCTCTTCCTCCACATGGGTCATTGACTCTGAAGTCACCGACCATATGACAGGTAATTCCAATTTATTTACTACATTTCAGTCGCACCTTTCTATATCTACTGTTACCCTTACATATGGGTCAACATCTTGTGTCCTTGGGTCAGGGACAATTCATCCGACTCCTCTAATTACTTTGACCTTTGTTCTGAGTTTACCACAATTCTTTTTTAATTTAATTTTTGAGAAAACTCACTTGTACACTTAATTGTAGTATCTCATTCTTTCTTGATCATTGTTTGATTCAGGATCTTTCGATGAAGCGGATTATTCGATGGCCTTAAGTCTGAGGTCATCATGAAACGAGGTGGCAAAAGTGTTACTTGATGCAGGGTTGTTACCCCATTCGAATTACATCGTCACTTGGGTCATCCTTCTCTCCCTTTGTGGAAGAAGCTATATCCTCGGTTTTCTAGCCTATCCTCTTTAAACTGTGAATCGTGTCAATATGCTAAGCTTCATCGAGTGCATTTGAGTCATAGAGTCAATAAACGAGTTTCCGTTCCTTTTGAGTTAGTCCATTATGATGTTTGGGGTCCTTGTCCAGTTTTGTCTTCGACTGGGTTTAAATATTTCGTTACCTTTGTGGATGATTTCTCTCGTATCACTTGGCTTTATCTAATGAAAAGTCATTCTGAGTTTTTTTCTCATTTTTAGTGCCTTTTGTGCTTAAATTCAAATACAATTTCATGTCTCTATGAAAACATTAAGTGATAATGCCAAAAAATATTTGTCAGAACATTTTCAGTCCTTCATGTTACAATAAGGAATTCTCCATTAAACCTCATGTGTTGATACACCCTCTCAGAATGGGGTAGCTAAGAGAAAGCATAAACATCTTCTTGAGACTGCATGAACCCCTTTGTTCCGAATGAATGTCCCTAAACATTTTTGGGTCAACACAGTCTCCACAGCTTGTTTTTTGATTAACAGGATGCCTTCACTGGTTCTTAATTGGGCTACTCCTTACCACCAGTTGTTTCCAAATAATATGTTGTTCCCCAGTGATCTAGTGTTGGATGCACATGCTTTGTTTGGGATGTCAGATCTCGAGTCACTAAACTTGATCTGAAGTCATAAGTGTATCTTTGTGGGATATTCTCGTGTTAAAGAGTATAAGTGTTATTGTCAGCTCTTCGGCGTTGCTGTGTCTGCTTGTGTTGCGTGCTGAGACTATCCCATTTTCACTTATATTAGCCCACTTGACTAGATGACCAAGTTCAATCTGCGGCATGAGGCGTGCCCTTGGCCATGCGCGCATCGGGAAGGAGATCAAAACCATCGAGTAAGTGTTGGCCTTGGGATAGAAGCTTAGCTGACATAGTGCGTAGGCAACACCCTTATGAGAAAAAAAAGCAAGCATGCGGTCTAGTTGGGACGCACACAATAGCAGTCGCAACACTCATGGCTTAGAGGGGGCCTGGGGCGCGGCACTTTAAGGAAAACGAGATCAGAGTGGGAGAAGTCTGCCTTATATAGGCACCAAAGCCTTGGGCAACAAGTCTCCTAATTGGAGTGCAACAAGGAGTCTACGTGAAGGAGTCTAGGCACAAATAGCGATAGGAGTCGATCAGAAGATGGTCGAATAGGATTTGCGTGGTTGTGCATAGGAGCCCTGATCAGGCAAGGCTCCTAGTCCGAGAAGGATTCGCGTTGGCTTGCTGTTAAAGACTTAGAGTTAGAGTAGGACTCTTAGTTAGATTTGTACTAGAACTACCCTTGAGCAGCCTATATAAAGGGCCTGAATGCCCACTTGGCTAGATAATTGAGAATTGGATCCAAAAAGAGCATTAACCATTGAGACCATGTGGGAGTCGATGCAGAAGAGTCTTGTAATATAAGAGTAAATAAAATACGAGTTGGGGAGAGAGCCCCGTACGTCTTGTGTTTGTGAACGTGAGCGTGAAGATTTGGACTAGCAATTCCTCGGCGCCTCCTGCATGACAGAGATTTGGGCATGTGACCGATTGGTATCGAGCCACGGATGTGTGCGAGAGTGACGATCGATGCGCTATGCGAGCAAGTAGCAAGGATAGAAGCCGAGGTAGGCACGCAAGTGTCCAGGCTTGATATGGAGATAGGCACAGCTGCTGAGGCTAACATAACCCTTCCGACCGACTTGCTAGGCCTTTCTTCTTTCATTTCCTTGTGAGATTTGATTGAGACACGCGAGAAGGCCTTTGAAGAATGGATGGAGGCTCTCCGTGACAAAGTGTTGGCCATGACCAAGGAGTTCCAAGAGCGGACAAGATCTCTAGAAGGCGAGATCGTATTGCTGAAGTGAGCAATGGTGCAGGGGATAGCATCTACCTCATATTCGCCTCCTACATAGGTGCGAGTGCTTGAGCCCAAGCCTTTTGGTGGTGCGCGTAATGCCAAAGACTCAGAGAACTTCCTTTAGGACATGGAGCAATATTTCATTGCTGCTTGAATACCTGTTGGTGAACAAGTGAAGATAACCACCAAGTATTTAACAGGCAATGCAAAGCTTTGGTGGCGGAATAGAGCGAGCAACGATACTGCTGCTGGTCGACCAAAGATCGAGATGTGGGAGATCTTGAAGAAAGAGCTAAAGGACCAGTTCCTTCCCACGAACACGGCGTGGATGGCTAGAGAGTCTCTAAAGAAGCTCAAGCAGACGGGCTCAGTTAGGGACTACGTGAAGGAGTTTAGCTCACTGATCCTTGACATCAAGGACATGTTCGAAGTCGACAAGCTGTTCAACTTCATGTCCGGATTGCAAGGATGGGCTCAAACATAACTGAGGAGGTAAGGTGTCCAAGACTTGCCCTCAACCATGACAGCAGTGGATTGCCTATTCGACTACAAAGTGACCTCTTCCCCTACTCCCACCCAAAAGGGGAAAGACTAGAAGCAAGAGTCGAGCCGGATGTCGAAATCAAAGCCCTCTAAGATGAGTGGAGGCAAGGGTTGGAAGAAGCCTGATACACAGGCTAAAGTGGGGGAAAGAGCAACTTCCTCACAAGCTACCAAACCATTGGGATGCAACATCTGCGATGGGCCACATCGACGAGAGGCGCGAGGAAGGAGGAAGCCGATGCAATCTGGCCAGAAGATGGGGAGAACAAGGGTCGGAGTCCTATAGAGGCTGACCAGCACCGGCTGGTGAATGCCATTCGAATCGAGGCAACACACAGGGGGTTGATGTACGTTGAGTTGCTGACTGGTGGGCAGAAAATCATGGCATTGGTAGCTAGTGGGACAACCCACAATTTTATATTGATGAGGGAGACGACCAGACTCGGATTGAAGCTCGCTAAAAATGACAGGAAGCTCAAGGCCGTGAACAACCAAGCACAAGAGAAGCATGGCCTGGCAAAGAATGTGGCAATTCATATGGGGGATTGGAAATGTACGATAGACTTCCTTAGTGTTCCTTTGGATGATTTTGACTTCATTTTAGGCAACCATTTTCTTCAGGTAACCTTGTTGCCACACTTAGAATGAGTAGCTGCTAATCATATGGATTAGGAAGTAGCCATGCTTTGTGGCCGACATTAGCAAGCCACCTAAGAGACCTTCGGGGGAGAAGACCTTGTTTGCCCTACAATTAGAGAAAGGACTTAGGGAAGGCGATCACACATATGTCGCGGCACTTATTGAGATCAAGTCGGACAAGCACGTTGAAGTACCAGATGTCGTAGTCCCCATGTTGAGAAGATTTGCAGACATGATGCCTCCCCGAGTTACTAGAAAGTTTGCCCTTTGAAAATATAGACGGATCATCGGATCGGCGCGGGATCGAGACCTCCGCGAAGCTCCTTGTCGAATGACTCCACTTGCGGTGATAGAGTTGCGAAGCAATTGTGAGTTGCTAGGGCTTGGTCCCGACCCTCAAAGCTTCACTCTATGGGGCACCAGTGTTGTTTCAGAAGAAGCAAGATGGCTCTCTTCAAATGTGTGTAGATTACCGAGCATTGAACAAAGTCGCGTCGAGAACAAGTGATGATACCTTTGGTTCTTTGACTGTTGATCGATTGAAACGAGGCGAGTACTTCACCAAGCTAGAGGGGACGAGGCAAATACTACATGTGTGAGACGGTATGGAAGCTTCGAGTTCTTAGTCATGCCTTTCGGATTGACTAACGCCCCAACGACATTTTGTAACCTCATGAATGATGTCTGATGACTTCCTACGGACTCATTCGTGGTGAGTATACTTGGGCGACATCGTGATCTCTGACTGACTCTAGAAGATCACTTGGAGCACCTTTGAGAAGGTGTTGACAGGGTGAGCGAGAATCGGTTGTTTGTGACGAGGAGAATCTTGAGTTCTCGAAGCGAGATCAGGATTTTGGGTCACGGTTCCAAGTCAGTTCATATGGATGGTGCGAAGGTGGCGTAGTGGAGATGCTTCGGCTGACCAAGGTGATAAAAATTCGATCATTCCTTGGCTTAGCAAACCACTACAAGAGATTCATCATGGGCTATTCTAAGATAGCCTGCCCTCTCACGAACCTTTTGAAAAAAGAGAAAAAGTGGAATTGGAATGCAAAGTGTCAAGCTGCCTTCAAAAAGCTTAAGGATGCATGGTTCAAAATCGCGGTATCGGTCACCTACTCGGTGGTCTCAGAGGCCGTAGCAGTCCACGGTGTATCGATCGCGTATCGTAAATCATAAAGGAAATAAGATGATTAAAATATTTTAAAATTTTTAAAATATTATATAAATTATTAGAAAAATAGATATAGTTAAATAAGCTAAAAATTTAATATAAAAAAAAATTTATACTTAATATTATTTAAATAATTAATGAAGCATTCAGTGAAAGATATGTAAGATAATGTTAACAAAAAAAATTATTTTCTAATATAATTGTTCTTCAACGAAAATTAAATTTCTATCCATTAATAAATAAAATTTTGAGGTTGGGAGGGTTAGGATGTATTTTTTGGTTGAAAACAGGGCAAAAATGGGAGCCGGAAGGCTTAAATATACAAAATACAGTTTCTGGAGTCAAAACGGCGTCGTTTTGGTCTTTCTAGGTCCAAAACAACGTCGTTTTAGCCATCAGATTTTTTTTAAATTCAAAACACTATCAAAACGGCGTCGTTTGGTGCGTCGAGGACAGCAGCGTCGTTACTAGTCTTGTTCTCACTTATCCAAAACGACGTCGTTTTTGCTCGGACAGCTCTAAACAACATCGTTTTGATATGTATTTAAAAATAAAAAAAACTAAACGACATCGTTTTGTGTCATACAGAGACAAAACGACGTCGTTTGGAATTGGGTTGTTAAGCAAAAGGGAAACCCCTCTTCTTGCAGGTTGCGATAAAATCAAAAAATGCAGAGTGAAGAAGGAGAAGAAGAGGAAGAAGAAGAAGAAGGGGAGGAGACCTACGCTCCCGAGGCATCATTCGAGGTAGTCTTCTCTCGCTCAGATTCACTGCATTAATCCCGAGACTAGCTCTGTAGGAATGCAATTCGTCGATCATCACTTCATCTTCTAAAAACTACTCCTCGGAGTAAGTTAGGTTTATTTTTTTATTCAGCTTCTTCTTCGCTTCTTTAGTCGACCTGAAATTTCAATAATTCTCGCACTTGATTTTTATTGTTCATTTTTGAAATTTCGCTGTTGGGTTGTTTGTCGAGATTATTCAGATTTCACCGCTGCACCGAAGGCCGACCAAGTCATCTCAACTCTCGGACGAGCTAACGAGTTTACCCAGTTTTGGGCCGACACCTCCTCACTTTCAGACTAGACCCAGATCGACTCGGTTAGCCTCGCCGTTATAGAATCTACCGAGTCGTGACTCGACTCGGGCCGATTTTCAACCCCCAGAAGGGCGATCACCCGTGTTACTAGTTTTGAAACCGCCCGACTCGAGTCATTGCCGAAGTGCACACCTGACTCGTCGACGTGGCCTTAGGTGGTGTGTCGGTGCAAGAGGGTGGGTACCAACAGATTCGAGTCTAAGTTAGATGCACAGAGCAGAGGTACATCAATTAATTTGAGAAAGAGATGTGATTGGCGTCATCCATCATTTAAAGATATGGAAGCACTACTCGATGTGGGAACGCTTGCTCGTAGTAAAGGATCGATTAACGGCCAACACCTTCAAAACTCGTATAGCTCACCGCCAAGCAAGCTCGATGGCAAGAGTTCTCGGGCCAACTTTCACTGCGGTGGGCAATGTCGAGTCGCATACATAAACCGCCGGGCAAATGTGCGCCGGTAGGAAGGAAGCTGCAAATTACATAGATGATCGCTGAGCCGTTGTGGCGCACTTCATAAGAGCGAGTAAGACATGAAGCCTCAAGACTCGACATATCGTGTCGGGCCGAAAGGTGTATGAAGGCACACGCAGAGATATCGGGTTAGAGAACGATTTGTTTTTACTCTACGTAGAGGGAAGTTATACGACCTTCAGCAAGTCGAGACGCAGAGTTATCAAGGAGACACATGATACAAAGTACGGTCACACAGAGATGAGAGAACATCGCATTGCTCGCACGGTCTTTCATCGCTCAAGATGAAGGAAGACGCGGGAAGCTTATGTCAAGACACGCGATGTCGGCTGTTGACAAGACCAAGAGGAAGAAGGAAGCAGGATTATTACGTTCCTCCAGTAAAAAGATCATGGCGTTTATCGGCGGATTTCCATCACGGTTCGGAAGCCGGTGGCTCTTCATCAATTTCATGGTGGTAGATAGGTTCTCTAGCACGCTGTCTTCATACCACCCAAGTGAGTACGTCCAAATAAGAAACAAATAGCAGATCTTCTTCAAAGAACGCTATGAAGAATTTTGGGATGCCTGAGGACATAGTGAGCAATCGAGATACATGGTTCATAAGCAGGTTTTGGGTTGAGGTGTTCAAGATGTAGTACAAAGTGCTCTCATCGTTAATCACCTCGTACATCACACCAAGCGGGTAAATCGATGCTGAGGAGTACTTCAAGTACTCACACAACCACCGAACAATCAATTGTCTTGCATAATCATAGCGAAGTTCAGCCATAGGAATGAGCCCTTTTGAGGTAGCAATTGGGTTCCAACCTTGCACGCCCTTGGACGTGCTGGTTTTTTAGTAACCTGGATGTAGCGTGAGTCCTACTACATACAAGTTTACGAAGTCTAGGCAGATTTACATTTCGATGAAGTTCTCGACAATTGAGAAGGCAAGTAGATGGCTAAGAAATATATGATAGCGTTAAAGAGGCCTGGAATTTGAGGAACTGAGTAAGGTTCTGCATGAAGCTAAATCATCAAATTTGGAAGAAAATCCGAAATAAGTAATTTAAAAGAGGCTTGATCCCAAAGTATGATAACCCCTTTGAAATTGTGAAGCGCATTGGGAACGTGGCCTACAAACTCGAAGCGCCAGAGATGGTCACTCGACATTCCAAGCTGCTTCATCATCATAACCCTAGTCCTGACAAAGTGCAAAGCAAAGCGTAACCCGCCTGCAACGTATTCAGTTCCTTCAACAAAGAGATTGCAAGTAATCCTCGCGAAGATAGGAAGACGGGCAACTAGAAGAATATGACCGAGTACTTGGATTCATTGGAAGGATGCCCGGTCATGGAAGCAAGTCAGAGAAGTTACTTAGACAAATAAGATCGATCAATGAGTATAGCGATTGGTGTCAGCACCACGCCGACCACTCCTAATGGGGAGGGTTTGTTACCCCGACTAGACGAATTTAGTTCAACGCTGCACGAGAAGGCCGCTTTAGCCCCATGTGCGCATCGTGCGGAAGGGAGATCAAGGCAAATCGAGAGCAAATGCTGGCACGAAATGAGAAGCCCTAAGAAGATAGCGCGTGAGCCAAGCACAATAAACGGGCGGAAGGCAAGCAGCGCGGCCTAGTCGGGACGCACGCAGCAACGCGATTTCGTCATCGCTGTAGGGGCCTAAGGTGCGCACCGAAGGAAAACAATATCGAGCGGGAGCTATACAAAAGACCGGGGCTTTCCTCGGGGGGCAAACAATAAGTTCCCCACTGGAGTGCAACAAGGAGTCCCGCAAATGTATGAAAGCCGCGCATAAGGGAGTCCTATGGCAGTAGGACTGCTGATCAAGAAAGACTCCTAGTCCAAAAAGGATTCGTGTGGCTGTGCATAGGAGTCTTGATCAAGCAAGACTCCTAGTCCGGGAAGGATTCGCGTTGGCTTGTTGTTGAAGACTTAGAGTTAAAGTAGGAGTTTAGTCAGATTTGTACTAGGACTACCCTTGAGAGGCCTATATAAAGGGCCTGAGTGCCCACTTGGCTAGATAATTGAGAATTGGATCCAAAGAGAGCATTGAGCATCCCGACCATGTGGGAGCCTATGCAGAAGAGTCTTGTATTTTAAAGAAGAAATAAAATACGTACTTTTGACATCTGTGGTTTCAGGAGAACGTGAGGCATCAGAAGGCCGGCTCAAGGTGCTCTAGGGCGCCACACACTAAGTCGAATCGCGCAGACACCTTCCATCTACTATTACGAGTCAGGGAGAAAGAAGTACTTTGGCATGAGCTTATAGAATACTATCACCGATTGTTTCTCTCGAATCGCTTCGCCCTTACCAGTAAAACCTCCGATCACTAGTCTACTTCGCGCCAACACCCCTAGTCTCAGCCCCACCAATCGGGCTACATCGATCCAGCTCTCGCCGACGATCTTCCCATTGCTCTCCGTAGCGTAAACATCGCGTTTATCCAATTTCTCATTTTGTTTTATGACCAATTAAGCCATCACGCTCTTGTTCTTTTATCGCATCCTGAGAATCTATTTTATCGCTTCAACAAGAAGTTTATGCGTAAGCCCTCACTACCCTGGGCTAGCGTAGGCTGTTAGGAGGAGATACGCTGGATCGACAAATTCCATTTCAGATTTCGCCTCGCTTACCGCTTCTAAGAAAGTCATCGTTTGGCTGCGAACTGATGTTCACGTGAAGGTTAATCCTCGACGGATCCATTTGCCTATTGATAGCTCGCCTTGTCGCGAAAAGACCAAACGCGGTGTGGACTATTCGACACTCGTTGTTGTGTTGTTAATGTAACGCTCAAAATACCCTGTAATTTTATAATAAATTTATTATATATTCCTAGGTATCACTGTATTTTTCCAAATTTTAGATTTAACATTAAATGATTATCAATCCGTAAATAAACCCAAGTTTCGAAAAAGAGCAAATATGGAAATTGTAAAATGGGGACCTATAATAAATAAGTTTTATATGTCAAGTGAAAATAGAGACTTAAAATGAAAAATAAATAATAGAGAAACGGAGGACTCAAATATAAAAACAAAGAAAAAGAAGAAAAATCAAGGAAAGGGTATTTTACATGTAGAGTGATAAGTTTCTCCTTTTTAAAATACTGATTTAGTGATCCATAAGAAAAAGGAAAACAAGAGAAAACGGGAGAGGTGAGTTTAGAGCCAGAAGCTCTCACTTCTCCCAGATTTAACGACGGCCATAGGTCCCAGCGGGCAAAAGTGGAAAGTCCTTCCTCGTGATTAAAGAGCCAGTAGAGATCGACCGAGGAAGTTTCGACAACCTACTATGTGGCCTTCATTGCGGTCATTTTCTACCCTAAGCTGTCATTATCAGGATAATACAGACAAATTCTGACCCCAGGCTGAATTTCTGCGTGGGCAAATAAAGAGAATCGGTAGTGAGTCCTTCCGTAAGTCAGAGCCACATCAATGAACTTGATGTTAGCCAATCTCCTCACCCTGACCCTCCGTAGACCAAGTTATAGTCCTTTAACGAGGTCACCAAGCACCTGGTGGTCGCTTCCTCGCTAATTCTGGTCAATCTTCACCCTGCGACCTTAGAACGGGTTTTTGAGTAAGAAATAAAGGGAATTTAGCGTATCCTTCGAAATCGTAGCCACATCAATGAACTTGATGTTAGCTAATTTCTCACTTTGACTCGTAGACCAAGTTATGGTCTTTTTACTCGACAAATAAACGGGTGAGAGTTCAAACATGAGGTCATGCAATGAGGTCGGGCCAGATTACAGCCAGAGGGTCACACAGACTTCATGCACGCAGGTTAGCAGACCTCATCCTGTAGTAGAGGTCGCAGATCTCGTCCCAAGAGCCTGGGCCACCTCGTAGAGTCACTGGCCCCGTAGAGCCTACCATCCCGTGGTATGGGCGCCCGTCGTGATTCGACCACTGCATTTACCTCCAACTTCTAAGGCCATAACTCCGTCCTAACTCCGATCAGTGTTCTCGACTCTGCGAAAGCCCATAGTCAAGAATCCATCCATATGCCCGAGGAAGATAGAAGGTAAACCGAGGTGTCGACCGGTCGTCATGTAGAGGTCAACTGCCGGGCCAGTCGCCGTCTGGTCGACTACGCATGACCTCCAACTTCCTGGTCAGCATCTCATCTCGCTTCAACCATCTGGTGTTCTCTTCGACTCGGCGCAAAGCCCATCGAGTCAAGCAATTACATTCATATGCCTAAGGAGGATATTAGATGTCAAACCGAGGTGTTGGGACCGAAACGCCACTTCGCCCCACCGCCATCAGCGTCGCCGTCTCCGGTCGACCACGCACGCACTCCAACCCTGGGCGTCGTCTCCTTCGCTCAACTCCGATTCAGGTGTTCTCGACTCCCATGGAAAGCCCATCGAGTCAAGAATACATCTGTTATTCCTCGAGGCAGATAGAAAATGACCGAGGATGGGATCGAAGTTTCGCCCAGGCCAGCCAGCTCGTCACCAGATTCGATCGCGCATGACCTCCAACTTCTAAGTGTCATAATTCCTTCGTCCGAACTCCGCTTCGTGTTCTCGACTCTATGGAAAGCCCATTGAGTCAAGAATTCATTCATATACCCAAGGGAGATTGTATGTTTGACTGAGTAGTATTGGGACAGCTCGCCCAGTCGCCTCGCCGTCGCTCAGATTTGATCAAGGCACGACCTCCAACTTCTGGGAAGGTCGGTAACTCTTCTGCTTTAGCCCCGATTCAGGTATTCTCGACTCTATGGAAAGCCCATCGGGAAGTCAAGAATCCATCTATATATAGCTTGGTCAAATTTGGAAATCATATTAATTCTCTCGGTAATCAATCCTAACCAAAACCACTAGTATGCACGAATAATATTGTTCTTTAATGGTTTTGGAATGTGGGATCCATTTCAGAGAGCGGAAAATAACTGGTAGATTGAGATTCCGTGATCGGAATCAAAGTGTAAAGATTCGGGGCCAGAGCTCAACACTTATTCGCTTTCAAGTTGGTGACGCGTCATTTCTGTGTTATATCAGATATTGAATTGATTTGGTGTGCGATCATAAATGCTCGCTATAAAAATTGCATGATTATTGAAATGGAAATTGAGTTTTATAAAGCATATTGCAGTACCATATTTTGCTAAGGGCAAAGGATTCAACGCCTTAATAGAATGTTAACCGCTTATTTCGCATTAATGATGCTGACGCAGATACCAATATGTTTCAATAGTAGTGACTGCAACTATCAGACATGCCATCCACATCAAAGCAGCCAATGCGGATCAGACGGTAGTTGTTCACTATTTTGATTGTTTATAACTGGCCAAGAAATTTCACGGACCAGATCGGTTATAAAACCATGATATCGCCCAGAAATTCATTGGACCGTGTTTGACTCGATCATCCCCAGATATCGAATACATAGGTTAAATTCGTTATGCATAATCAATTGATTGGCATAACCGATTTGACTTATAACTCGAATATTTTCTAATAGAATCAATAACATAATTGCATATATTAACATTCAGACAGAAATATTGATTATGAAAATGTATTTATGGGATGATCAATGAACTATAATTCTATCAGAGTATATATATCAAAGAGGCAGATTGTATTTATATCGATCATCCAAAAGATTTGAAAGTTCAATTATTAAATTGTATGAATTGATTTAAGTCGGAACCGAGGAATGGATTTGTATAGAACCTACTAAGCATGAAAATGCTTAATGATTGCTTTTACCACGCGCGTACCGAGTGATAGATAGCGATCGAAAGCTGACCCAAGATAGAGGAGCGCCAAGTCATAAAGAAGGAAATTTTGAGTATGTCTTACATGTGCATTCATTTCATGTTTTCTTTCGATATTGATATTATGTAAAACAATTTGAACTTCCGAACATCTATTTTTGTAAATCATAATAAAAGGTCACCGCCTTCATTGTAAAATGTATTTTGTTGGAATATAAATGTTTGCTGGGCTTGCCCAATTTTGAAATCGCTTCCGCAAAGATATGATTTTGAGTGATTTTAGTGGCATCCCGGACTCTGGTTCGATCCCCAAACTGCCTGCCTGCCTGCAAGGGGGCGCCACGCGATCCTGGGTTTTTATTTCCCGCTACCACTCTATAATCGGGATCTCCACCACTGGGATACATTAAAAATGTCTTTCTTCGCGACCGACCTTCAGAGGAGTGCGATATAAGAACCTCCGTGCCTCACCGATAAAGCGAAATTATTTGCTCGCCTTATGGTCGTCTTCCACGCGGGTTTGGCAAATTCAGCCAAGTCACAGGAATTCGCACGTTAAAAGGTAACCAAATCCTTCGCTTTCTACGTAAAACCCAATTCGATATCATTCCTGGTAGCAGCTGCATGCGATTTATATCATATCACTGAGAGTGACGCTAAAGGTATCTTATCTCTTTTTTTTTTTTTTTTTTTTGATCTGTAAAAAGCAGTATATAGATTAAAAAGAGCACAAGGTGCTCAAAGAGAACACGATAAGGATACAAAGAAAAACCTACTCCCTCTCACCTATACCCTGATCCATGACAAAAAACCCCAATTAACCGAATTTAAGTTATCAACAGACTATTAACTTAGCCTTCCACCCACCATGTGGAAAAACACACAAAAAATGATTTCATCCCGTGAGCAAGAGGGGACCTCATTCTAAAACCACCTATTCCTTTCCATCCACACCGTCTGTGAATATACAAAGAGGAAATGCGCCATCCAAATTTCTTCCCGCTTTTTTCCAACACTCAGCACTCGGCAAGGAGTAGTTGATCAACCCATCTGGGAACACCCGCTAAAAATCGGGCACACAAAAGAAGATCCCATAACATCTTCGCTCTCGAAAGCCGATAAGCAAAGCTCGGGTCTATTATTTCCTCATTCTCTTCACATAAACAACACCTGTTTACTAGGGGATTCCCTTCCTCTTTAATTTGGTCAGCGTAAAGCACCTGCAGGGAAGCTTCCCGAGCAAAAAATCCCGATTTGGGGGAACGATTGGGTTCCCGGATGGATCGCGAGGAAATGCGTAGGAGGAGAGTACCTCGGCTTAGATACATAAGACTAGGCGAAAAACCAAAGTCTAGACTCCTTGATAACGATCCCGATCCTCTCTTGAAATGGCTAATTTTTTTGTTGTGAGAGTGAAGGCCAGCTCCCTCTTCGTCTCCCAATCGTTAAAGGTGCCAGAAAAGGCCCCGGGGACCACCCCCTCCTCCCTTGAGGAATCCCAGAGCATCTACCCTTACTAGCATCTTTGTGAGCGCCAGGATTGAACAAAGTGGGAATTCATTGCCTGACAGTTTCATTGCACGAGGTCCTTCAATTGACCTCTACCATTTCTAAGAGATGGAGTTTTGAAAAAGGTGAGTCATTCTTTTCTGATTTCTTTCCATAAGTCAGTATCATAGCCTCCCCTGATGTCCCTAGTGTTCCAACCCCCAACTTCCTCACCGAATTTGGTACTGATCACCAGTCTCCATAGAGAGTTCCTCTCATTAGCAAACCGCCAACACCACTTACAAAGCAAAGCTTGATTCATCATGGAGAGACCTCACTAATCCCACCTCACGTTTCTCTTGGCGAAGCAGTATTCCGGTTGACTTCGAGGTGGGGTTTTGCGCTCTAAATTACCACCACCCCAAAGAAAGTCTCTCTGAATCTTCTCCAGCCTGGACCAAACAATCTTTGGCATTCTAAACAGAGAGAGAAAGTAAATGGGGAGGCTAGACAGAGTACTTCGAATAAGGGTCCTTTCTTTAGAGCCAATTCCATACAAAGGACTTTGGGATGCTAAGATACTTTCTAGGCATTGAAGTTATTTGAAGAAAACATGGAATCTTCTTATCTCAAAGGAAATATGTACTTGATCTATTGTCTGAGATTGAAAAGTTGGGGGTAAAACTATGCAATTCTCCTATGGTTCCAAGTGTACACCTTACTAGAAAAGGCGAAACATTTGAAGATCTTGAGAGATATAGAAGACTAGTTGGGAAGCTCAGTGACCTTCTGGAGTCACTAAATCTTGATATTACATTCGGTCGTGTGGCAAGTCAATACATGTCTTCTCAATGATTGATCATTGAAGCGGTAATAGAACAAGGTCTACGTTACTTGAAAGGAGCCCCAAGACATGGTATTTTATACAGTAATCATGGGCTTCATGGATGCTGATTGGGCAAGATCTAAGGAGGACAAGAGGTCCACTATAGGTTATTGTGTCTTTGTTGGAGGAAATATAGTCTCATGGAAGAGTAAGAAACAGAGTGTTGTCTCTCGATCTAGTACAAAGTCTGAATATAGAGCGATGACACAGTCCGTATGTGAGATTATGTAGCTTCATCAACTCTTGATGGAAGTCGACATTAAGACACTAGTCCTAGCAAAACTCTGGTGTGACAACCAGGTTGCCCTTCATATTGCTTCTAATTTGGTATTTCATGAACAAACTAAGCATATTGAGATAGACTGTCATTTCGTTCGTGAGAAAATACAACTCAGTTTGATTTCTATAGGATATGTGAAGACTGGAGAACAATTAGGTGATATCTTCACAAAGGCTTTAAATGAGGACTGAGTTAGTTATCTATGTAACAAGTTGGGCATGATTAATATACATCTTTCCATTTTGAAGAGAGAATATTATAGCATATATATCTACTTTACATATAGAGTTGTAATCTAACAGGAAACTTGTCTTATAGGTTATGTCATTAGGAAGGTTAGATTGACTTTTGTATATATATATTCACAATGGATCAATGAAAAACACAAAGAATTCATTCCTCAAATTCTTTTGTCTTGCTTTCTACTATGGCAAAGTCAACCTCACATAATTTATGAAACAAAAAGAAAAACCAATAGGACTAAAACTTACAAATGTCCAACAGCAGATTAATGTGTGCACTATTAACATAAGTTGGAGTTGTAAAGTAACTACATTGAAAATAAAATTCTAGGCAAGAAGGTGGAGAGACAGATATATACATTCCATTCATATGAATGCATTTATATGTGAGTGATATTGTGTAAATTCATTATTCTGAAAGATGGACACAGTATATATGCACACATCAGTATAAAGTAAATAACTGCAGGAATCAAACATCAACTTGTATATTTGGTTTTTGTAAATAATCTTACTTTTTCAAAATCATCAACAACTACAATAGAAGTGAATGGAAAACTAGAAATTACCCGCGGAACCAACATATCCATGGCTGCAACAGTCTTCCCATCATCATTTTGCCTCATATAGAAAGCCTTGATATCCTAGAAGGTTCTCACAGAGAAAATTTTAGTGGTATTTCCATGATAACTAATACCACCTCAAAAAAGTGTTATGTTTCCAGTGGGTAGGACACATGCCTTAGGATAGTCTCTAATTATCACGGGGCATCCACCAAAGGCCACTTCGGTTATGTAACGCTCATGCTCACTTTGCAAATCACATCCCCACTTCACCTATAAAATTTTTCAGCTCATTAATACATACAAAATATTTTCTGCACATTTCTTTTTCTTTTTTCAAACATGTAGTAAAAAGATGCAAATTTCATTTATTTTTTTAGTTCTTTAAGTTGTGGATCCAAGCATTTCCAGAAATCAAGAAAAAATAATAATTCCAGAAAAACTAGAATAGCAAATACTAGAACATCAAAAAATAGTAAAGAGAGGGAACAGAAAGGGAAAAAAATCAAATTTGGTAGCAGGACAAGGTCATGTTTCCTTGTTAGATTTTTTTTTTATTTGTTTAGTTTGAATGAGAAGGTGTTTTGTGTGCTTCTTTGAGGTGTTCATGGTGTTATTTTGGCATCCTGTGTATACATGCGCTGTACTAGGATACACCCCCAAATTGTTGATTGGCGTCTTCTATATCAAGCAGCAAAGGATTCTCTAATTTGTATCCTTTCCAATTAAGCTTGCTAACATATTCAAGATGGTCATGTTTCCTTGTCAGATTTTATTGATTTGTTTAGTTTTAATGAGAAGGTGTTTTGTGTGCTTCTTTGAGGTGTTCATAGTGTTGTTTTGGCATCCTTTGTTACGCATGCCATGTACCAGGATACACCCCCAAATAGTTGATTGGCGTGTTCTAAATGTTCTTTTTTGCCTATCAAAAAGGAACTAGTATCAAAGATTTGCATGAAAACAAGATGAGTTATTTTTTATAAGTAAAGATAAGTATATAGAAAAAGGCGCTAAGAAAGCACCCGAGAGAGGACTTACCCCCACACCAAGCAAAAACCAAAAACCGCAATACAAAGCAACCCCTTCCTCATTTACATCACATCCAATCAATAAACTCAACTAAGGTCGAAGGACCATTCTCTATAAAGAACTTTGTCTCTGACCAAAGCAAAAAAAGAAACAAGTTTTTTAGATTCTGTATGGACAAAAAATCATCTTTGAAAGCAATTCTATTTCTAGGCTTCCACACAGTCCAAAACAAGCAAGAAGGAGCTGTTTGCCAATCTTTCTTCCTTCTCTTGCCAACGAAAGCACATTTCCAACCTAGAAGCATCTCTCGCATTGAGCCTGACATGATCCACGTGGCGCCAAAAAGAGAAAAAAGTAACTCCCAAAGAACTCTTGTTTTGCTATAATGGAGAAGGAGATGATCTACTGACTCCTCCCTTTGTTGACACAGAAAACATCTATTAAGTAGATACACACCCCTCCTTTGGAAACATCTGAGTCAAAATTCTTCCCCTTTTTGCTTCCCGAGTGAAAAACTGATTTTGGGTGAACATAAGACCTCGAATCATCGGCCAAGGAAGGGCTCAAAGGTGCTCAAGCGCAGGCCTTGTACATGGATTTGACAATGAAAGCTCCCGGTGTTCGACAATTTCCACCCAACCCTATCTACATCTTCCTCATCCAAGGTGTATCTTCCAAGCCGACATAAAAGGCTTTCTACCTCATCCACTTCCCAGTCATTGAAAGACCTTGTAAAGATAGGGTTCCAACCACATTGATAAAAAAAGATAGGGTTCCAACCACCTTCACCAGATACATCGTTCCAATAATCCCTCACCCAGGCCTCCTTAGACTCGGCCATGGCAAACAACGAAGGGAAAGAGACCTGTAAAGGGGTATTCTCCAGCCAAGCATCCTTCCAAAACTTGATTCTCTGGCCATTACCAACCTCAAAGGACAAATTGCTTCTAACACACGACCAACAAGTCAAAATTGCCTTCCACAACCCCAACTTGAACGCCTCTCGTATCTAAGAATTTTTTAGCCTTCCACGTTCCCATACTTTCCCGATTACCTCATTCAGCAAGGTCCCTTCTCTATGGCAAACCTCCAACACCACTTAGAGAGCAAAGCCTTATTAAGCCAACTCAGATTCTTCACTCCGAGGCCTCCACTTCTCTTCTCCTTACACACTATCTCCCACCTAACAAGATGAGACTTCTTATCCATTCGACCCCCGCCCCATAAAAAGTTTCTTTGAATATGCTTTAGTCTTAAATTAACTGTTTTAGGAAGTTGCAACAGAGACAAAAAGTAGATGGGCAAATTGGATAAGGTGCTCTTAATCAATGTGGCACGACCCCCTTTGGAAATATATTGACTCTTCCACAAAACCAATCTCTTTTTGAACCTCTCCTCCACATCGTCCCAAACTCTAACAGATTTGTAGCGAGCACCCAAGGGTAGACCCAAATAGGTAGAAGGTAATCTCCCCACTTTACACCCAAGCTCAACAACGAGCAACTCCATACCCTCAACTCTTCCTATTGGGATGAGCTCACTTTTTTCCAAATTGATCTTCAAGCCTGAAAGAGCCTCAAACCACATTAAAAGCCAAGAAAGGAAGGTAAGTTGATTCTGATCATTCTTAACAAATACCAATGTATCATCAGCAAACAGCAAATGGGAAACCTTAACACCCTCCCTCTTAAAGCCCCCCACATTACAAGTCGAAATAAAACCCCCATCCACCGCTCTCTTCAATAATTGGCTGAAAGCTTCCATAACTATTACAAACAGATAAGGTGAGAGCATGTCACCTTCGCGAAGGCCCCTCGAGCTCTGGAAGAAACCAAAGGGGGAGCCATTGATCATCACAGAAATGCACCACGAAATCCACCTCTTACCAAAACCCATTTTGGATTGCTTGCAATCGAGGAACGACCGAGTTCATGGTCATATGCTTTCTCCAAATCTAGCTTACACATGATAGCACTAGAATTACCCCTCACTACCGAGTCAATAACCTCATTAGCCACCAACATTGCATCCAAAATCTGTCTGCCCTCCACAAAAGCATTTTGAGCTTTCAAAATTACTTGAGACATGCAACCCTTAAGTCTATTAGCCAAAACTTTCGCTAACCACTTATACAACCCTCCCACCAAGCTTATTGGCCTATAATCTTTCAAATTTTCAGCCCCTCCTTTCTTCGGTACCAAAACTAAAAAGGTGGCATTCATACTCTTCACGAAGCGCCCCTTATAACGGAATTCATTGAACAACCTTAGCACATCCTCTTTAACAAAGTCCCAGCACTAGATGAGTTATTAGTTCTGAAATAACATTTTTTTTTATAGGTAAGAGTGAATATATACATATATATATATGATCAGATCTGAAATAGAACTTGATCATAAGATCTTTAGGAAAATGTCATCAAGATGAGGCAAAACAGTGAAAAGGCGTGATTAAAGCTTCCAATAATCTTCTGAAAAGAATGTCCAACCCATTTTCTCTACTTGAAACTGGCCGAGCAAAGAAGGGAGCACAACCCAAAACATAAAAAATATACATGGAGCATCACACCTAGTCATCTTTGCATGAAACGAGGTACACCAAATGTCTTTTTGTAAATTTCAAAACTAGTCACTGTTATCTCCCTCGTATTATTTCCCAGAAGGCTCTTCTGGAAGAGAACTCAAACATAATGAATTGAAAGATCAATCACTTGGCAACCGATGTCAAATAAAAAGATGTACCATCAATAAATTAACAACTAATACTTAATCCAAGATTTGAAAAGAACTAATTAATGCCATTATAGTTAACAAAAATGTTTAAATTTGGCCCATCAACAAATGGGATAGGGAAATTAGGTGGGAACAATCATTGGGAGACGAGACAAGCCATTGAAAGATAAGGTTCATCATTATCATTCAACTACCAACTTTTCTAAAGGTCTAGTTGGGCTTCACACAAGGAATAAATGAATTTAGGAAAGAGTGTAGCCTCTTTTGGGCTTAATAAATTAAGGAACAAATATGTAGCAAGGTTAGAATATGTGACTTCCTACCAAACAAGGTTGTAATATTATGTTGAACTACCAATTTTCAAAAAACCTTAAGCTTGTAGGATTTGGGTTCATAATATATGTCATGCACTCTAACAATTAAAAACTTCAACAAAACATGTATTGTAATAAAAATTCATGCTTCAATTGGTTAAACAACAGAGACATGCATTTCAAATTTGAAGATCAAAGTAATAAAGACAAACATAAGGATCACCAGAAACCTTGCGAAGGAAGTAAAAGCAGAAGGTACCGGGAATTCAAATTTCTTATTTGCTTTGAGAAGAAGTTCAACTGCATCAGTATAAGTCAACTGCACAAAATTTTTTTCAGCCACATCCTGTTGATCAGAATATATTTTTTAAAGAATAATCCAAATACCAGGGCACACATGGAACAAGTATACTATTGCAATATGAGGTCTATGAAAAGCTTCAGATAGAAGACATAGTCATGAAACAGAACAACCAGAAGGTGTTGATAGTATAACAAAAAGTTTTAAGTGGATAAGTTATGCGGGAAGCTCATACACTTAATCGATTGATAATGCCTTTCTCAATCCAAGTGTTGAAAAACTCCATATCCTCCTTGCAGTTTTCAAGGATGTACATTACCTAACACACATAAAACTGCATATTACTCCAAGAATCAAGTAATTAACATGGAGATACACTCACAAACTTTAGTGTTCCATATAAAGGGTTTTAAATTGACAATGGATGTGAAAAGTAACATACTACATACTGGAGATAGGCAGTTGCACAGGCCATGTCATCGTTCAGATCAGCAAATGCAAGTTCTGGTTCTATCATCTTAAACCAACAAACAAAGTTCAAGTGTTGTGTTTGACAATTCATGAAACAGGATCCACTGGTCTAGGGAAAGAGAAAAAGGAGAAAAAGAAGGGCTAGATACCCAACTCTAATTGTTTCTTTTCTTTACTTTTGAAATTGAAAAATCCAAGCTAAATAAGGAGGGAAAAAAAGAAGGCTAGATACCCAAAATTCAGCTAAATGTCTAGAAGTGTTAGAATTTTCTGCTCGAAATGTAGGACCAAACGTATACACCTGGAGCAAAAATAAAATTTTGTCATTAAGGAATTTGACAATGATGATTAAACAAAAGTTACAATATAGAGGCAACAATAACAATTTGAAACTAACATCAAGACAAGGAAAGATATACATCAGAAAGAGCAGTGGCATATGTTTCAGCATTGAGTTGGCCTGAGACAGTCAAGAATGCTGGTTTACCAAAGAAGTCCTAAAACATGAAAAGAGAAAATGAAGGTTACAACAATGGCACTTAACAAAATCAGATACCTGGCATTAACCCTTTCAAAAATAATGATTATACTAAGCAAAATCTGAAACTAAGAAAGACCTTTATTCATGATCATATAGGACGACCAGATCCATTCATGATGGCAACTAGGGTCTAACCTTAAGAAATCACACGAGAAGTCTCCCAAATTCCTCACTTATGGTAAGAAAAATATTATATCTAGATTGCAGTGTGAATGGATGAACCATGAAAATAATTATTGCTTACAGCATGAAAATTGGTTTCAGTATTCAATTTCTTTCATGGCAATCCTCAACATACAGAAGTTCTGAACAAATCCAGGCACCTAGATATGTTTTTTTTTTTTTTTTGATAGGCAAACAAAACAGTATATTAAAAAGAGGGAAGCCCAAACGGGCACCCCTAAAGAGTACACAGGAAGTAGACAAAGGGGGCTGAAACCAGCACAAAAAGAGGGCTAAGACAAAAACCTACCAGCCCACCACACAAACTTTGGTTGCAACACAAACTTGAATATAGAAAATTTAACTCACTTGTGACCAATCAATTGAACCATCTTTTGTTTTAGGAATGGCATTCACATTAGAATCAGTAGCTTCTTGGGAACTAGGGATCTGATTAACAAAAAAGAAAAGAAATAAATAAGTAAAACCTTACCAATATAGGGAGATGTATAACAGGATGATATAGAAGCTACTAATATGGAATTGAAAGAAGACATTGACTAGTATACTAAAACATGTGACTAGTGAAGCAATATCGCCCAAGAGCCCCAATATTTTATGATAGGAAAACAGAACAGAGAAACAGAGATAACCTTATAAGATAAAACCCAAGTGCTTCGGTATTGTGGAATAGAAAAAGGAGGGCAACTTAAAACCCCTTCCAACATCTAAGTCGAGTGACCACAGAACATATCGTTCGGGTTGCATAATTCATACAAAATCATATCAAATCTAAATAAACAGATAGATTTATTGCTAGTGCAAGACTTGGTGCACTTCCTATGGAGTAACACTCTTAGTTCTCAATGCAAAGGAAACAAAGACAATTCTCTAATGAGAAACTAAGACTTGGTGAAAAAGAAAAATGAAGCATATTGAATAAGAGGAAAAAGAAAAGAAAAAGGTGAAATAAAAGATCTCATCCAGGAAAAACTCTCACAAGAGGAAAAAAAGGAGAGGGGGACAATGAGGGTATAAGAGCCAAGGGCATAAACTAGGGTTGTTATGTGGCCCAGTATGAGCATTCAACTTCTTGTGAACCTGATGCTTGGATGGAAATGTATGTATCTCAAAACATGCAGCAATCAGAATGCATAAGCTCAATCAACACGTATTACCCAATGTAGTCTTTATAAAAGAATTGGATCTTGGATTCTCATTGATCTTCATAATTGCAAGATAATTTAAACTATTCCCCATTTTTCTTTAATAATTTTCTTCAAGAAAAACTCTTCCTCAATTTTCCCCCTTTTGTTTTTTTGATAGGTAATTTTCCCTGATATCAATTTAAACTATACTTAACATGAGACATGTAATTAATTAGTAAAAATCCTCAAGAAATCAAAAAAAGATTGTGTAGTGGGAAAAGCAAATGCCAGACACTATGTGCATTAAGAGGTGCTAGGGAGTTTAAGGATATTAGAGAAGATCTCTTTTTAGTAGGACAATATGAAACAAAATGAATTCCCTCAACAGTCACTTGGAGACTTTTGAGATCAAAATTCAAACCCTGTTACATTCCAGAAACTCATATGCTAATATAATGTTTCTTTAATTCATGCTTCAAGTAGAAAGAAAAATATATTCTGCAGTAAAAATATATGTAAATTGAAAACTATCCATTGAAATAAAAACAAACTAATCCATGACATAGAGCATACCAAAGTAGTCACGCAGAACTGTTCACCTGCTCCTTCACAATCCGAAGCGGTAATAATGGGACTTGAGATCCAAACAAATCCATTTTCTTGGAAAAACTTGTGAGTAGCATAGGCAAGAGCATTTCTCACCCTGGCAACCTAAAACCAGTTTGCAACATCAGAAGGATAAAAAAAATTTCCCTAAAAGAGGACTAATCACAAAAGAAAAATAAACTCATAAAATAGCTTTAACCAAATTGACTTGCCAAGCATGAACTGTATGGAGAACATCATAGGCAACCATGGAGTGGACATAGAATGTCCCAGACTTCCAACAACATTAAATGCATGCCAACTAGGAGTTGAGTAGCACAAATAAAAATCGTCTGAAATAAAACTGGCATGTTTTCTTAAAAATGGTGACAAAAACTATCAGCATAACAGTCTGATAAATAAAAAAAACTATCAGCATAACAGAAGGGTTTTTCATCAAGATGAACCCCTATTAGAACTCGATAGTGAATTGCAAGTGCTACAGAGCTCTGAAACACAAAATCATAAAGCAGTTCACGAAAAGAAAAAAAAATTAATATTTTTCATTAATTTTCTTAAAAATGGTGAAGGAATTGATTGGCTCCTTTAGGAACAACCCTTCAAATTACAAATTTTTATTCATTTTACCATTTAATAACTCATAATCATATCTTGGTAACTAAATATTCTGAACTTGAAAATTTTAAACAGACTTTTCAAACACTTAAATATTATTTAATGGATGAAAATGGGATAACTTATAAGCCCGATCCAGGTAGTAACATCATTTGAATCCATTTGATTTAAATAGGTATTTTCTCCATCATAACTATTGTGAAGAGACATCCACAATAATTAGTCTAGAACAGTTTATTTGTGAAAATGCATGTATAGCCAAAAACAGATCAAACCTAAAAGCAGGTCAAGTTCTAATCATTCAAATTAACTCTGTAGTAACAAGATCAGCTAAGCCTTATTTGGGTACTCTGGGAGCAATTGTTCATGGACATTATGGGGAAATCCTATCAAAACTATCAACATAACACAAGGGTTTTTAGAGAGATGAATCTTTATTAAAATGGCTCATGAATCTACAGAGCTCTGAAAAACACAAAATCGTTAAGCAGTCCAATAAAAGAAAAAAATTAAAAATTAAATTTAAGGGAAAATGCATAGAATGTGCAAGTAAATTATCATTAGAATTGTAATATAGAATATTGTTGTAGTCTTGGAAATTTGAGTTCCATCTAAAGGCAACTATTGTGGGGGCAATCTAATCATCCATAAAAAGCCACTTCCAAAAGTGCCATTAACCACATTTCAAAGGAAATAAACTATTTTTTATTAGTATTTTCAGTGCTTAATTCCCCATATTTAAGGGTCAAGAACAATCTTCCAGCAGTCTGATTAAAAGCATGCTGGTGATCAAACCATAAGATTAGTTTTCTCAAGTTCTTCTTCACCAAATATATATTGTCCTTCCCTTCCCATTTTAAAGCCTTCAACTCATCCTCCAGCATCATCAATCAAACTTGAGCATTTCTGAACCATCTAAATTGACATGCTGTGTCTATCTATCAAAACAAAATTGACATGCTGTATCACATATCAGACTACGGATATTTTTCAAACAGTTCATATTGTCTTTTCTTTTTTTTTTTTAATGTTCTTAATCTTAATGTCTATCCCTTACAACCATCTTGCTGAACATCCTTATCATGACCACACTCATTTATAACATGCTACTTCTTGGTTGTTGCAGATTCAGCTTCATAAATCATTACCTTGAACAATCATTGCTCTTCTTTGATCAACATTCATCATCACATAAAGGCCAAAACCAACCACACTATATGCATCCAATACCAATTTACAGGTAGCATACAAGTCATAAAAGTCTTCCAAATCAAGTGAAACTCCATTAATCAACATATATGTTATTTGTAAAGTGGATTAAGTGATTGGATCTCCTTCCACATTTAGGTAACAAAACAGAATTTCCTTCCGAAACCAAAATAATAATAACAATTTTTATTTTTTTTGATAACCATGGATATTCAGGCCAGCTTGCACGCACCTCGATTAATCCCCCGGAGCACTGAAATTAACGGTCGCGTAAACTTGAGGGGACTTGAACTAGTGATCATTAGACCCAAGGCCTTAGACCAACTGAGCTACCCCTCAGGGTTAAAATAATAATAATAACAATAAATTAAAAATATAAATAAAAATGTAAGCATGAAAATGATTGATTCTCCATATAATTTTACAATTATTTTCTATGATAAATTCAACATCATCACATGTAATTTTTTTGCAAAATATAGTGCATTGGTGCACCAATTCTTTTAAAAGAAGTTGTTCTTATTGTATTGTAGAATCACTCAATTTTTTTTCTTTTTGATAATCGTGGATGTCCAGGCCAGCTTGTGCGCACCTCGACTAATCCCACGGAGCCCTAATTTAATGGTCATGTAAACCTCCAATGGCCCTAGGGGACTCAAACTGAGAATAACTCAATATTTTAAATGCACTATCTTTGTACAATGAAAGGAAAAAACTGAAATCTCATGATAAGTTCCATTCAGCTCAAAAGAGTTGAAGACATAAAAGAAAACTTGCAGAGAATTTGAAGAAAGTTTATAGAATCAATAATTGTTAAATGTCCAACTCTCCTAAAAGCTCAAGCTTGTAGGATTTGGGTTTAATATGAATACCATGCCTTTAACACTCTCCATCACGTGCAACCTCATACCCGTACATGGAGAGTGAAATAAACCAAATAGAGTCCTCAATGGACTTTCATATCAACAAATGGGGAATAAATTACAAAGAGGTGGCTTGAACCCAGGACCTCCTGTCAAACCAAGCTTTGATACTATGTTAAATGACCAACTTTCTTAAAAGCTCAATCTTGTAGGAATTGGGTTTAATATGAATATCATGCCTTTAACAATAACAAAAGTCCAAAATCGGTGAGATGGTTCCACGTCATTTGGAATACTTGTCTCCATGCGTAGAGTGCTCTCCAAACCCATGTGACCTCAATAGAAGCAATGAAGATTCTTTTTGAATGCCATAAAAATATCTAATTGTTTCTCTTTTTAGAGTGGTCAATGTCATGCATTCTCTACTAGTTAGAAGGAAACTTCTGTGCTGGTATGACTTTCATGGAGAAGCAACGGAAAAGTGGTTGCAGGGTCATACCCTTGGGCTCATTCTGAACTCTTTGAAAAGGGCTTCTAATGATATTAAGCAGTCCGACCAAGCAATCAAATCCAGCTTTATTTATTCTTTTGTGAATTGGCTATGGTATAAATAGTAGACCATTCAATGAATTTGACAGATTTCCAGTCATGAAGAAGCCATCTCTCTTCATACAGTAACCTCTTACAATGAGAGAATTGTTTTCATAACGAGGTGTTGGGGTGCATCAGATATGATACATGAGCTCATCTGGGTTTAAACTCATTCACTTTCTTGTATGTGTTATAACTTCCTTTTGTACTTTATAGCCGTTTCCTTTTATTGTCTTCTTTTTATATAAATGAGTAGGACCTATCAGTATTAACTCATTCATTCAATAGATATATCTGCTATCTCTCTAGTATTAAACCAGAACTTTCATAAATAAATAGGTGGTTAGTAACCTAGACCAACTTAGTACACAGGAAGTATACAAAGCAGCTCAAAAGAAGAAAACAAAAAAAGGGGCTGACAACAAAAACAAACCAGCCCTCAATTGGAGGCCAACCACTCCAAAAAAACCTGCAATTCCAATTGTTGATGTTCAGAGCACCAGCAATAGTATCCTCATACAGAGAATGAAAGAAGAATTAATTGCTAAAAATTTGTGAGAATGATAAAGAACAAATCGTGCATTTGAATTAATAACTGAAGATGATGAATACTTGAAGATGTAACGTTGCTTCAGGTGTTCCTAACTGTATCTCTCCTTAGCGAGTTATCTTGTTTGGGACAGAAAATTCAAAACCCACCCCTTGCTTATACACAAAGGTTCACTGATGAAGCTAAAAGAATCTTCTAAGAGTTCTTCATATGTTCCTTATATATATATATATATATATATATATATATATATTTGATAGGTAAAAAATGCAGCATGTATGCCTAAAGAAAATTACAACCAGCCACCCCAAAAAATTATTGGGAGTATACTAGGGACATAGTACCCAAAAAGAGGCCAAGCTTCGGAAAACCCACCAACCCCAAAAAATCATCTATACCCCATCCACGTTAGAAAATCCAGCAAACTCCTATCTCTGTCCCCACTAGACACGTTAGTCCAAGACCAATATATATATATATATACAAAAAGGTCAAGAAAACCCACCAACCCCAAAAAACCATCTATACCCCCATTCACGTTAGAAAATCAGCAAGCTCTTGTGTCTTTGTCCCACTAAGCAAGTTGAATAAACCATATATATATATATATATATATATATATATGATTACTATCTTTAGTTTGGAATAGAAAAGGCAATTTTGGATTTACTCCATTCGACCAAAAAACAACTGACACCCTAAGTATATTATATAACCTCCTAACAAGTCATAGATGACATATGATCCAAATTACAAAATAAGAAAGAACTCCCAATAAGATAAGCATATATAAAAGCACTAAAAGAAAAGGACAATTCCAAATAAATTCGTAAAATTAAAATGAGACCAAAAAATAACTAACAGAAGACAAACCATACCGCACCAAATGTGTTTGTTCTAGGACGAAGATGGGCCTTAGTTCTCAAAAATTCTTTGCTAACCCTTTTCTTTTGAATGGGAAAAGAAGGATCACTTTTACCAACCTATAAAAAGAACAAACATGCGGTAAATAAAAATTTGCATTAAAAGTGGAGAACAAATTTACATGATTTACAGATTATACATATGCGGACTCATAAGAAATAAAAAAAGAAAACATCAAACAAAAATATTCATGTTCTAAATGATCAAAACTATTTTAGATTTCAAGCTTATTCATTGAGGAATATGGGCAAAGTACTCATCCTTGGTATTGTTATTACTTTCAAGTACAAATATCAATGAATTCTCTTAACCTTGGTCAACCAATGGAACAGAGTAACATACTCAAGTATCATTCGTTTAAAGAATCTATCTGTTTGTTGTACAATGCCAATCTACTGCAGAGAACTCAACTTAGATTGGGATGAGCAACTTTCAATGAAGATAGTTCATTAAATTGCAAAACCACCAGATTTTTTTTATAGGTAGGAAAACGTGTGTATGTTAAAAGAAAGACATCAAAATGGTGCCTCAAAGTAAACATGGAATATACAAAATATACCAACGGCACTGACAAAAAGAAAGGGAGTCAAACAAAAGAGAGCACCTCTCAAAAAGCCCTTCTACAATCCACACATCAACAATAGAGTGAGAACTATAAAACAAATTAGACCAATCCCAATGACTACAAAAAAAAAAAAACTCCTGCTTGAGCCCCAGATCAGATTTTCCTTTATCATCAAAAGTCCTACCATTCAATCCTTCCAAATTGTCAAAAAAAAAAAAAAAAAGGCACAAGGGACCAGCACAGCAAACTTTTCTTCTCTTCTAGCCCACAAAGGACCCATGACAAACTTGATAACAACCCCCTCGCTGAGGATAGGTTGACGTCACCAGATAATGTGTGAAAGCGAAATGCAGTTTGCTTAAAGAAAAGAGTGATGGGAGTATCTAATAAATGTGAAACACAACAGAGCACCCACAACCTCCCTGATGAGTCACCTAGGAATAAAAGTAACACCCCTGTAGATATAGTTGTCCTACCACTTTCTTCCCCTGACTTATGCAGCCACTTTCATATCTACCATATCCCAAATGGCCTTTTTCAGTGACCCCATCTTGATTCTCAAGATTCATGGGCCATCTCATACTTGTGGGCATCAGAGAGCTTATTGTGGAAATATAAGAAACACATCATTCCCATTTTTATGAAGAATCCATGTTATCTCTTAACAAAACTTTAAGAAATTTGTAAGATATGCTCCCCACTCTGGTCTGTTGGGAACACTTGTGAATCTACTGTACATATAAAATAAGGCGATGTTAACAAGGATGCCAAAGAGTTACTTACAGCTACAATTTTTAGAACCTTTAATTCCACCTTCTGCTTTGATCCTTGACTGGCCGCTAAAGTCCCTTGTACTACTACCGATGCACCAGTTGTGACTGAGCCTGATTCCACCTATTAATGAGCTCCAAGACTTAGTAAGAAAAATATTGGAACCATGAGATTATAAGATATCAGGATAGCAACATGCAATACATATTTAGTTCAAGAATCTGTTTGCATGTTAGTGAAGAAACTTCTAAATACATAACAGAGACATTTATCTTTCTGTGTTTCATATTGCTTGAGCTGCTCATTTGTCTATCATGTTTGTATTAAAGTTCAATTTCAATTTTCTGAGGAAAACAAACTTCAAAATTGCTCAAATTAGCCAAATCTTCTGTTCATAGACACCTCGGTTCTTTGCAGTCCTACAATATTCCTTTCAAGCAATGAGATGCTTGCATGCATTTTCACATGACAGCAATGTTTTTCTGAGCTTGAGCTTCATATTGACAAACATGAGGATGCCAAAAAGTCAAAAATGGTTAGCAATAACTCGCAGTCAATGTTCAAATATAAATTGAAATTAAATATAAAATGAAAACTAAAACTAAAAGGTAAAAAATATAAAAGGGAAAACCAAAAACTGAAATCAGTATCATTAATTGACAATGCAGAAAATATGCAGCCAAACATTGTAAATGAGCTAACGAGTTAAGGCAGAAACTATAGTGAAGCCACTCTACACATCTATTTGAATTGTACCTGGTCATAACCATCTGCGTCTGAGTTCATCACGCATTGCATGTTTGAAAGGCATGAACCATCATTAACCTAAATATTCAAAATATAGAATTAATTTAAATGATTCACAAACCACAAACAATATTTCATTGTATATGAATGCAGAAACAGGATCAAATATCATTTTCCAGGCCTGATACACTTAGAAATTAACAAATTAAAACTATTCCTCTCCATATTCTTAGATTGCGGTTCAATAATTATCCATTGGATTGCTGAGAAAAAAAGTTCCATCAGAAAGGCATTTTACTATTTAAACCGCGAACAGGATATAATAAGTTTATTAAGTTGTTCTTTGAATATCTATAATGCAACTTCCTTTCCATTTATTTCATCTTCTTTTATTTTCTTCCGTTTCTCAACCACCAATCCCAGTAAAATTGGAGTTAGTCAACGAAACCTCGATGAATATCACGCTGCTCTGCACTCGGAGTGTCCGAACCCAGCCCTTCACCACCAGCGTTTGCCCTAGCCGATCCAGGCCCTCGTCAGGGCCTCCTTTTATATCAACAACCTTCAACCGCTTCCGAAATTCGCCAACCTTTTCGCCATTTAAAAACTCCGGCTTCGGCTTCTCAATGGCTTCGCCGGAAGAGAGAGCTCTGGAAATGACAGTGCAGAAAGATCGCCGTCGATGTCTAGCCACACCGACGCCGAAAAATGTGAACGGCGTAGTAGGCGGATGATAAGGTTGTGGGAAGTGGAGTGATACCATTCGGATTTGGGAGGCAGTGGGGAAGTATCTAGGGTTAGTTTTGGTGTATGCAGAGAGTAATCGGACGGCGGAGTGAGGCTTGAACCGGAGAGAAGTGACAGGGGATAGAGCAGCAGCCATTTTCTTCTTGGGGCTTCCCCCACTGTTGCGTCGATTGTGGCCACTGCTAATGACTGGGCAGATTTTTATCTTAATTGTAACAATGCCCTTTGCCTTTTCTAATCTACAATGCATGCCCTAAAAGTTGTATAAATATTTTGTTACAAAACCTCATTTAGTTTTCTGTTTTTTAAATGTTCGGGCCGATTTATGTGTACCTTGATTAATCTTATGGGGTTCTTAAATGACCAGTCGGGTAAACGCTCCAATACCACCGATGAGGGCTCAAACCCATTTTCATTGTGCAATTAAATACTTTCAAATATTTTTTTTTTCAAAACCTCAATTTAACTTATTTGATTATTATTATTTTTTAAACACATATAACATCATTTTAATGTTATTTCAAATTTATTTTTATTATCTTAATTTTGTGTTTTCTATACTTTTTATGGTTTTTTATAACAAACAAAACCGATAACCGAACTGTTTTTTGTATTTTCGATGTTTTTTTAAATTAAGTGTTTTTATTGTTTTCATAACAAATAATAGTTTTTAAAAACTATAAACAAAACATAACCTTGGGGCATGTTTGGGTCTAATGGTTACAACTTTTGAAAACTTTTTTTTTTTTCTAAAAAATAAGGATAACTCATAAAACAATGATAACATGTTTGGTTCATAATTTTTACTCGAACATAAAAAAAATAATAAGTTCATAAATAAAAAAATTAATAGTTTTTAAATAACACAATATTGGTGTTCCATGTGTTTTTAAAAATTGTTCTTTATAACAGTTTTTAAAAACATACAATACTGTTTTATTGTTATTTGTAAATTGTTCATATTATCTCTATTCAGTGTTTTGTGTATTTAAATACAAAAAATGGGAACTAATTGTGTTTTCTATATTTTCATTGTTCTTATTATTTTTCAAAACCAAAAAAATAGTTTTTAAAAACCAAAAACATACTTGGTTCATGTTTTTTTATAGTAAAAACCATATTTTTAAGTTTTCATGTCAGACATCCCATTTATAAAAAATACTCGTATCCAAATTAGAAGAATGCATTTAACAACAATATTTATTTAGTATATAACCATGGAACCTTATTCAAGTAGTAAAAATATGTGATGGACATTTCAGATAATCATAATCAAATATTTACAAAAATAAAGTATTATAATATAATACACAAAGATAAATAAAAGTACACAAAATTTTATTTAGTACATGATCAACAACAAAATTATAAATTTTACATTCTCACAATGTCATATAGTGATCCATACTGTTTTACTATAAGTTTTAAAAATATATATTACATGATTTTTAAAAACATTAAATTTATATTAGTGCATCATTTTTGGATATTGGAATTTAGAATTCATGGATTTTCATGAAAAAAATGGATTTGAAATGCAGGGATTTAAAATTGCGTGCTTGTTATGAATTTAAAATATATGGATTCAATTATTTTTTTATCGGTCACAACTGATATATTAATAATATAAAAAGAGGAAGAGCGGGGAACCTTCCGACTATCTGGCATCGTGGATTAGAGATGGGAAGCGAGATGAAAAAAAAAAAAGAGTGAAAGCATTTCCCACAATGGAATGGAGTTGTTAAAAATGGGGTCTTACGAGAATGTCGTTTCTGTTCCCCGAGCAGGTGTTTTAGCGTACTTGAATAGTGTTTTGAGAGCTTTGATGGTAGGTCTTAGAAATGGGGTGTCGTTTTAACTTAATTTAATGTTTTAACTATTAAAAATATAATTAAAAGCTTTGTCAAATATGGGATGAAATATGGTTGAGAGATACGTGTGCGGCCAGTATTTTGTAGCTTATAAGTTTTATACCGAGTTGTCGAATATGCATTTTGAAAACCTGCGTGGCATTTTGGGGCTTTGATCTGCACCTTCCCATGCGGGAGGTTCAAATGTCTCGTTTTTATGGATTTGGAAAACCATGAAATAGGTAATACCTTGGAATTCATATAATTTTTTAGGAGCCAAATGATGGATTTGGGCAAAATCCATGTTTTTGTCGAGTTCCATAATTTGAATGTCTCAATCCCAAGCATAGCATACAATATTTTTTTTATATAATTTATTTTTAAAATAATAATAATTTAATTGATTAAAATAAATAATATATTGATAAAAATATATAATTAAAATCATTAAAATAAAACTGATATTACTATTATGACTATAATATATATGACTTTATGTATGAAACATATTGATAATCATTGATTTGATTTATTATATTTAATAATATATATTTTATTCGTCTGAATTGTCAAAATACAAAGAAAAGTCGCATCGCAATGATGAAAATCAAGCTGATATATTAAGACGTCATAACTATCCATCGTACTAAAACGACGACAACCATATGTGTATAAAGATGATGACTAAATTAAGAAAAAATAAATAAACCTAATATTGTGTGAAACAATTATTTAATTGAAAATAAAAGAATGAAAAAAAATATATATATAAAAGATGTAGAGAGATGATTTAATGACAAAAAAACACTATTATTACTTATAGAGAATAGATGCTAGCACAGAAAAGTTTGATTGTTCTTTTTTATTTTTCTTTAATTTATTTTTAAAACTTTTTGTTTGGGTTGGATATCGTATTAAACAATAGACCCATAAAGCTACATTTTCAAAACACAATAATTTGTTAATTAGTAAAAGAGAACCCTCTTAAAAATTATAGGAAAGTCGGCGTTACGTATTAAAAAACACACAAAAATTGCGAACCGATCGGACCGAAAAGGTTCAGCGTTCTTTCAAATGCCAAAGGAACGTTAAAGAAACAACATGAGGCTTAATCCTAACCGGCCACGTGTCAATCGTGCAGAGGTGTGCTCATAGAGGTCGCAGTACCAGATACTCTCCACCCTTCAATACCCTAATCGCGAATTGCCTTGCCCTTTTTTCCCGCGGAGGGGAGAGAAAATAACTGGCACAAAACCCTAATTTTCCCGCAGAAACCTTTTTCATTTCTGAAACCAGAATCAATGGATCACTCATCTCTCACAGAAGCGCAACAGCAGCAACAGTACCAAGAACATCAGCAAGCGGAGCAAGCGCAACAGCATCATCAACAGCCACATCTGTATCAGCAATACCAGAATCAAGACTACTCTTCGCAGCCGTACGATTCGTCCCACATTCAGGCGTATACCGCACAGGTTTACGATCAATCGGCGCAGGCGTATAGTCAATCGGCGCAGGCGTACAATCAATCGGCACAGGCGTATAATCAATCGGCAGAAGCTTATTACCCCTATTACCAATACCAACAACCGCAACAATCGCAGCATCCGGAGCAATATCCGCAGCAACAGCAACAGCAACAACAATACCAGTATTATCAGCCGGATTACGGCAATGCGTATCAGCAACCGGCACATCAGCAGCAGCCACAGCAGGAATCGGGGTCAGTGCAGCCACCGGGGGTTCCGGTTCACGAAGCACCTCCACCGCAGGGCGTAGAGGGTGGCGGGGCTGGATCAGGGCAAGAGCAGGTGCATGTGCAGCACCAGCAGAATTCATATTATCCACAGGGGGGTGGTGAGCAACGAAGCACAGGGTTCCCACTTCCTGCGGGGCTAAACGCGGCTGCGGCAGCCGCAGTGGCAGCATTGTCGCAACTGACGCAATTTGCGGGTACCATGGATGCGGCTGAGAGAGCTATGGCAGAGCTGCAGACACGGCAGTGGCATGGAAAGGGCGGAGATTATCGGTCCATGATGGGGCCAGGGCATGGACCCGGGGCATTTCATGGTCATGGGCCAATGCACCATGGTCGGGGTCCAATGCGTCCATCGGTATGGTGCTCTTTGTTGTTCTCATTGTAAATTTATTTATAGCCCATTTGCAGAAATATGGTTTTTTTTAGTTTCATTCATCCTTCTCCATTGATTTATATTACTGTTCCAATTCTCCACTTGCTTTTAAGTTGTTCCTTCTTTTTTTTTTAATCAGATTTTAAGTAGTTCCTTTTGCATATGTTATATTTTAAGTTGTTGCTTGTTATCTATTTCTGCCTTATTTCGGATCTATTGCAAATGGTAGCATCTAATTTGTCCATGACTCGTCACTTGTGTTTTTTCAGTCGTATTAATTCATAGTTAAATAGTTTGATTTAGGAAAATGATGAGTATAGCTAACTACTTCTCAGTATTGCTTATCTGTGTGCCTGCCATGTGAAATGTTGTTTTCTTTTGCAAAATTAAGGGCATCTGTTATGTTGAAAAAAAACAAGATAAACATATACCAAGGAAGTGAGAATTGTGTTTTTGAGAGTCAGATAGAAAATTTCCTACTACCTTGGGTTAGTTTGCTTCTTCCTCACTATTATCAAACAAGTTTGGATTTTGGAGTAAAGATGGAGTTTACTTTGTCAAGTCTTATTTTGGAGATTAGAGGAAAAAAAATGGCAGAATTAGTTGCTAACGTTCTTTATTTAGATAATATCTGCAGTTCTTTTAGATTCAATATAGGTTTATTTTTTTGATCGGTAAAAAAACAGTATATTGATCAAGAGAACCAAGAGGTTCCATAAAGTATATAGGAAGTGAACAAGAGGGAACTAGATGGAGCCCGCGAAGAACCTACCAACCCGACAAAAGCGGCCAGCCTGCCTACACGACGAAGCCCGGCCAGAAAAATCCGAAGAATTTGTGATGCCAACCTTATCTGGTGCCCAATTCCTGTTCGAAGTTAGATTTAATTTTTTGAGCGTTGGAGACCCCGTTATCAAACACCACCCTATTTCTTTTCTGCCATAAAGTCCAGAAAAGGCATAAAGGAGCAGCCATCCATATTTTTTTTCATTTTTTTACCCACATGCGCTCCTTGCCAAGCTAAAAGGGTATGAATTACCCAACTAGTCCCAACTATTGTCAAAAAAAGGTCCCAAAGCATCCTAACTATCTTATAGTGAATTAACAAATGGTGTATTGTCTTTTCCTTGTCTTCACAAAGGCAACATTTGTTATGAGGTGACTCTTCAGCGGCGTTTAAGTTGATCAAGGTGATCACTTTCCCATGGAAAGCTTACTAGCAAAAGCTAATTTTGGAGGGGACCACAGAGTTCCAAATTGAGCGGAAAGGAATCGATTTGGCCCGAGAAGTCTAGCCACTATCTGAGGTCTTGGTGAGAAATTATAATTCATGGATCCCTTATTGAGAAGTTTGTTCTCGATCCAGTGCGATTTTGCTGTGTGGATGAGAGGGAATCTTTGCCTCCTCCATCTCCCATTAAAAGGACCTTAGAAGGTTGGAGACCCCGACCTTCACTCACAAGCAGGTTCCATAGATGCGCCACCATAGCATCTTTTGCCTGACCAAAATAAACATAGAGGGGAACAAGAACACTGGCCTCCTCCACCTCGCTGAGCATGCTTTTCCAAAAGTAATCCTCCTTCCATCTCGCCTAAGGGAAAGTGCATTTTGGAGGAAGAGGAAGCCATTCTTTTTCTAATTTCCTTCCATGACCAACCACAGAAATACCCTTGATGTCACGAAGTGTGCCAGCCCAGTAGTCTCTCAAATTTGCTACTCACAGCCTTTCTCCGGAGGGCATTTCTCTCATTTGCAAACCTCAGGCTCATTTGCATAAAGAGCCTTATTTAGCTGGAAGTTTCTTAGAACCTAATCCCGTTTTTTTCTTCTGTCTGGCCTTGACGGGTTAACGAGATGAGGCTTCTTCTCAAGGCTGCCCCCACCCCATAGAAATTGTCTTTGAATTCTCTCCAATTTAGTGCATATCTTTTGTGACACATGGAAGAGGGATAAGTAATAAATTGGAAGGCTAGACAAAGTACTACGGATCAGCGTAATCCTTCCACCCTTAGATATATACTACATCTTCCATGAGGCTAACCTCTTCCGAAACCTTTCTTCAACCGAGTCCCAAACCCCTGTAGCCTTGTGGGGAGCTCCTATGGGGGAGACTTAGATACAAGGTAGGGAAAGACTGATCCATAGCAGGAGCTCCGAAATTTAACTACGTCGACATTGTCAGCAGCCTACGGAATGATGCTTATTACTTACGTTAATTCTTAGCCTCGACATCGCTTCAAACCATATTAGAGTCCATCTCAGAAATTTTATTTGATATTTGTTGGGATCATAGAATAGAAGGGTCCTTTGCGTAAAATAAATGGGAAATGAACCCCCTTCCCTCTCTCTCCCCTCCACAGTTGCAACCTTCTTTGCCTAGGAAATTTCAGCTAAACCACACGTTGTACCAACATACTAAGCACTTCCATGCCAATCACGAAAAGGTAGGGGGAAATAGGATCTCCCTGTCTCAAGCCTCTCGGGCTACGAAGAAGCCGGCGGGGAGAGCCGTGAAATGACGAAAGAGGCCTTGGTGGCCCTTTACCACTTTATCTGACTCAACCCTTGGGTTCAAGCCCATACTATGTGCATAATATAAACTCCCCGTGATGTTGCTCGTAGGCTTTTCAATATCGATTTGCAAGCCAGAGACCTCTCTTTTCTTCTGTCTCAGTCCAGCTTCATTGGCAATAAGGACTGCATCTAGGATCTGTCTTCCTTCAACAAAAGCATATTGAGATTGGGAAATGATCTTACCCATGACTCTCTTTATCCTGTTGGCTAACACTTTTGTCAAAATCTTGTACAAACCTCCTACTAAGTTGATAGGTCTTAGGTCTTTGAAGTCTTCAACATCCTATTTCTTGGGAATTAAGACCAGGAAGGTGGCATTTTAACTTTTGACAAATTTGCTCTGATCATGGAACTCCTTGAAGAAACCTAGTACCTCATCCTTAACAAAATCCCAACAGAAAGACTAGAAAGCTATGGGAAAGCCATCTGGGCCAGGAGCCTTGTCCCCATTAAGCTCTAAAATTGCGGCCTAGATTTCTTTCTCTGAGAAATCTTCCTCCAACTTGGAAGCTTCCTCAGGTCCAATCACATTAAAAGGGAGCCCAAGGAGGGGTGGGCGCCAACAGTCTGGGGCTGCTAGCAGATTTTGAAACTCATTCACCAAACCTTCCTTTATCTCATCCTCGTTATCTAACCTTCTTCCATTAATACTCAAATTTTGAAGAAAATTTCTTCTCCTGTGAGCATTTGCCATCCTGTGAAAGAACCTTGTGTTTTTATCCCCTTCTTTCAGTCAAGTTTCTCTGGATTTCTGTCTCCAAGAGATCTCCTCCATGAGAGCCTAACTCTTAAAATCATCTTTAGCCTTGGTTCTTTCCTCATGCTCCTCTAAGCCCAATTCCCTTTCCTTCTCAAGGTCATCCCAGTAGGACACTCCCCGTAAAGCCTCCAACTTATTGTACTCAACTCTGCCAAAAACCTCTCCGTTCTAGACTTTTAGGATGCCTTTTAAAGCCTTCAATTTGGCTGCCAAAGGAGCCATGAAAAACTAGACTTTGCCACCACCCTTTCAGGATTTCTTTGAACCCCTCACACTTTAACCACATCAGTTCAAACCGGAAAGGAGAGGGGCATGTCCTAATCCCATCGCTATCCAACAAGATGGGTGAATGGTCAAAAGTAGGCCTAGGCAAGCATCTCTGAACAGCCTTACTGAACTTGCTTTCCCAATCGGTTGAAATCAAAAATCTATCCAATCGGGACATGGCTCTACCATTTTGGCCACCCCTCCAGGTATAAGGTCCCCCCTGAAGCGGCATATCTCGAAGACCTAGCACATTTAGAATTTCTGAAAACCTTCTCATAGCTGGGGAGATTCTGCCACCTTTGGATCTCTCATTAGGAGAAAGGATCTCGTTGAAATCCCCTCCTAAGCACCAGGGACCATTCCACATTCCTCTGATCGAACCAAGCTCTTCCCAAAAGAATTCTTTAAAACACCTCTCTATAGGATTGTACACTTCCGTGAACATCCACTGAAAATCATCCTCCACCATTCTGAACAAGCATGAAAAAGAAAAGCTACCATACTCTGACTCCACCGGAGATAATCTTCTTTTATCCCAGAACAAAAGGATGCCCCTTGTAGTCCCCTCCGCATCCAAAGCTTTCCAATCCAAGAACCTACCCACACCAATACTATTAACCAAAGCTTTATTCATCCCCTGGATCTTGGTTTCTTGAAGACAAACCAAATCAACCCTTTGAGTCCTAATAAAATTCCTAATGACCTTCCTTTTTTCAGGGTCATTCACACCTCTAACATTCCAAGAAATGATTTTTACCTCATTTTAACTTTAGTAAGAGATTACCCCTTTCTTAGCCTTCATCTTTAAATTTATCCCTCCCATTATAATTAATAGAGCTTACCAACTTCTTTAGATCCCGCTCACATCCCAGTAGCTACAACCCTTCTTGTCATTTGGCTGCATTGCCACCATTTTTCTCATCAATCCTAGGATCTCCTTCTCGAAGCCCACCGTAGAAAAACCAAAAAATTCACTAAATTTAACAAAACAGCTATCTTCCCAGTTCTCATACACCGAGCCCTCCGAAGACATGGTTTGGACCTCCTCTGTCTGTTGCCTATCTTTCTCATGTCCCTCACTGCTTTGACCATTGCTCCAAATTTTCCGGCCCCGTTCTACTCCGTGTGCTTCACCACCCTTAGTGGTTGAGTCGATAGTATCAAGAAGAACACCCGGGCTGGGGCCGGAAGTGAAATCGGGGGCCGGTCAGCGGAGAGAGAGGAGAGGGATTGCTCGATGGGGTTTCCACATACCTGTGTACATCCGCCAAGATGTCTCTGATCTCTCCTTTCTTCTCTTCCACCCTGCTTCCCTCCTTGCATGCTGCTTGTGAATCCCTAAGAACAGGGATTTTGACTTTAGGGGAGCGTGTATTATGATCCAAAAACAAGCTTTGAGCCGGCCCAATAAACTCTCCAAGGGCCCTCGGAGATGAGCTCACAGGCATATTTCAGACATATTTTCCCTAGAGTACAGGGGCTTGGTTGGACTATGATACTTGTGATGGTGCCAATCCATGGAGTTGACCCGATCTTGATTCCCTTTGGATAAGTCCCAAAACTTGACCCACCCCAAAAATTTGGTCCGTCCAAGGGTCCTCACCAGATTGCTTTTGGGCTAAGCAATCACTTTGCTTTTCTCTGCGTGATGGGACATCCTTTATCCCACCAGTCTTCTCCCAACGGCCACCTGCTGATCTCACGCTCTCTCCCGCGCGTGTACCCTCCTTTTCTTCTTCCTTAATCTTGTTTCTTGCTTCTGGCTCTCTTGAGGCACTTGCAGATCTAACGTAAAGCTGGATTTCCCACCAAAGTTGGATTTCGTATCTGCTCTGTCCTTCAAACACTTCCACGTATTGAGGCAAAGTTTTCCCAATCCATTTCACCTGGATTCAAGCTTAACGAAGATTGGACAAGAATGTCGTGTCATTATCATGGCCGAGACATTGCAGCGATCATAGATTCTTCTTGGGATGGGATAGCCCCTTGATATCTTGGCATTTATCGGTCGACCAAGCCACCTCCTAAATATTTCTCTCTGTGATACATCCATCTTCTTAAGAAAGATAGAGAAACCCCCTATTCTTCTATTACCAGCCCTAAGAATCCTTTTAGCTTCTTTTGTATTATCAAATTCAAATAACCAAAGCCCTTTTCCCATTTCCACAACATTTAAGGCTGCATGCTTGAGACCATGCTTGTCTCATAATGGTCTTTAAATCGCTGTCGGTGAGTTCCTCCTCCCGCTGACCCTGAACAACAAGATAATTTCATAGCCTCTTCGCGATTTCTTCTTCCTACTCTCCTGGTGCATCGGTAGAGACTCGTGCTTTGTCACCACTCGCTTGCAAAGTTTTGTATCTGGAGAGCATAGTGCGTTCTTTGCCTTTTACGTGATTTTTCATAGTCTCCTCCTTAAGGCCCACTCCCAAACTTCGGAGTTTCTTTGTCGCAAACTTCGACCATAAGTCCTTTGCCTTTTTGGAAGCTTCATGAACCATTTGTTCCCAAATCCCTAACTGTGCATCGGATGAAAGATCCCACGCGATTCGAGCACCTCTCTAGTTTGTACCTTCTTCCAGCCTCCTCCCATTTTGTGAACCAGTCTTGGTTGTGAGCAATATTTTCGCAATCTTCCAAACCTAGGAGCAGATGCCGAAGGCTGCTATCTCCGAACTTGATTTATGACGTAACTCCCTTGCACCTCTCCCAGATGCATCGTTTCAATTTCTTACCTTTCTCTTCTATCGCAATCTCAAACGATTTGGCCTCGACGGTGAACCAAGCTTTACCCCCTTTCATTTACCAACCAATTGCAAACTAATTGCACATAAATATTAAGCACCTACGCGAGAATGGAAGCTATTCCTTGGGAGGCTTCACGGGGAAAGTGATCACATGGAGCCGGCTCAAGCGTCGGTGGGAGAGCTCTATGTAGTTGTTTCCTTTGCGAAGAGGATGAGGAGGACATAAACCATCTGTTACTTCACTGTAAAAAGGCCAGAATGCTCTGGGACCTTTTCCTGTCGATAGTTGGAACAAGTTGGGTTTTTCCGGATTCAGTCATTCAAACGCTCCTCTCTTGGCAAGGTGCTCCGGTGGGTAAAAAACGTAAAAACATATGGATTGCAGCCCCTTTATGTTTATTTTGGACTGTGTGGCAGAATAGGAACATGGTGGTTTTTGAAAATAGGGCTACTCCGGATCGGAGGACAAGAATTTATCTTTTGAGCAAGTTATGATGTTGACAGATATTTCTCATGACAACCGAACAACTCTGGTCTTTGGTGGATTTTTGGCTGGATTGGGGTGTAGGTGATGCATTTTTTTGTTTAGTTCTCCTCTTTGGAATTTACTTTGGCCCCTTCGGAGGTGGTTTTGTCCTTTGTCTCTTTTGTTCTCCTTTTAGGTTCCTTTTTGTATACTTCCTGTGTATGTTTTGGAACCTTTGTTTTGGGTTTCTTTTTCAATATATTTGCTTTTTATTGATAAAAAAAAAAAAAAAAAAGCACCTAACAACACCTTTTGGCTATGTTTGCGAGCAGCATGCTGTCCATTTCTCCCCCTCTATGCAACTTTGCCATCACAGGTCATTGACCTTAGTGTTTTCTTGTGGGGTCTAGAATATATGGTTTCAGCAAGGGATATATATATATATTAAGTGGAGTGTTCTTTGGCTAGAATTCTTTTGTGTATTCTCTAAGGGACTAGTTTTTTGGGGGTGGTAGGTTTTGTTTCAGACCTTCCTTGCTGTACAGTCTTGGTGCCCCTGTATACTCCCTGTAGACGTTGGGGTGTCCAAGTTCTTTTTTGGTTCGATATACTGCTCACTTGCTCTGATTCTGTTCATTGCATCCGAAAAAATTCAGCTGTTATATATGGATTATGTGAAGTTATGATGTTGATGATGTCAATTATTTTAACTTTTCTACTATTATTATAAAGTTTTTTTAGACTTTTAAGGGGAAAAAATGAAGTTTTAAATTGAATTATCATGGGCAATGCATATGGGTTCTCTCATTTTCATTTAGTAGGTTTCCTTTTATTCCAAAAATATAGTTTGCATTGTTTTAAATAATTTTTCCATTAGCTTGATTGTAGATCCTGTTCTTCTGAGCATGATTTTTAGTGTGCCGTAAGTTAAAAAATAAACTTGAAAATAAGCTCTGTGGTGCTTTTGTACTTCCTTGTTTGATGGAAACGTTTGTGACGTGTATTGAAGAATATCACTTGGAGAGTTTAGGACATGCTCTCACAACTGCATTATAATTTTGAGTTTCTTAGATCTGCTTTTTATTGTTATGTTCATTTTCATGTATCGACTCCTCTAGACCTCCTGCCAAACAATGAAAGGAATTGCAGAATGTGTTTTTGTTATTACTTTTATAGATTAATTCATGAATAGAATGACATTATTTACTTATCTAATGAATTATTTCTTTTATAGTTTAGTACTTGAACAAAAGAACATGATTGTCATCTATAACCAATTATTTTTAGTGTAAATCTGTCCAACGACCAACTAATCTGAACAGTAATGGCCATAGCTTAACTTGTTTTTTGTTGTTATTATTCCTAGATATTGTTTCAACTTTTTTTTTCAGTTAATGTTTTTGTTCCTTAGTGGAAATGTTATGCCAAGAATTTAATTCTGCAGTTGTATGTAATTTACTTTAAGTTTCTAAGTTTGCTTTTTATAGTTATGTTTTCATATGATAGTCCAATTGTAAGCTAAGCAGGTAGAGAAAATACAGAATGGGCTTCTGTTATTATTTGACTGGATTGTTAACCAAGATACATGGATTAAAGTCTATGGAAAAATTTGTAAAACTTTACTACCCCAATCCCCTGATGACAAAAATTTTGGTAGTTAATGATGTTCTTCAATCTGGACTTATCTGTTTTTAGTCTTCCTTGAGGACAACCTTCTTATACCGGCAAACCTTGGTCTTCTAATGCCATCATTACTCTTTTGGTATCAAATCTGCATGAAGAAATCCATCATCCTTACGGAATAGTATGCATCAGCCTACTAATCTGGATGAATCAATTTTCAGTCTCCCTTTTGGCAGGTGGAATGTATAGTTTGGTTTGGTTACGTGTAAATGTGTTAAATAAAATAAAAAACCATCCACCAAATTTCTATTGGGATTTAAGACTTCCAGGAGTTGGCTAAATTGACAGTTACGTTACTAGAAGAGTTGCCTGACCTGGCAAAACTGTGTAAAGATAAATATCAAGCATAGGTTTCATAAGTGTAATATGACTCCAATAACTGCAGGAATTGGGATTTGTGCCAACCTTATATGTTTGGGGTTTGCAGTTGGTATATTAAGTTTAGATTTATCCTCTTGTATACTCCTTGGGAGCCTTGTGCTCTTTTTTGATCTATATATTGCTTTTTACCAATCAAAAAAAAAAAAAAAAAGTTTAGATTTATGTACCTTCTGCTTCTTGTGCCAAATTAGATGCATTAATATGAGTTGAACAACAGTAAATCATAATTGAGCATTCCAATTGAAGTTCAGATTCCACTGGTACATGCATATGTTTCCACTAATTCTTATTCATGCATTGTGTGCATACCATGAGCTAATTCCCATTATTGGCAGTTACATGCTTTGTTTGGTTTCTTTCTTTGGTGGGTTGGGGAATCAGAATTGGATGCCCCTCTTTATGTAGAGCTGACCTAATGCTCAAATGTAAAATTTTGAAATGTCCATGTTCTTTTTCTTTTCTTTTTCTTTTTAATTTTTAATTGGATGTAGGTTTGGTTTATATGTTATTTATAAGTTTTGATTTAAGAAGCCTTTTTTTTTTCTGATTCAACAGATAAAAACTGCCTATCAAAAGAAAATCTGTTTCCTTAATGGAGATACGGACTTTTTTGTTCATGCCATGGGAAGCCATGGTATTAAGATTTTTTCCCCTTGGATGTGTTTCCATCTTATCAGAATTTTCATTTCCTTGGAAATTCAAATGTTCTTAGGCATTTGCTGCTGCTGTTGGTGCTGCTGTTGCTGATGATTCTATGAGCCACATTGGCTAGCTGGTTTGTATTCCACTCTAAAAAAACATCTTGGTACTCCAAATGGCCTAAAGTGATTATATTTATTGGACTTTGTATAGTCTTGAAAAGGCATCATAGGCAAAGAGATCGGCGCTGTTAACTTGACCATACAACCCTAAAGTGATTGATCCTAGATGGTCTCGGATTAGATATTCTGGTAGTTAAGGGAAAAATGTGGTATTTTCTATAGACGTCACATCAGTTTGTTCCTTTCTAGACTTAAAGCTCAAGCTTATATGAGCCTTGATGCATCCTCAAATTCTGATGTGCTCATTAAATCAATCGATGCCTCTCAAATTCTGATGTGCTCATTAAATCAATTGATGCCTCTGTTTTCTTCCTTTGTGGGTTGATGTTAGTGTTGACTCACATTGTTTGTTTGGATGGTCATCACTTGATTTAGTTGCAGCTCATCTCTCTATTTTTGTGGATCTAGTTTTATGTTCATTTGTTCCCAAATCATTGTGGCCTCATCTACTCAAGCATATAAGCACATCACACTTGAGTAGTTGTCCATAAGTTTTTTCTTAAAATTTGGTTCAGTTCTCTTCATCCCTGTGGACACCCAGATATTGATCCCTTGCTTCTGAAAGCATGCCACTTTAATGTTAATCTCTCGTGTTTTTTCAGAATCCATCTTTAATGGGATTGATTTAAATAAGGTGTTCTCCTTTTGGACATAGGACTGTTCATGGTTTTGTATGAGAGTTCTTGAGGAGCACAAGTTCTTGTATCTTCATGCTGACCAATCTTTTGGAACAAGATGGCGTTGAGGATGTGGAGAAAAAACGGTTGGTTCTTCTACCTTCTTTTAGTCATTTTTTTCAAAGAGACTAAAACAGGGTCCTAAGCTGTGGAGTATAACAAATGAGCTATCAAGGATGGTTATTTAGCATTTCTGACAATTTATATATTTTTTGGGTTTATTAATTTGGACAACCTTTATCTAAATGCTTAGGTTATATATATACTCTCATAACGAGGTTTCTAACTTTTTCCACACCAAAATCTTCTTTTGAAATGAAGCTCAATATTTATTCTCTGTCCAGTGGTTTTTGTGACCTTCTGACATTTTGCATAAAATGTTTTATTTAAGGAAGCTCCTTACATGCACCCTTTTTATTTTTTCTGCTCTTATTCTCCATCTTTACCATCTTCTTCATTTTGATTTACAAGTTACAAGTTGTCAGATTGTATAAAATTTATTGTTTAAGAGAATCTTGTTTGCAAACCTGTTACTGCTGTAGATGGATCAACTTGAATTTTGCATTTAATGATTATATTGTTCTTATCCCCAGTTTTTTATTCCTTTTTATTTTTTGGACAAAAAGACTAAATAATTGGGTTTGGATAAAAAAAAAGAAGAGAAAAACCCTTTCAATCCCAAGACAAAAGATTAATTTGTATTTTTGTTTTTAATTGACCAAATAAGTGAGCTAGCCTTTTCAATAACTTGTATATGTTGTTTTGTCAGTCAATTTTGAAAGATTTTCATTCTTTCCTTTGAAATTTTTTAATTTTTTTCAGTTTCCCTCCCCATTTTTTGGGTGAAATTGCTTCATTTCAATCGAGTTATGATTTGGTTTTTGACTGAACCATCATTTTTTTCTATTTTTAATTATATACTGAAAATTTTGAATTAATCATAATATTTAGACTAGTTTTTCATTGTCAAATAAACAATGTATATGGCCTATTAACATTGTACACAGCTTGGTTTGACCCTAGACCAATTCTAGGCAAGTAGCACATTTGTTTCATTTGTGCAAGTTTTGAATAAAATTAGTGAATATTGAAAAACAGGCTATAAATATGCAAAGTGAGGTTTGCTTGTTTTCATGATTATCTTGTGCTCAACTGTAGGATTTGAGAGAAAAGCCTGAAAACAAAGTATGAGATTGCTTTGTTGAGGAGCATGATCTTGCTTATTATGGGCTATAAAGTTATGACTTTGTGTCTACTTGAATAAGGTTTTTTATTTTGGGCTTAAAAAAAAGATTCCACTAGTGAACTCCAAGTTGGTCTTGCACTGATTGATCTTTGTTTTTGTGAGTTTATGATAATCACCTTATGCTTATGTCAAATCCATTCCAGAAACTAAGAGCCCAATTTGAATTCTGCAAGGCTTGGTTAGGTTATAGAACTAGCCAGGATGTGCTTTATTTTTTCAATAATAGTTGTTGTATGAAATTCTGATGATGTTGATAGAATCATAAATCCCATTAGGACAAGGAGTTGCCAAACTATGTCATTTGCCAACTCGAAGAGTTTGAATCAAGAGCTTTTTTCTTGTCCGGTGTCATCACATTCGTCTTATCGTCTTGGATTCTCCTTGGACTGGATTCATTGCAAGAAAATAGGTATGGATCTTTCGGTTTCCTTTTCACTTATTTTAAGCGTATCAATAGTTAAGTGTCTGAAAGAAGAATGGATCGAGTTTATGTGAGTTAAACCTGCCATTCTGAAAGCTTTTGTAGTTGCAGAGTGGGATTTGGAAGTTCCAGAGGCTTGTTGCCTTGTATCTATTTCCCCAGCCATGAAACCCTATTGATCTAGTTGACTTTTTCTAAAGTCATAGCATACTATATTTTTTGGCTCATAAAGATATGTTGCTTGCAAAACAAAATATAAAGCTAATTCAACTAATTCAATCAAGCATTATTTGAAGTAATTATTTTTTTGTTTCTGAATTGTTTTTTTCCTTCATGTTTCATGATAATTTGCTCTTACTGGTGCCTTTTGTGCGGATTGTTCACATACTGTAAAATTCCCTTACTTTAATTGTTTTGTACTGGCAAAATGAGAATCAACAATGTTGCGCTCTTGCTCAAGCAATGTTGCACCATGTTGTGTGTAAATAACTTTATTTGCAAGTGCCGATTCGTACATTGTTGCACCATGTTCTTAAAAGGTTGGGTACAAAGGAAACTAGGAGTTGTAATCGATATAGTTATAATTTCTATATCTTATTTTTATAGTTTTCAGCATTAATGTCTATGGAATTGAGTGAATCATGCTGCAGTGAACTGTTACCCTTACCATTGTGTTGTACTGACATGGTTAAACATATGTGATGTTTATCACGTTCCATGTAGACATGATTCTGCTGTTTTTTATTGCATGAACTTTTTTCTTATGTGTTCTGGAGGAGTGACTTCACTTGGGTTTGGTTTCCTGTGAAATCAAACCTAAGCACAACCAATCTAGGCCCTCCAATTGATGAACAAGGTTTGCCAATTACAAAATAGAAGGTAAGCTAACACAAAAAGAAATCCAATGCTACTCAAGTTGCAAATGAAAATACCCCCTTCATGTAATTTCAGCTTGGGTTTGGACGGTTGGACAATATTCTTTTGGCAATATGTATAAAAAATTATGTGTTGTCTTATGTGGATGCATCTGCAGCGAGTAATATGCATATATCTATCAAAAAAAAGAAGAAAAAAGAAGCATATAATAGTTGGATACTTGCCCATAAAAAAAAAAAGTAATAATGATTGGACATTGTAAGAATGGAACTAGATTTGATAAAGCCCATTTTGCAATTTACTTTGAGGAATGACTATTCTCTTTGAGGTTAGCATCTATCCACTGATTCCCTTTATTGGGTTGCATTTGACCTCTATGGGGTTGCAATAGGCTTGATATACCTTTTCTGCAGTATTCCATGGGCTCTGAAAAAATGTCACTGTCTGCTGATGTTGGCTCAATACCTTTGGCTTTGAGACCTAATTTAAAAAAAAAAGACTCATACCTTTAAGTGGTGGAATTAATGCACGTTGCATTTGGCACCACATGAAATATGAATATGAAATCATTCTATCGCTGTTAGTCTCTGATATTTGAGATGCATCTTGCTTTGATCTCTTAACATTTGAAATAATGTTGTTTCATGACATGTGTAACATCATCTTTATTGTTTTGAGTCGATGATATTTCTTCAAATATTTACTTATAAAAAAAAAGATATTTCCATTTATTTATCTCGTGATAGTTATTCTTATTTTAAGCAATAAATTTATGTATAAATAAATGAATTAATAAATTTATGTGCATGCTGTCAATGGGTCTCATGCCACCATGGTTGTATTGAAAATGTGGAAGATGGTGCTCTTAACATGTTTACTGGACCTTGCAAATTAGGAATGACCTATTTAGATGCTTAAATGTGCCCAAGAGAAAACTAAAGGTGAAGTGCTAAAGCTATAGTTCTTTTAGTTGGTTCTTGTCTTGTGTATTTTGTGTTGATAGCTTAATTCTGTTTATGGAGTTCTGTTTTCCAAGCTGTTGTTTCCTCTCAACATTTTGGCTGATTCATCTGTATATTCTTGAAAACCTTTAGAGACTTATTTTGCAGGCTGGCAGATCTCTCTACAGGGGTGGTGGTAGAAGGGGTGGTGGTGGACCATTTAGAGGGGGTGGCAGGGGAAATTTTGGCCCCCGACACCCATTTAGAGGTGGTGGTTCTGGGCCCCCTTTCCGGGGTCGGGGTAAGGGTAGGGGTCGGGTTCAGGGTCAGGGCAGTGGCAGTTTGAGGCGGTTTGCACCATATAGTGCATCCTCTTCAAATCCAGAGTCTGCAGCGGTTGAGGATACAGAATTGCCTGAAGGAGAGGGAGGAGAGTCCTCAGGTGTTCTGCCCGAAGAGGCAGGTGAAGCTGTAGTGGCGGCAGAGACATCGCCATCCACGGTGGCACCAGGAGATTCTGCTCCAAATTGGCAACCCTCACAGGTAGCATGGTGTGAGCTTTGCAGGGTTGATTGCACCAGCTTGGAAATCCTTGAGCAACACAAGAATGGGAAAAGACATAAAAAGAATCTGCAGAGGATTGAAGAGCTGAAAAAGGCTAACCTTACTGGGACTGAAATGCCAAATGAGTTCCATCCAGAGATAGCCCATGAAGGTGAAGATGGAAGTGAAGACGAAGGTGGAGGAGACGACCAAGTAAAAGATTTACCCAGTGAAGCAGTTGGCAATGAAAATGAGATGGAAGGTGAACAGAAAAATGATGTAGAACAGCCTGAAACACCCACTGAGGAGCGTTTGGATACACAAGCAGGAGGTAACCCTAGGATGGAGCACTTTGACAATCAGAGGCATGGCATGAAGCGCAGGATGAGGGGTGGTCGAGGTGGTGGGAAGCGTATGAAACATACGTTTGAAGGAGCAAGGCGACCAACTGAACCTCCTCCTAAACCTAAAGTAGTGATTCCCCTAATATGTGACTTGTGCAATGTCAAGTGTGACACACAGGAGGTCTTTGATCGCCATCTCTCTGGTAAGAAGCATATCGGGAAGCTTAAACGATTTGAAGGTCATCAAGCAATGTATGGACCAATGGGGCTTCAGGCTCTCTATCCTCCTAACCCTATTGCACAAACCCTTTTACAACCTCAAGGCCATCAACAACAAGGCTTTTATGGCCCTCCTCCAAGCTCATTTACTCCACAAGGCCCTCCTCCTTACATGCTGCCGCCTCCTCCTCCACAAGCAGCAGCAGCACCACCACCACCACTTATGGCTGCGGTTCCTCCATTTCATCCTGGATCTGCTGGGCAGGCAGCTGTCACAGTCCCAGTGGTCCATGAATCTCAGCAGCAGTCTGCCATGGTAGAATCTGGAATCAAGGAGTCCGTTACTGAAGATACGATGAAATATGTGAATGGTGGTAATTCAGAATCAGGAGGCAACCTGCCGAATGTAATGCATGACAATGGTGTTACAAGAGTGGAGCAGGAATATGCTGCAGCTGCTCCACTTCCAGACTCTGGAGTCACTGCTGTTCATGTTGACGGCGCCGGAACCGACATACAACTCAAGGAAGGAGCAGCTGAGTAAGAAGGAAGGAAGGGAATGTGCTGGTGGCGGATATCACTTTGTGTTCCTTTCAGGTTCAATCCACAAATATGCCTTTTATAATATGTTTACCCCATACAGTTTCTCGGGATGGTTCATATGAGCAAATTTGCTTTTGTTGAGGAATTTAGGTTTAAGATACAAACATGCTCTTGCGGACAAACTCTTTTATTAATTAACAATTATTAGACATTAGACAAGAAATGTTCACCCACCCCTAGCGTTGTTTTTATGGTATTACATTCCAATCCCCATGCTGTGGATTTTGGCATTTTTCCTTGGGCTACGTTTTGTTCTTGGAAAATACTAGGGGAGGATAAAATATTGTGGAAAATCGTTGGATGGCGTGAAATATATGAGGGGAAATTTTTTCAAAAGAAAATTCCTTATATGTAATTTTTGTTTATGATTTATGTATTTTTTTTTATATCCTTATAAAATATGGAATAAAAAAACATTTTATAGAAAGGAAAAACTATAAAATAAATTTCTGATTTTTCTGCAAAGTTTTCATAAATAATCAAATAAAATAAAAATTTTATATCTTCCAAAAAAATTTATATTTCTTTTGTTACCTTTTTTCGTGCCTAGTATTTTTCCTACCAACTTTCTTTCCTTAACTTTTTCTCGTAACAAAATAAATAAATGGGAAATGAAAGACATTTTATCATTTGTTGGCTACGAAATAAATGGGAAATGAAAGAAAAGATCTCCATGGATTATGACTAGGAGAATATGTGTTCAATTTTTGTAAAAATTCATATAAACGTAGTAAATTGCATCGATTAAGACTCAAATCCATTATTTCTTCATGTCCAATCGTTTTAACATTAACACTCTAATCATTTAAGCTAGGCTTGTGAACTATAAAAATTTATATTAATATTTAATATTTATGTTAAAATATTTTTATTTATATTATAATATTTTTCAAAAATTATCAAAATTTTAAAGTGTATTTTAAATAAATTTGTAGGTTTTTGATAAAAAAATAAATATTATTAAAATTAATTAGGAAAATAATGATAAGGCATAAAAGGCACATGTATATGATTAATCAAAGCATTTTAAGAAGAAAAAAAATCGATAAATACTTCATTTCTCTAGAAATGGTATAGAAGAAATATAAATGCACCTTGAAAATAAGAGAAAAACAAACAATTACATTAAATAACATAATAATAGGAAGAAGAAAAGCCCATAATGTTATGTGATAGAAAGTATTTGTTTAAAAAAGGCAAGAACAAAGGGAGAAGGGGGTCCTGAAAAGGACAATTTATTATATTATAACAAAAAAAATTTAGCACATGCTTTATTTGCTAAGTAGACTATTGAAAATAAATTTGGACTATTTGAAAAGAAATTGTGAAATTTATTTTATTAAATCATCATTAGAAGAAAAAAAAAGTCTTATTTATCTTGAGATAATTTTTTACTTAGAACGGCGAAATTTACTTTATTAAATAATTCAAAAGAAATTTTTTTGATTTAAAATAGAATTTTATAATTATTTATTATTTATTTTTTATTTAATTCCTTCAAAATAATAAAACTTAAAAATAATTTTTTTTTTATTCTCCAAAACCAATTCCAATGGGTATAAGATATCATTGGGATATGTAAATTGTAATGGACGAGGGCCCACATGCCAAGGCCAATTTGAGGGAGTTTTGTACGGAAGTAATATTATAAAAATAAATATTCCCAAGTCAACATCGAAAATGGAAAAAATCACCAAAGTAGTGCGTGTTGACATCATGAATTTTAAAACATTTGAAGCGGCGTTCCCAACGCCGGGTTTCTCTTTTAAATCCCAAAGCGGCGTTACCAACGACGGTTTCGTGTGTAAAAACTTAAAGCGGCGTTACCAATCTTGGCTTCTCCGATTTTATGGCAGCGATCGGCCTTAAACTGCTCCCACTGTTCTTAAGCGAGTCGAAGCCTTCCTTCTTCTCCCTTCCCCGCATTTCTTCTTCCTGTGTTTCCTCTATTTTCTCCCTCCGATTATCTTCTCCGGCAGCTGGGCCTTCGATTCTCCACCACAGCCCTCCTCGGCGACGGCAAGGGTCAATCGAGACAACCATTGAGCCCTTGCGGTCGGTTTTGTCGCGTGCCATGTTCTGCGTTTTAAGAGTTAGGGTTTCACTTCTTTGTTCGTGTTCCGATGATTACATTAAAATTGTTTCTGTTCTTGACTCCATTAATGTGCATTGTGGGTTTTACTTGTTTTGGTTCATTTTTTTGGTGATTAAGTTTGTTTATATTGCCCCCATCTCCCATCCCGGGAAATTTTACGAAGTTGAGCATTAGAGGTGTGTGTTCTGATGTAGAAGCAAATTTTATTCTTAATTAAAATTCAACAAGATATGATTTTTAGACCAGTTTGTTTAGGCGATTACTCTGTTTAGCAATTTGAACATTTAGATTGTTTGAGAAAGGTGCTTTGTATATGTTATTTTACTTCATGGCCATCCTTGTTTAATTGGCAGATGAAATAATATCTTGATTGTGTTATCCTTCGACTCCTTTGAACATCATTGTTTTAAAAAATTCGGATTAGTGATTGAATCGTTACTTTGTTCCTTTGTTAGAGTGCACGAAATGATTAGTAGAAACCAAGTAAATCAGATAGTTGGACCACATATAAAAATTACATTTTTATATGTAAAAGTATTTTAAGTTAAAATATTTTGAAATTGTAAACAAATGTGAATACCTTGAATTATATGAGTTAACTATATAACCTTTGTTTTATTATAATGAAAGCTTAATAATGATACAATATACGAAGTGTATATAAGTATTTGTTTTGTCCCTTATCTTGAACTTTGATTTCTATGGAATGTTTAAAAAGCAGTTGGATTGGATTCCAGGTTGGAATTAGATTTCGAGGATAAAGATGGCAACATGTAGAAATTTTGAAGATTACTAATATTAGGATGGATTAATGAAAGTTAAATGTCAAATTTGCTTTAAAATGTTACAAATATTAGTTTTGAAGATTACCCCTATGAATCTCTCTATTCAATCATATTTGTAAGATTATAGTTAACTCCATGATAAGAGAGCAAATCACGACTTTAAAATTTTAATATACTTTAATACTTTACTTTTCACATTTATTTATTATAGTTTTCAAAAAAAAAGTTACATTCAATATAATGATATAAATATATAAAAATTGTTGCAAAATATTAGAAATAAGTTTCTAAATGTATTTAAGAATTTAACATTAAAGTTATCAATTAAAGTTATCAACCATTATCCCCATATACACCGTATTATCCCCATAAGTTCGATTTGTGTTATATTTAGATATCTTCTCATATATTTAATTTTGTTTACTTCATTTCAAAACGGAGTTAGATATGCTGTTTCACTATTCCGTAATGTGTTACTATAATGGACTATAGTGAGGACTGATAATGATGTGAAATATGATGGCAACAAAGCTTCCATTGTGCCTTTGGAAATACCGGTTGACTGCACGTTCGAACAATTGGGTGATATCATTTTTGCAAGCACACCTATTGACAAACGGAAGTTCAACTTAGTCCTCAAGTGTAAGTATCCTCTAAAATGTGGAAATAGGTTCCAACCTTTTACAATATGGAATAGCGGTCTGTGCACTTAATGTTGAACATAGTTAACACAAGCGTCATCGAGGGAAATTGCTTGATTTGTTTGTTGAGGTCGTTAGAGATACTGCGCCCGAGAGGATCGATCTGGTAGGCGTTGCGAGGAGATTGAGCATTTGCGGAAATTGAGGCCATGGTTGTGGGCTTGTGCCGGCGGTTCTAGATCTGAGGGGGCATATGGAGATGATGATGCTTGCGTTAACGAGAGGTAATGATGAATGGTGAAGATGATGATGAATGATGATTACTTATGCCCAAGCGGGTGGACATGTGTGTCATCATTCCGGACTACAAATCGGGTTTTTGGAGAATGAGCGAGGGTTGTTGTCTGGCATACCATTACATTGTGATGTATCGAATATCGTAAATGATGATGAGGGACCAGTTGAGTCAGCCCCTATTCAGTATCACCTACCACCAACACCTTGTTTTGAACATGTTGAAAACATAGATATTGCTACTTCTAGTGGTTGGACTCCTTGGGTGGAAGAGACAACCAGTTATGCGTGTGGTGAATTTATTAAAGGGCAAGTTTTTAATTCTAAATCCGAATTGCAAGAGGTATGAATTTACTCAATTAGGCACACGGGAGTTTGTTGTAGTTTGCCTCATCTAAAAAATTGCTTTCGTCTTAAGATATAAGAAAGTAGAAGAATGTCAATGTCGATGACTGCGGGCCATGGTTGTCAATGGCTTATTTGTGATCAACAATGAAGGGCACACATGCGTATGTCAGGTGCCTTATGAGACCATCATCATTGGACTCGAAGTTGGTTGCTTTCACTCACACTCTGATGATAATTAAAGGCACAATTCGTTATCCCATTGCTATTGGCAGCGTTATGGAAGAATGAGGATCCTGAAATTTCATATAAAAAGGCCTTGGATGGGAAGCATAAGGCATTTAGACACTTATTTGGTGATTTCTCTCAGTCATATACAGATCTCCCACGTTTGTTCTTGGCCATTGAACAAGCTAATCCTGGATGTGTTGTCATTTGGAAAACCACCTCTCATAGTCAGCCAAACAAAGAGACTTTCCAGCGCGTGTTCTGGGCGTTCAAGGCATCTATTGAAGGGTTCGCAAATTGTCGTCCGGTACTTAGTATTGATGGTACACATTTGTATGGTATGGGACTGCATAATGATTAACATGAGACATATGTAAAATGGGAGTATTAGGTTGCGTGGAAAGTTTTAACCTGTTCTGGAGGAAATGTTAAAATGGAGATGTTATTTGAAATAAACCATCTTACTAAGTGAGATCATATTATATATCTCTTGTGTTTCAATGTTATATGTTGACTGAAGATCATCAGTCTTGGGACTTTCTTCTCTTTGTGAGGTTGTGTCTTTGGCATTTATGACCTTTTGGAGGTGATATTGGGGGAGTTGGGCATCTCATGTAAGAAGTGTTTAAATTCCTTATGGGGGACTGATGTTTATGTTATTGTTGGGAGGGAGTTCTTTGACCTGTTGATGTTCCTCTTTGTTGTTGTGGGAGATGGATGACTGATGTCAGTATTGCGATGTTCTTAAGGGGCTCGCGGCTCCTGTCGGTGCGTGTTCGGTGGCATTTTCCAGCATAGCAATTTCTTTGTTGCGAAGAGAACAAGGTCTTGCTAGATTGACATCGATGAGCATTTCACTCCCTTATGTTGATGTTGCCCACACTTCCAGTTCGGGGGCGTGTGATCAAAGCGAGATTGATGGAGATTGTTCTTTACACGATCACTTCACCGGGGCGATTTCCGTGAAAGTCTGAAGTGGGCGCATTCATCCCTTGAACTTACATGAGAAGAAATGCACTGCTTGATGGGCTCTTGATATGGTTTTCCTTGTAGCCATATCATTGCGGCAGCGGCATCGAAGTGTTGATTTTAGGTCCATTTGTTGAGAGGCTACTACCTCGCGGTCTTGTTGTGACACTTGGCGAGTTTGAACATGCATGTGCAATGAAGATGAGTGGCCTATATATGATGGATCTGTGTCCTTAGTCTGAGTCGATGAAGCGAGTAAGTGGCGATCCTAAATAAACTTAGTTTACCTGATGAAATGGACATTAGAGAGAAGCGAAACGAATAAAATGGGTTGTGCAAACAACGGGAGTCCATGTCAGCGGTCTTGTAATAAGTGAAACCAACATTAGTTATGGATGTGAAGTAAGGCAATTAGTTGTTTGATTGTAATTGCGACGTCACTCGTTTTTGTTTAGTCTTGTATCAGACTTATGTACTAGCGTTTATTCATTGTAAACAATCTTAGTACTTGTCTTATTTATGTACTACCGAATATTTAGTACTTGTAACATTGAATGAAACAATCTTATTGCGTGTTTATTGTAAATATTTGTGTACTTAATGTTGACAACCATTTTGACAATTATCTGGTTGTTATATTGTATAGACATGGCGTTCGAGTTCGCATGATGCGGATCCGTCGGATACATACGTCTTATCTTTGCGAAACTGGGACACCGTCCTGCCAGTGAATCTGAGCATGTCACGTAATTTGTTTAATAATGCATTGGGTTTTTTAGTAGTTGTAACATGTACTTTATAAATAACCATCAAATTTGTATGTTTCGTTGGTTGCGACCGGGAGATTCTCGCCCTCGACAACGGGATCTGAGGCTTTCGTACATGTGGAGGATGGATATCGCATCGATATGATTCGATGCAGTTTTGCGATTGTATGTCGTTTGGGCCACATCGTGATCGATTGGCCGCATCACCTCACTAGTCGAGATGGCGGGCGAGACACACACGTTCCATGTGCCGGTGGGAGATGGCCCGATTTGCTTACGGGGCGTCGCCATCCTCCTTGGCTGCGTATGCATGGTCGGTGATCCAGCGGCACATGTGCGTTCGATGTAGCGGCGTTGTGGAGTTGCTGGTGTCATCCACGCCCGATCACGGATTAGAGAGTCACTATCTCGTTACGGTGGTTATGTTTGCATCTATCCACCCCGCCACCTGATGCGGATGATGGTACATTAGAGCGTTGTGCGCGTGGGTTCATCTTAGCGCTTATTGGATCATTCTTGTTTGCGGACAAGAAGGGTGTGATGGTTCCCATTGCTTTATCTGCTACTGCTGGTTGGCGCATCTTTGCGACATATAGTTGAGAGTGCGATTACTAACTTTTATACGTGCCCTTGGTATGCAGGAGCCAGCTTGGATCGTGGTCGTGGTATTAGCGAGTTTGTATTACTCATTCGGGTATGTAATAAGCAAAATTTATATAAGCGCTTGATACGTATTGATGAATTGGGATGCTTATCACGGAATGACGCCGCCATCATTCGACTTAATGAAGTCATTAAGACTTTGTTGGTTGATAAATTTGTACATGTTGTAATTTGGGTAAAGACCTCCTCGTCTGGAGACTTCTGCGAGTTAATAAATTATGGGTCGAAGTAAGGGGAAATGTTTTAAATTTTTCACGTCGCATGATATATGAACTTCATTATTTTTACACACTTTTGCATTGTTACGTATTCGGCTATGGTCATAGGAGGCGCACGTCCGGCGGCCGTTGCGGCGAGCCCGTGGCGATCTACCACCACCACCACCACCGCTCGGGCCATGCATGATCGGATCGTCGATGTTGGGGATGGTGACCTACGAGCACATCCTACGGATACGGGACATCCTCCGGTGGCGGTATCTACCACTTCCACTCGGGTATAGGTGGAGAGTACCTTTGACACGGGTGCATAACCCATCGGGTGTGCTACTCTGTCTGAGATCGGTGGATACACAGGACCTCTGATCGGGTTGCTATGAAACTTTAATGGTTCTATATTCAATTATATTCATATTTTGTAAAATTTATTGACACTTGGTATTTCACATGTAGGTGTCATAGCGACCATCGAGGGAGCGTTACTTGACCGGTACGCCATATATCGCTCAAACGTCGGGAGATGCGGCGGACGTGTCACCGCTCATATGTTTGAGATTGTTGAGTGGCATCGTCGGAGAAGATGCTGACGATTTGGGATGCAACGGGATATACCTCCGGCTTGCTCTGCGAGGCGGCGGTGCATCACGGTGGATGCACGTGGACGGCACGGCGCGATTGGGCGGCTTTCATGCACCATACACTTAGCGCGTATGGGAGCGGCGGATAGGATCATCACTTCACCCCATCTTTGGGTTCGGTGGACTTTCATGATGCTACATACGGTGGTATGTCGTATCACCGCAGTTTTTGACATTCACGACTTCATAGGGATAACATAGGGTTCCTTCTGGTAAGTAGTATGGATCTTTTGGTAAGTTACAGTCATGTGTTACTAAAAAAGTTAACCTAATTCGAATTAATAGATAATGTAATTCTAATTGCTCTTTGATTGCTTTCGGTTAGCATCGCATAGCGGACATAGCCATTACCGCTCGGATTCTGATACCCTGGCGCTGTCGACATATCATATTGCCCGATCGGTGTTACACGGTCGGTGAACCATCGCATCGCCCGGTACACTCGGAGGCTTCTACATCCATCGACCATTTATTAGACCTCGGTGTAGTCCACCATCCCAGTATGCGGCGGATTCGAGGGTAGAGGGAGAGGGAGAGGGAGAGGGAGTTGATCGCCGAGGTAAGTGCCTTGGATGGTAGCCGCAGGTCATTGTCAGACCAGTGAGAGTGGTCTAGTACACGAAGCGGAGGCTAATACTCTTGAGTACCCTCATACCCACCACTCACACTGGCAGGTTATCTGCACCTACACATCACCTTCCTTTGGCTGCAGTGACTCCGCCTACTACCCGCACATTACCGTCACTCTTCATACTCCACGGGACTTCCATACTCCTGTTTACATGTGTGCCTTATCCGGTGGAAATGAGCTACCTCCATAGCATTAGATATCCATTTGCCATTAGCGGCGTTTACCGTCTTACATTTGCATCCACGGTTGATACCATCGTTGACCCTGATGCACAGTGGGGTAGACCTCGAGGGTAGAAGCGACCGCGTACTCGACGTGTACATGAGCTTCTCCATCCATCGAATCATAGAACCCGTAATTCGCCATTTCAGTTCAGCTCCTTGACTCTATCGCTCCTTCTCGAAACTCCACGAGGATCCTATTGGTGTGGGGCTGCACATTTATTTTTAAGTGCCATACCCAAGAAATATAGAGGCGCCGTCTTGTGGGGCAGCATTGATACATATTGTGCATATATGATGTGCAGTATAAAATGTTTTAATATATTTACATGTTTAAATTGTATGCATGATAACGGAGTTAATTTTAGTTTGCTTAGGTTGATTATTTATGTCATATAAAGTCAAAAACTTGTATTCTATATTCATTATATATTTAATGGATATAAATATTATTCTATATATTAAGTATATAATTTATTATAGAAACAAAACTTGTATTCTAAATAACCATTAGTCTAATAAACATGTCTGCCCATATGCATTTCATTTTTTTCAACTTCCACTCTCATCGTGTTGCTTATTGAAAAATCTTCTATCTCAACAAAATTTTATATCAATTGGATATTATATATTTTTTATATAACTCATAGTTTTTCATCGATATGTAATTTTGGACTCGAATCCAATAATTATTCCCTCAAACCATGATTTTTCTTCCCTTTAATTGGATTCTAAAATACTAATTTTACATAATTATTTATTTTTCAGATTAGAGTTTTTTTTTTTTTTTTTTGACATTAAACGCTAAAAAACATATCCTCGTCCCTTTAATGGAGTTTTCAAATATTCAAGTGTATAAGCCCGTAAGATTAAGGAACAAATGGGAATTTGTAAAAAATAAGGTATAAAGAAATCAGGAATTTTATTGAAAAGAATAGAGTGTGAAGCTATAGTAAAAAGGGTACTGAAATTATGAGGAAGCGTGATTGGATTACTTAGGTTTAATAAAACTGAAGCGGCGTTGGTAGCGGCGGGTTTAATTTACAAATTAATGGCAGGTCGTTGTGCTTGTAGATTTTGGGATTTAAAAAAAAGGAGAAACCGGCGTTGGGAACGCCGGTTTCAAATGTTCAAAATTCCTGATGTCAGCCCGCACTACTTTGGTGATTTTTTTCATTTACGATGTTGACTTGGGAATATTTATTTTTATAATATTACTTCCGTACAAAACTCAATTTGAGGCCTCGTTGATAATTTGCGGCCGATGTCTCACTCCCCGCACGACGTCGTTTTATTCTTCCGGATGGTATCGCCTCGACGCCTCCATAGTCCATAGTCCATAGTCCAGCCTTCATCCCGATTCCTTGACCCACCCAGCGACAGAGAGGAAGCACTGAAAGATTCTGGGAGCAATCATGGCCGGCTACTCCGATGATTTAGACGAACTCCTCGATAGTAAGTTCCAAAATATCATTCTCTCCTCTCTCTCTCTTTTTCTAAAATCTCTGAGCAACTTTGGGATTATTTCAGGCGCTTTGGATGATTTCCAGAATCTCAACCTCACCTCTTCTGCTCAAAGGTCCATCTCCCTCTTTCTCTTTCTATGTATTCCTTGTGTGAAGCTTTTGATTTTTGGGTCTGAATCTTTCTTTGTTTTTCGTTTGCTTATGGAAATAGTGATGGGACGAAGCAGAAACAAGGGATGGGTTCTATGCCAACTGGGGTTCAAGGATTGGGGATGGGTTTGCCGGATTTGAAGAGCAAGAAAAAGGGGAAACAAAAGGTTTCAAAGGAATCGCATGTCACGGAGGCCCTTGATAAGCTCAGAGAGCAGACTAGGGAAGCTGTGAAGGAGTTAGAGTCGGTCACGGGTGCGCAACCTGCGGGAGAAGAGTTGGGTAAGGATGCGATGGTGGAGGATTGGGTTAAGCAGTTTGAGGATCTTGCTGGTTCTCAGGTGTGTGCTTGTTTTGTTTTCAGTATCGGGATAATGGGGTTCTGTTTGGGTCTTAATATTAGTCGTTTGATTCAAATTTTGATTTTTTTATTGATTCTGAATTGCTTTTGTGATTGCCAGTGGGTATTGTAGATGTCAGGATTTAGGGTTGGGGTTTAGTTTTCGATAATTCTCTATAATTTTAATTAGGAAACGTGATTAATTTAGTCAATGTCCTTTAGGGTGTGAACCTTTTTCATTCAACTGTTCTTTGACATTGAGCAGGTTCATCTGGAGTGTGTTTGAAGATTCTTAGTTTCAATTTCGAGTATGAAGTTTATATAATTTTCATTTCAAGACTTAAAATTTTAGCCAGTTTTAGTATTAGCTTTGTGATAGACAAAACTGCTAATATGACTAATTGATGGAATCTTTTCTTTTTGCTGCCTTTGGGTTGTTATCTTAAAATTTTTCATCTTTAGATTGTTGGACACGTTTCAATCTTCCTAGATCACCATGTTAGAATACAAAACATAATAATAAAGAGAATCTGAAAATAGCATACCTAATTTGGAATCCATGGTTGCTTGATGCGGAATCAGTGAAGATGCGCAAATCCCGATCTCAAAGATCTTCTCCCTTATCCCAGTTATGACAGCTTAATGAGACATCACTCACAAGTTAGAAAATTTTCTCTACGGATACATGTATGATAATAAAAATAACGTATCATAGGGTTAAGGAGAGGACTTGAGGAACATTTATAGAGTTCGACCCACGGGCCTCTCATTACGGTAGGCCGTACTAAACCAGCACATCTTAGGCCGTATTAAAGCCCAATAAGTCCATATATCTCACTTTATTAGACCAAACATAATTCGAGTTAATTTCTATTAATAAAGCCCCACATTAATGAAAATCTTACATTCTCCCATTTTGGGCGATAATGTAATTGGCTTGTAAGCTGTGTCTTGCACCTTCATATTGGTTTTAAATTATTCTTAATAGTCAATCCCATCCCATAAAGTCTCGAACACTGAATCATGGTGATAATTGCATGTACTCACGTGACGAGACCCTTCCATGGTCACAAGTCTTTCGAACTCTTGATATGGGTTGATATGGTAGTGTGTTAAATGGACAATACCTCATAATGAGTGATACTTCATGTGTTATCCATTTTGTTAGTCAAAAATTCTCTCTCATAAATTAATACTTCAAAACCTAGTGTGTCAGCAGGAGATATCCATCATGGTTCAAAAGCACTGAACTTTGTATATGTGTTACCTTGATAGAGTAACTTTACTTTATGTGTAACAAGACATATTTGGTAAGGCTAATGCGAGAATGCCCCATATTTGTCTTGAGGTTCTGTAATCTCGAGATTTTTAAACAATTATTTACAGCCCACTTTGACTTGATAAATCCTACATTCCACCCAAGTACCTTATTCGAATGCAAAGAGTTAATACAAATTCAATTATTACGAAAAATGTAATGAAATCGGATTCAACCTTCATGGAAGCGACCTAAAAACTTAACGACTCCCACTAATTTCACGGTATCCGTGATACTCCTAAGCCCATGTTAATGACATGTCGTCCAATCTGAGGCGAAGACGCTGAATTAGCGGATCTGCAATCATATCATCACATTGAAATGTGCTCCTTTGCAATGTCATAGTTTTGAACTTTTCCTTTATAGTCGAATTACTTGACCTCATGTGTGAACCTTGAGACCTCATTGTTGTGTAAAGCAACGCGAGTTATTGTCACAACCACAAGCGCTGTGGAACATCCTGCAAGAAATCAAAAAATCACGGTTAACTCCTTGCGGGTTTCGGAGCCAAATTACTGATGAATTCTTGAAAAGCATGCTCTGAAACTACGCTTATAGTAAGAGGATACAATTGATTTATGTTTCGGCTTTTCCAGCGATCTTTGCACCTCTGCTAACTTAAAGATGTAACTGTTGTTGATTGCTTTAAATGCGACGGCCCGACAAAGTGCGAGATCGAATACCCGACTAATTTGTGGGTCACGATCGTGTTTGTAAATCGTATAGTCTTGTCTTTCTTTAAGTCTGCTCCTTAACATGGCAGCGTGACGATGAGTCATGTCACGGATTTGAAGGCGATATAATACAGGGATCACGTTCGCGAGGCAATGTCGGCTAATCGTCTTGACGTCTAATAATCTTTCGAGTCTTATTTACTTGTAAAGATGCGATTCGTCCATTTGGGGGACTTCTGATATCTGAATGAGGGCGTTAGCGGCCGGACCTCGGCTTATCGCCTTCTGGGCGGGAGCAATTCTGGCTTACATTGTTACATGTTGAATCTTTCTAAAAATCGGTCAACATATGCCCTACGAGATAAACCCACGATAGTCCACGAACGATTCTGGCGAATCTCAATGCCCGGAGACAAAAAGGCCTCACGAGGTCCTTCACATAAGCTCTTTGACAACGTCCGCTTTGTCTCACATACGGTAAACGAGGTCAGCTAACTGCCCGAAAGCGAGGATATCGCTCACAATGGAGTATTAGGAAAATGAATTTCCTCACTTGACCTTCACGGTATATCGTTGATCTACTTTGTTTACCTCCAACAAAACCATATGAAGCAACAACATTATGAAACTTTAAGTACCATTGTCTAGAAACTTGCTTGACACCATAAATAGAACTTTCGGAGTCTACATACAAATTAATACACAGATCATTTGCCACAAAACCTTGGTTGCATCATATAGACTTCTTCATTAAGGTCTCCATTGAGAAAAGCAGTTTTAACATCCATCTGGTGTGAACACATGTCGAAATGAGCAACTAATGCCATGATCACTACGAGAAAGAATCTTTAGAAGAGGCCAGGGGAGAAAAGGTTGTTTCATAGTCTACTCCTTCTCTCACGAGTGAAACCTTTGCTACGGTCACGAACTTCAAAAACCTCAATCTTTCCTTTAGGGTCCTTGTAGTCTTATACACCCATTTCAGACCCATTAGATTACATGACCTTCGAGTAATTCAAGCGGATTACAAACTCGAATTTATGCCTCGTAGATTGAATTTCATCTCTCACATTGCATCGACCAGGTTCGTGGGAATGACTTGACTTCCTCATAAGTTATTGGATCGGTGCTTGAGCCCAGATATCGTAGTCTTGCTCTCCTATATAGACTAAATGATCGGGTGTAGGCATAGGCGATCGTCTCTCCACTGGTGGATCTCCTTCTTTGGGTAGTAATTAGCCAAATCCACGCTTTTGAGAGCCTTGATGAACTTCATTGGGAGGCTGTCTCCCGACAACGGGATCTGAGTCACCAGCGGGTTGATATGGTGTGTAGGAGTTAAACCGCGCGGTATTTGTATGGGAGGAGATAAAGATACCATATTATCCCGCCGTACTATTATCCTCGATGATACGTGACATTCTTTTCTTGTGCACATCGAGCTCAACTTAGGCATGCGTGATTCCACAATTCTTGTGCCTCCGGTAGGATTATAGAGCGGAGTATCCCCTTGAATGTTAAAACCAAGATACAAAGTAACAGAGTGGTTAAAGTCGACACTTAATGTTGGATTATACAACATGACTAACGGGACGTCCCGGCCAAGATGGTTTAAGCTGGGCTTACGCGAGTCCATAGCTGAGAATTGATGGAGCATTTTGTGAATTTACGATTCGAGAATGTACAAAAATTTGTTTCAAAAACTCTACCCTACCAGAAAACTAGGTAAATTTGTCTACGATAATCATACTCCTTACCATTTCCATAAAGTGCGATTGCGCCTTTCGGTACACACCATTTTGCTTTCGGGACTCGGACATGAGTAAGGCGTACCCACTTATCCCAGAGTCACCTCTAAGTGTTGGCGAATGGCCCCGCAAGGCTGTCAGGCATCGCCATGCTTCGCATATCTCTCCACCGGTCGAATCCCAACAACGCTATGGCTTTTCCAGTATTTACTACCGAACGGTCAGAAGAATCTTGAACTTGTCAAGGACTCGACCTTTCTTTAATCAAGTACAAATAACCATATCGAGAATAGTCATCAATAAATGTGATGAAATAAAAATTTCTACACAAGGTTCTTGTATAAGGTCCACTTATATCGGTGTGAGATGACATCCAGCAAAGTCGAGAACTACGATTTCAACGGTTTTCTTTGCTTATCTTGGTCATTTTGCCTCCACAACGGTCGCATATCTCTAAGTCATTTTAAGGCGAGGCGGAGATGTTAGTCTTTATCGACCTTTTCTACTCCTTAGAGATATGGCTGGCCAGTTTATGCCCACTGATGCATAAGACTCTTCCTTAGGTAATGGTCTCTTAGAAACGACCTTTTGTTGTATAAGCGACGTATATGTCATTGGGAGATAAACTCAATCTTGTATATTAATCCGTTGGTTTGTATGACATCACTGACCTTATTTGAATTAAGAAATATTGAAATAACATTGTTTTTGATTTCAAAGTAATCATATAAATCGAAGGCACGATCACGGAAACTAAATTAGCATTGAGGAAGAGTACATAAAAGTATCTTTCAACATCAATTTAAAACCCGGAATCTAGAATTGGGCGAATTACATCTCCACGAACATGACTTATGAGCTTTCTGGTTTGTTTACGTTGAGTTTTGATTCATCCTTTATTTGGCTTCCTCAGGTTTATGAATCCTGTATAGTAAGCACTAACATGATTAGTTGGCGCAAGCTATCGAGCCACGAAGTTGGATGGTGCTTAGATGGAGTTGGATTCACAAACAAGTGTTAAAGAATCATTGCAGCCAAGGTCGCGTTTGGACATCGAGCTTTAAATTTTTGCACTCCTTCTTCATGTGGCTTTTCTTCTTACAAAAGAAGCAACGATCACCATCCTTTTCAAGAATGTCTTCTTTGGACCCATATTTTCAGGCGTAGAGTAGTTTCTTGAGTACCTTTATAGGTACGACTTGAGCTTCTTATTTTTCTTTTTATGGGAGGCCCAGAAGCATATAAGGCGAATGCTCTTTCTCCTTCTTAAGTTTCTCTTCTTACTGCCACCCACCCTTGCTATCAAGTCATTAAGCCGACCAAGTCTCATCTTGGGAATTGTAATTTATCTTTATAATCCCAATCGGGTGGAAGGGTGTTTAGGGGCTTGATGCACAGTAAAACATCGGGAATGGTAACAAGAGCTTGAAGCCGTCTTTAGGTCTACCATCCTCGGGACGTAATCTCTGGCTTGGCTGATACCATCATACTTCATGTTGAAGAGCTTTTGAAGAAGTGTTCGCGCCAGTTAGATGAAATTCGATTTAGCGCCACATGCCGTTTGCCATCATTTCCTTAGCGATCTGATCAATGGTAAACCACTTTTAAGTGTTCTTGAATGGATTTCTTCATTGTCGATAAGCAAATCCGATTGCTGCTTTCCCGGTATGGTAGTTTATAAACTATCACGATGGGTGTGATATCTGAAACTTATCCTTTGTAGAGCAATGTGAACATCATGATTCCATTCCAAATAGAAAATCCTCTTCCAGTTTCTTAAAGTTCGATCGGTAAGGACTGGTGAAATGAGGTGCCGTTTCACAGAAAAATTGGCGAAAAACAAAACAAACAATACAATCGGCATCATGTGAATACTTATACGATTACATACATCATCACATAATCACCTTTGGGGCGAAAATATGACATGCGGTTGTACACTCTTCATGACGGCCGCCGAGAGCATATTGTCTTTCGTGAAATCACCACGCTTTGGTGTATAATTATAAGATGGAGTCATTTCTCAAGCTCATGCTATACATGTATCCCTCCACGAACTAACCTGAGATCACCTCCTTTGGGGGATCATGATCATGCAATAAAGCAGGGGAGACATCCTACCGATATAGAAATTGATATTTGTAAAATCGGTCAAGTGTGCGCTTTAAGCGGCCTGACCAGTGAATCCTTGGAAATCTCGTACGAGGATATTAACTTTGTAATATCACATTCGATATATATATATGTAATAGGGGTATAAAGCAGGCGTATGTCTTTTACATTACATATTAAATGCTAATTATCTTTGTTTAATTAAATTTAATAGTCAATGGAGTAAAACGAGGTGTTACTTTAATATCTTGCAGTAACATTCGAGAGGGATATCGGTTCTATAATCCCGATGGAAGCCACCAAGAGGTAATGGATCCACAGACAGTAGGATTTTTGGAGTTTGATGTGGTAGGAAGAAATGGCTGCTCACTGGTATTGAGGATAATGAATACGGTGGATAATATGGTATCTTTATCTCCTCCCATACAAATAATTGTGGAACTCCCACACCATATTGAACTGTTGAGGCTGGGATCACGCATTGTTGGGACGGCTCACAATGGGTTAAAGTGAGGCTCTCGGTCTGCGGGGATGTGGCTAATTCTTTACTCCCGATGGGGGAGATCCACTGGGGAGAGGCGATCGGCTATACCAGGACTATTTAGTCTATATAGGAGAGCAAGACTACGATGTGATTACGCGTGGCCGATCGATAACATGAGGAAAGGCTGTTTCTTGTCTCGATCGAGCGTGGTTGGATCACGATGAGAGATGAAATTCAATCTATGAGGCATAATGGAGTTTGGGGCTAGTTGAATTACACGAAGGTCGCTAGACCCATTGGCATTTTACATAAATGGGTGTATAAGGCTCTGAGGGGCTGCACAAAAGGAAAGATTGAAAGTTTAAAAAGCGGGAGGCCCGGTAGCAAGGTTTCACTTTCGGAGAGAAGGAGTAGACTATGAAACAACCTTTTCTCGATCTGCCCCAAAGATTCTTCCAGTGATCGTGGCATTAGTTCTTTCGTTTCGATATAAATTACAGGATGGATATTAAAAGCTATTCTCAATGGAGACCTTAATGAAGAAGTCTATGATGCAACGAGGTTTGTGTGAATGATTCGAATGCAACTTGTATGTAAGTGAAAAAGATACATTTATGGTGTCAAGCAGCTTCTGAACAATGGTACTTAAAGTTTCATAATGTTGTTCGCCGTATGGTTTTGTTGAGAACAAAGTAGATCCAATGTATATCTTTGCTGAGTCTAGGTGGGAGGAAATTGTTTTCCTAATACTCTATGTAGGTGATATCACGCGCGGCGGTGACGCCCCGGTTTTTTCTTTGCGTAAAGGCAAGCGGATATTGTGAAACTGATGTGAAGGACACTTGGTGGCGTCTTTGTCTGGGCATTGAGATTCGCGGGAATCGTTCTCGTGGACTATTGGGTTTATCTCGGAGGCATATGTTGATCGTATTTTAGAAAGATTCAACATGCGACAATGTAAGCCGGGGATTGCTCTATGCATGCAAAGGTGATAAGTTAGTCTGTCACAATGTCCTCATTCGGATATTGAAAGCCCAGTGAATGTACCTTATCTTTAGTGCGGCTTGGGAGTATTATGTATCTTTCAGTATGCACACTAGGCGGATATTGCCTTTACAACGAGGGACTTCAGGCATATATCAGTCAAATCCAGGACATGATCATTGGGTTCTTGCCCGAGAGGTTATGAAGTCTTCCCAAAAAGGGGACAAAAAGTATATCTTGATTTACAAACATGATCGGGATCTACGGCTATGTAGTTGGGTATTGATTCGAGACTCTTGGGTGTCGGGATGAAAAGAAATCATAGCGAGGTTACATCTTTAAGTTAGCGGGAGGTGCGGTATCATGGAAAAGTGAAACATCGTCGATTAAATCCTGCGGTCTGACGGAGTTTGTAGCGTCTTTTCGACAGCTACTCGAGCAATTTAGCTCGGAAACCTCGTTAAGGAGTTGACCGTATTTGATTTTGTGGATAGGCCCATCTGGAGTTGTATTGTGACAATAACTCTGCGGTGTTGTTTATTAACAACAACGGAGAGGTCTCAAAGGGGTCTAAAGCACATGGAGGTCGAATGCGACTATAAAGGAAAGTTCAAAACGGTGACATTGCGTGGAGCACATTTCAGCGGGGATGATGCTGATGATTCTTACGAGATCACACCGCTAACTAAAGGCCTTCGCCCTTGTGTATTTGATCGACATGTCATTAACATGGACTTAGGAGTATCATGGGATACTGTAAATTAGTGGGAGCTGTTAAGTTTTAGGTTGCTCTTATGAAGGTTGAATCCGATTTCATTACATTTTTTTGTAATAATTCAATTTGTATCAACTCTTTTGCATTCAATAAGGTATTTGTGAATGTAGATTTATCAAGTTGAGTACAAATAATTGTTGAAAATCTCGAGGCATTGTGTAAACCTTGAGCATAGGCTATGGGGCATTCTTGGCATTAGCCTTAACAATATGTCTTGTTACACATAAAGTAAAAGTTACTATCAAGGTAACACATATCTGATTAAATTGGAACCATGATGGATATTCTCACGGTGACACACTAGGTTTGTGACACTTAAGGAAAATTTGGACTAACAAAATGGATAACACATGAAGTACTCACTCATTATGAGGTATTGTCCCATTTAACACACTACTATATTGAATCCATATCATTAAAGTTAGCTGGCTTGTAATGTGGAAGGGTACAACGTAGTCACGATACAATTATCGCCATGATTCGAGTGTCGAGACTTTATGGGATAGGATTGACTATTAAGAATAATCTCCTAGACGATATGAAGGTGCACAGGTTATGTTTCAAATTCATATCGCCCAGTGGGAGAATGTAAGATTTTCAAACTAATGTGGGCTTTATTGTAGAAATTAAGCCGAATTATGTTTAGTCCTAATAAAAGTGAGATATATGGATTCTTATTAGTTTAATATGGGATTTTGGCGTGTGTGAAATTTGAAATCAATGACCCGTAATGGAGGGCGAGTGGTGTTATAAATAAGCTCAAGTCCCTCCCCTAACCCTAAGGATAACGTTATTCAATACTCACATACAGATTCTTTTCTTTTTGCTGCCTTTGGGTTGTTATCTTAAAATTTTTCATCTTTAGATGTGTTCTAATTTTGAGCCTTGTCGTATGTGGTTTGGGCTTATTGTTGATGTGTTCTAATGATCTTGATGTTATGGGCTTACTTTTCACCATGCAGCTTTGAAACACTTAGACACGACCCTGCTTTGATGCTCAAGGGATTCTAAAATCCTTTTGACATAGAGGTGAAAAAGGACATGCACAAAAGTTTAGGAGAGTGTCGTTGAAGGCTCTTTCTTATTATATTTGGTGTTGGAAATTAGTAATAAGAATTATTTGTATGGCTTCAAGTCATACCTTCCTTCATGAGCTTTGAAAGATATGCTAATGTTGCTTTTAAGATTATCATGAGTGGGTTCGAGAGCAAGGAATATCTATTTGAAGGGTTGCAGAGTATCCTGGTGAAACAGTTAAATGATGTTAATTTGATTGTTGCCATGTTACACATGAGTTTGTGCCTGATGTCTTTGGCCAAAGAACAAAATTGAGCTTCTTTTGTGGTTAAAAAGGTATGGTGTTTGGCAGGAAGATAGCTATTAAGAGGAACTGTTATTCATCTGGAGTGAATTTATCAGTTATTTTATCCTTATAAAAAAGATTTTTGACTTATGTGTGCTCAATGTCCCTCTGTCCCTTCTTCCGGCCAATATCTGCCTGAGTTCATACTTACCACCAAAATCCTATTTAAATTACTTCATAAGAATCTTTGTTCTAAATTTGTTCCAAAGCATAGTTCTATATAATGCGAGTTTTTTTTGGGTTTGGTGAATATCCATTAGTTCTAAGTTTAAGTTTGAAATTATGAGGCTAACATGACATATACTTTGTAGTTTTCTTTTCATAATTTTAAGAATGCAAATTTATCAGCTCCATGCTGGAAAAAAACTCATGATAAATTTCTTGATGAACCTTTTTAGTTGTTCATTGGCTTGAGTTTGTTTTCTTGAAGCATTCTTCTCATTGTGTGTAATGTTAGTTTTGTTTTTTGGGTGGGTGGGGGGGGCGGTGTGTGAAACCTAAATTAGGCTGCCTAACCATGTTGGTGGTAATGTATTTAATTAACTCTCATTTATATATCTCTGAGTGGAGTTCCAAGAGCTTTGGTGCATGCGACTTGATGATTCAGACACGAAATATCTTGTTCAATTTACAGAACATCTGATATTTAAGCATGGACCAAGTGACTTTACAAAACAGGAGTTTAATTGGTTGAATGTTCTTTTAGATTTAAGGGGAAAAAATGAGTTACTGTTTTGGCTACCCATGAAGATGCTTTTTAATTGGCCTGATGCAGTGATGCTATACTTATAAGATGTTGAGAGAAAAGGAATACATGGATTCTCATTAATTTTCAAAAGAAGGAAACATACATATTTATACTCTAGTGTTAGGGCAAAAAAAGGAAATAGAGTTAGAGTCTAATTAGAAGACTAAAGAGAGAAGAAAAAGAATCCTAAATGAATTAGGAGACTAACCTTCCTTAACACTACCCCTCAAGCTAGAGCATATAGGTGAATCTAGAGCATCACGTATCTTTATCACAGGACTCTGGGGAGACTTAGTGAAGATATCTGCTAGTTGGTCATTAGAGTTGACAAAACTAGTAGTCATGCATCCTGATGCAATCTTTTCTCGGATAAAGTGGCAATCCACTTCGATGTGTTTGGTCCTCTCATGAAAAACTGGGTTAGATGAAATATGTATGGCGGCTTGATTATCACATATAAACTTTATTTGTTCATCATTCCCAAATCTTAGCTCTTAGAGGAGATGCTTCAACCATATGAGTTCACATGTTGCTTAGGCCATAGCTTGGTATTCGACTTTACTTGCAGGATAAGCTCTTTACATCTTGTTTCTTATTCTTCCAAGATGATAGGGTTTACCTCGATGAGCCGCACAATACGATGTAGAATGTTTATTTGTGGGTGATGCTTCGATCTACTTGTCAACATGTAAATGACTTTAGGTATGACTCTATTCTCGCTTACAACACCCCTTGACCTAGTGTTCCTTTGATGCTAACGAATACAAACTACAACATCCCAATATCCGCAAGGTGATTGTAGAAAGCCCCGGCTAACTTCGTTCCGCGGGGAAGCGAGATGTCATCTTGAGGTGATAGTGAGATGGATTCGGTTACCTACAAGTCGTCGATATCTCACGGATCTCGTAGAAACGAGGAGAAACACAAAAACAATGTAGATTCGGGTGACGAGAAAATGTAAGAAGCCGGTGGCGGAGGAGAAAGAAGGCACGGCGACGGCGGACTACGTGGAGTGGATGGATGGAAGCTGGCCGGTGTAGCGCGCATTGGAGGAGGCACGTGTCCAAACGGTGTCATGTCTTGGAAACACGTGAATTTATTATTTGGATCGAGATCGGAGCGTGTGGGCACGTGGGAAGGTATTTAGAGGAGCTGCACGGAGGTAGGTGGAGGAGGGGCGCTCTTGTTGGTGTGCTCTTCGGTCAGAATGGAGGTCGTTGAAAAATCTCGCCGGTAAAGGTTGCCGACAGCAAGGTGTCCGACGATGGTTTGGCTTCTATGAGGCTTCGTGAAGACCGTAACACGATCAGAGTGTGACATGGTCTTTGGATGGGTTGCCGGAATTGACCACACGACGAAACCCTAACCCTAATATTCTCAAACTCTTTTATGGCTCTGATACTATGTTGAGAGAAAAGGAATACATTGATTCTCATTAATTTACAAAAGGAGGAAATATACATATTTATACTCTAGTGTTAGGGCAAAAAGAGGAAACAGAGTTAGAGTCTAATTAGAAGACTAAACCTTTACATAAAATTATACAAAGTTGTGCTCCCTTTGCTTGCTGCTATTTTTTAATAAGATTAGATGGAATTCACAAGGTAGAAATTTTGTTAGTGCTTGAATCTCTTTCTTTCTCTTCATCCCTTCCCTTCAACCACTCTCTTTCTCTCTCTCTTCTCCCACATCTATCTGTACCGCCGGTCACACAGATTCTCATTCCTTTGACAGCCCTCAAGTAAGTACTGAGTACCTTTCTTGGTAGAGAAGCTACTTGGTGGACTACCATGTACAACATTGAAATTTTTTCAAGCATGGTTCAGAATTAAGCAATGATTTTGAGCAGTTTTACTGGAGCTTCTCTCTCTAGAAGTCTCCTTAGGTCCTAGTATCAAAATGTCTTTAATATAAGCAACATGTTTGCCGAGATTTCCATTTAGTATCACTGGGTTCATGTGCTAATCATCTTTGCAAGAAATCGAACTGTCTGATTTGCATGATAAGTCTTTTTCAACCTTTTGGCACTCTTGAATGCGTCTCTTTGAATTTCACATTCTGGGAGGTTAAATGGGATAAGCTTTGTAGTGAACTTACTAGTTGTCCCTGGCCAATGTTGTCCATAGGTATTCCCACCTTCATGTGATATCTATCAGACTTAAACCTTCTTGGTAGATAAGTCTCAAATGACAAACACAAAGATTAAAGAGAATATAGCACTTTTTTTGCTCAAGAGAATTCTTCAGCTTCATGTAAACTAGGAGAATTGACAATGTTTTGTGCTCCATTTGGATGCGTTTTCCATTCCCTCCCTTGCATTTCTATGCTGCCTACCCATTCCTTTGATGCAAATTCTCCAGATATGTTTGAGTTTTTATGGAAGCATCGTGTCATGTTCTGTTTTACATCAAATGATTGGGCTGGATCTCCTTAAATAAAGCCTCACTTGTGAGACTTACCTTTGATCCCTCAAACCAATCAAATCTCTCCTTACTGGAAAACTGAAAGCAGGTGCCAGTACACTCTCAATAGTTGATGAGGATTATGCTATATTTCTATAGGAGTAAGAGCGATGGTTCAATTCTTTTGCAAGATTCATTTAATTGTTTAAGTATTATTACTGCTTTTCCTCTTCTGTAGAAATATGATTGTTATTGGCTTATCGCCCTTATAGTCAGTTACCAAGCAAATGATTCTTCTAAGGATTTGTTCCTACTCGATGTTATGAAATTTTTTGAATAAAATAACTAACAACACCTAAAGAGTATACATTATTGAGTAGTTTGTTTGAAGGGAGCCTTAGGTATTGAAGAGATCTGTCTAAGGTGTAAAAGCACCCAATATTAATAAATCTTGTGTTATTGCCCTTGGAAGTTGGCTGAATTAACTCAGATAATGAAGGTTGTTGTCCATGATATCTTCAAAAGTTCGAAGGTTTGATCAACCACAAAAAGGTTCAAGGTATGGTAGTGGTGATCATTAATGACAGATAAAGTAGGTTGTCTTTGGCGTTGTGTCTTATATTAGAAAGTAAACTATTGATGATGGCTGGTGAAACCAATGTTTTTAAATGTAAAAGCGTAAGACGAGAAGCCTCGAGGCGTTGAGGCGTAAGCCTTTTGTGATCATATTATATAATTAATAATTATTTTATAATATATTTAAAAATAAACTAAAATAGCATAAATAAGAGTAAATTTTGAATGATTAATATGCTTTTAAAAAATAAATTATAATTTTAGGAATATGTCATTATCCATTTTTCTAATATAAATAATTAGTTATAAAATTATATTGTTGGAATATGTTAATATTTTATAAAAATTATAATTTTTGGAATATGTCAATATTTTTATAAAAATTTTAATTTTTGGAATATATTAATTTTAATTTTTTATAAAATATAATTTTTATATTTTATAAAAAAATATTTTATAATTAATTATAAAATTACAGTTTTATTTTATCAAGATAATTTATTATTATATTTTTTAAACTGCTTTAAAAAACAAATGAACTTTTATCTGCTAGCCTCTTTTCTTTAAGCAAGGAGAGGTGATTTTTTGGTCATTCATGGCTTGAAATCTCTCCTCCACACCTTTTTCTCTCAATACACTAGTTATTCCACACAAGTGAAGGTTTTCATTTATTTTTATGTGATTTAGTCGTTGCCTTGGTGCCCATGTGATTGTTGTTGCCTTCGTGCACTTGTGATTGTTGTCGTTTTGGTGCGGCAAGTGGTGTGTCATCTCAGTGCGACGTATTGGTTTTTGTTGTCGTAGTATGACGTTTATTTGTGTTTGGGCGGTTAGAATCAAAGTGATAGGTATTCTAGTAACAATAGTAATATTAAATGTGTAGGCTCAACTATCAAATATATAGGCTTTGAGTCAATTCATTATACTATTAACCTGGATGTTGTTTCATCCTTTATGGTTTTTAGTTATTTTGATTCTATGTTTCTATCGATGTATCGCTAGTTTAAATCAATGAAATTATTTTTTTCTTAAAAAAAAAAAACCAAAAATCTTCATCTTTATATAATACTATAAATAAAAAAATATAATTTTAAAATTTAAATTAAAAACAGAAATTACAAAGGGCATAACATAGGTGTTTGCTTAGTATGACATCAATTTAAAACAACCCTAGATTGGATTCATCGGAATTAAAAAAAATTCTCTCGAGATGACATCAAGTCTTCGTATTGTCCTCCTCCTCTTCGCTTTCATCGCAAGAATCATCGAATGGTGAAGGAACAGCTTCTTCATCTTCCTCCATGGAAGACTTTTTCTGTCCTTCATTTCACATAGAAAGGTCCTTGTGAAGTATTGACGCCAGAGAGGAGCAAGTCGCCGACAGAAAGCAAGGTTTTTTTTGCTTTGTTTAAATGTGAATGTGTTTCAGAAATCAAAATATGGTTAGGGTTTCTAGGGTTTATAGGGATTTTTATTTTTATTTTATTTTTCATTTTTTAATGCATCCTATGAGGCGCCCTGAGGCGAAGAAGACGTACACATTTGCGCCTCGGCAACGCCTTAGGGAAGAAGGTGTGCCCCTTCCATGTCCAACACTTTTTTTGGGACGCCTCAGAGCTTTTTTACAACACCTCGCCTTGAAGCGTGCCTTGAGGCGTGCCTCTGTTCCGCCTTTCAAAACACTGGGTGAAACGCATGTTTTAGTGAGAACTTAGATAACCTTTACCTTTTAGTAAGTTATTGAACATTATATTCAGTATTTATATCATTCTGCCTAGGAACGTTGGTCTTAAATTTCCTCATGGCAATCCTTGAAGACACCAATGGTTTTTATATATAGAATCAGTCACATGGGATTTGCTTAAATTTTGGAGTTGGCCCAAATCTTTTGGGGTTAAGATATAGGGAACTGTACAGGAAATTAGAAATAGTTATGTCATCAATTGGATCCATTAGTATGAAATTGTGTTGACATGTGTATCCATGTGATTGTGATTGTGAACTGCATGTGTTATCTGTTTGTTTAAGAAACTTTTGGACAGAAATTTCTCTATACTTGGAAATTTGGCCTTATTTCATCTACTATTGGAAAATATTATTATTTTAGTGTCTCAAACTGTGTAAAGCAAAATGTGGTTACAGAAACAAAATGTATCCTGTAAATGAGAGGACTAATATAACCGTTTCTAGAATTTTGGAAAGAATTTTGAACTGTGGATTTGACCTGGAAAGATCCACCAATTAACTTTCAGATTGAAACTATGGGAACCCTTTTTCTGCAACTTTTCTCCTTTCTCCTTTCTGGTTATTGTTGGCATTAGCAAATCAATGGCTACTAGGGAGAGTAAACAGTATCTTCTGTTAATGATATGTTTTTTTTCTTCTTCTTATAATCCATAATGTATGTGTCCTTTCTTAAACCTCTTGCTCAGGACATGGAGTCGATTGTGGAAACCATGATGCAGCAGCTTTTGTCCAAGGAGATTCTTCATGAACCAATGAAAGAAATTGGAGAAAGATATCCAAAGTGGTTGAAAGAACATGAAGATGTGTTGAGCAAAGAAGATTTTGCGCGTTATTCTCACCAATATGAACTTATAAAAGATCTAAATGAAGTTTATGAAAATGACCCAGGTAACTTCACTAAGATTGTGGAGCTCATGCAGCAAATGCAAGAGTGTGGCCAACCGCCTAATGAGATAGTGCAAGAGCTTGCTCCCGGCCTTGATCTAGCAAATCTTGGCCAGCTGTAAGTGTTCCAATCAGTTGCTTGTGCATATCTGAGCCTTATTTTGTTAGAATTCCTGAAGTGCTTTCCTTGGTGTTTGGAGAAAGTCTTTGTTAGCTCTTAGAAATAATATAGCATGCACACACATACACACATGCATGGACACTCACAATCAATCTGCTATTGGAGATTGGCACCTTTATTTATGTTTTTAATCTTTGAAGAATATGCACCTAACTTTAGATACTGGGGAATATATAAGTATTTTTTTAAATGGACAAAGATCAAATTATGTTAGTGGACCCCTTAAAGGATAATGAAGCAAAAGCATATACATATGATGTATATGTGATACCTAGAGTATTAGAAAAATAGCAAAAGCTAACCCTAACAGCATCTAACTGGCTCCCAATCTTCAACAAAATCAAATATCGAAGAGGAAGAGAGTCACCACCCTTCCCCTATTAGATCACAAACAAGGTCCTTAAGTAACCATTTTTAATTGCCAGACAAGTTTATTCTACCTCTTAAAAAATCCTGGTATTGCATTCTTTCCCTACAGTTGAGAACGCAGTAGAGAATAGGCTAGTGGAGTTGGGTTCCTGACTGTCTTTCACTAAGTACCTGTACCTATCAAGGTTCCTTTCCAGCTAAGCGATACCTCTATGAGCTTAGAAGAACCCAAACACTGCTAATAGCATTCTATAAGCTTGAATCATAGGCTTCTGTAGCTTCTTCTATAAAACACCATCCCCTTTGCTTTTCCCCTATTTGTTGATCCCAAAGCCATTTACCAAACAAAATCTTTGTTGAGAGCCCCCAGTTTCTGTATCTTCAAGCTCCCACCAGATTTGTAGGAATAAACAGTGTGTATCACCTCACCAAATGATATTTCTGGTCTAAGTGGCTCCCTCCCTAAGAAATTCCTCTGAATCCTTCCCGATCTACTTTCTTAGCTTGAAAATTAACTTCGACAAAGTTAGTCTAGTGTTGAACAAAGTTAGTCTCATGTCTATTCTAATTATGTAAATATTTTTACTCATCCAGTAAACGTCTGTATTATGCTTTTCTGCAAAACCTACTAAGATTGGGACTTGTGGGGATAGCACTGACATGCTGTAGTGTTATTTATATATCAAACTGAACTGAACTGAACTGAACTGACTGTCATTCTAACCTCACTTGCAGATCTCCGGAGCTGTTGGAGTCTCAAACAAATTGTTGTGTAATGTGAAACAAACAGAATTTCTTTCTGGTCTCTCCTATTACTATTCTGTCGCATCAGATATACCCTGTCTGTCTTAAGATCAATAAACCATTTTCGCTCGAAATTCTTTTGCCTCCCCATTTCCCAATGGAATTCGATTAAATGGCTCTCTATTTCTGAGAGCTTGTGTATGATCTGAGTGTGTGAATAAGGAGGTTATCATGGCATTCATTATATCTTCATTTCGTCTTCGGAAAATGCCCCACATTTCATTCTCAGGTGATGTTGCCCCTCCTCCCCCCCTCTGCTTGCCTTGTAACTTACACTCCTTTGTTGCTGCTTACTCTAGAAAATGAAAATATAAATAAAAAATATTTGAAATTTTATTGATATTTTCCAATTCCCAAATTACATGCACAGATATAAACCAAAGGGAAATAATACATATGAAATGAAATTGATTGAGTGTTACAATTATGAAAGTATAATCAACGAATAAATGAATTTTGAAATGCATATGAAATAATGTTTATGATGAATGAAAACTTTGGTAAGTAAGTGTAGCATGTAAGGTAACAACTAACAACAGCAGCTAAGCGTCAGAGGGTGCAATCCAGTGCCTTCCATTGACGAAACTCTTCCTAAGAAATGGATGGGCCGTCTCGAAATCCAACTCTCTGGCCCATGTTACCCCCCTCACCGCCTCTGCTCCTGGCCCCCAGCACTTGTACACTCCAAAAAAAGCAGTCCTGCATGGTCAATCATTGGGCCGAGCCCATATAATGAGGCCCAAACATGATCCAAAATTAAATTAACAGAATATGCGAAGAATATTATCAAATTCCTTCGAACTTTGCCACAAGTACATCACACATGGCAACTAGGAGAGGGGGGGTGGGTCTCCAAAGAGCCCAAGGCCTGCTTTGGCAAGGGCTGAGCCACAGGTTTCATTTTAGGTCCGCCCCTTAAGCTCTATGTTATTTTTAAAAAATACATAAAATAACTTTATTTATAATATATATATTTGGTTAAAAAGTTTATTATATATAATAAATAAAAATGCAATTTAGTTGATGCATTGAATTGTAAGTTAGAGGGAGGGGTTAATTGGGTTCTAATTCTTGGATCTGTTATGCCGGTCTAATATAAGTCGCAAGGCTCAACAATGATCAAAGCCCGAAGTACCCATTGGCCTTATTACTCCGGGTCGGGGCCTGACCCGGCCCGTTGGAGACCCAATAGCTAAGGGCAGCACAAAACGGGCCCACTTAAAATACTATCCCATATTCAATTAAACGTGAAAAAGTAAGAATGTCAAAGATAAAAAGCAAGAGGGGGAGGGGAAAACGTATTGTAATATATTTACTTGTTCTTGTTGCTGGTGTGGTCCCAATCATCCCAGCCACCATGTGCCACTACATCATCGAAGTACGTGTATGAGTAGACTATCCTTGAGAACTGGCCCATGGCCCGGCCCACATAGAGTGGGCCCCTGCCAGTCACCTTGCAGCCAACGAAAGCGAACCCGGTTCTCTCATAGGCCGAGTTCCTATCTTGCGCCGCTATGGACCCGAACCTCGTCGCTATTGAATGCAATTCGCAGTCCTGAAACACACCAGAAAAAAAAAAAACCCACCACCCCACCCCACCCGTCACAATCATTCCAATCTCATATTCGTACCACCAAATATTCCTTAATTTACACGACATGCAGTCTATGACTATATATAAAATTTGTTCATAAATATGTAATATAAAAACGTTTGAAACATCGATAAAAAGTACTGCCAACATTTTGACATTTTAGAGTGGATGGACGAAACCCGTGAAGAGGAGCGTAAGCGCGCTTTTTACAGCCATGAGAACAGACCTGGTCCTACTTACAAGACAATGCTGTTGCGGTGGTCGCTCATCTCTCTCTCTCTCTTTCTCTCTTCTGTTTCTGCACCACCACCTCCTACTCTATCTAGTATATATTTTATGGGTTCTTTTTGGTGCCCTTTTCTCATGGACTTTTATAGGCAGGATCACAATTCACAAAAGCAATACCACTTTCCAGCTTTTCAACCCACCTGACCTGGCCCATACCTCCAGATTCTCTCTCTCTCTCTCTCTCTCTCTCGCTCGGCTAAAATGCCAAATGCCCATAATCCTTTTTTCAGAAAAGTGCAAAAGGAAAAATTAAAATACGGTCCTCCTCCTCTAAATAATACCCCCCGTATTATAAAGATTCGTAGACATACAATACAATATAATATAATATAATTGTAATTTGTAATGTAATCTGGCTTACTTTGTACATGGACCGACCATTGCCAAAAATGAAGTCTATAGATCCCTCAATGTAACACTCCTTGAAGTAATGCCGTCCGGCGTCGTCGCACAAAGTATCTTGTGCACCATAAAAACCACAGCCGGAAAAGTAGGCCTTGTCCCCCGATATTCGGAACGCCGCCGCCTGCCACCCCTGCATTCCCGGCATCGGTGCCGGCGCTGTATTCTGCACCCACAGTACCCTTATCCATTACTCACAATTTATTTTTTGAAGTATATGATAAAAAAAAAGGAGGAAAAAATATATATTATATACCTTGAAACTGATGTTTCTAGCAGAAAAATAATTAGCAAAAACTATAACAGAAGCAGTTCTATAAGTACGCAGCTGTTGGCCGTTTGGGCCGCGGTCGCTCGCCCTATCATGCCATTCTATCACCGTCTCGTTTCTTCCCTCTCCTTCAAACGTGATGTACGGCTTCGTCACCGGCACCATCACCTTCTCTCTGCATTGCCACCACCAACATTTCAGGAAAAAAAAATATAAAATGGAACGACTCTTAATTAATTAGCAGATGATAATGATAATTACATGTAGCATCCGGCTTTGATTTTAATGAGAACGTTCTTGGTATTGTTATCAGGCACGGCGTCGACGGCGGCTTGGACGGACAAGAAGTCAGCGGCGCCACGAGCGTCGACGGTGAGGGAGAGGTGGCCGGAGGGTCTGACCCATTTGTGGTGGCGCTTTGTAGAGTTGCTTGACGGAATGGCGGCGGCGGCAGAGCATAAGAACAAGGTGAGGATGGAGAAGAAATAGCTCAAAGAAGCCATTAGAATAGCATTAAATTCCAGAGAGGAAAAGAGAATATTTGGCTAGAGAGATGGGAAGTGTGGAGACCGGAGAGAATGTTTTGGAATTCTTGGGTTTGGGCTGGTGAGACGGAAATATATTTAAGTACAATGAAGAAGACAGACACACTCATCATACTCCTCAATCCTCATAACTACTATACATGTTCATTTCTTTAATATTTTTGGTCGTTTTGTGGCAATGGAGTTGGATACTTCCAACGGTCATTTTTTATGTTCTGTTCTCTTCCCTCGCATTCGGTGGTCTCATGTCTTGTTTGCATTTGGACACAAGTCTCGATGCCCGTTACTTTTCCACTCCTATCATTTGTACTCAAATTTTCTGCCTGTCCAAACAAAGAAAATAACATTTTGTCCATTTCACTAGTAATCATCATAGAAGATACCCAGGTTATGGGGAAGTCATATTATTCTCTTTTAATTAAGGGAAAATCTCATTCCAAATCCCCAATTATTTCATTTTGTTTGTTTGGCTATTAAGAAAATAAAAATGCATGGTGGGTTCTTATGATGGAGAGAAGGGGGCACACATTTTGTGGGGATTTGTTAATGATATAATCCAAACGGTCATATATACATACACACTGCCACTGTCACTGTGGCATTTGGGTGAGGGAGTGATAAATGATGGTCCAAGCATGGCTTAATAGTATTTTGTATGATTCAGGCCTTGTAATTTGTAAAAAAAGTGGACCCCACCTCTTTTTCTTTTCTTTTTGACAAAAAAAAAAAAATTTGGGTCTCTGAAAGGGGCAAAAACAGTTTTTTCGAACGTTGGGCAAGGGACAAAAAATGCCCAAACTCGTAGAGGGCATAGTGGACCAAAATGCCCCTAAAATATAAAAGAGTACTTTTATGATGATTGGCAAGATTATAGGAAGTGGGGCAGATGGGTTTCTATAAAGATGGATATAGTTGCTGTGTGTGTCTGTAAAAGTGAGTGGTGGAGGGTAGGAACGTCTTTAAGGTGAGGGGGGTCAGAGATGTGAAATATGATTCCAGGAGGAGAGAGATAGTGCCCCACGAAAAACATGGCATCAATCGCTCCCCACCCTACTACTCATGTTTATGCTTACAGTTGCAGATATTTTCCCCCTAATCATTTGCTAAGTAATAGGGTAAGCTAGGACTATGATTAATTCTAACAAAAAGGTATGTATTTGGCTTTATATTTGAAAATAAAGATAAAAAAGGTTTTCAAATGACTTTTAGATAAAGTAGATACTACAATAATTAACTATATATACTATCTTAAATAATTGGTTAAAATAATATATTTATATAAAAGCCACTTATTTTTCTCAATATCTTTTTAACGATGAATTTCTCATTCTTAAAATCGGTAGCTATAAATAAAAATCTTAACCATATTAATTATATTTTCAAAACAAAGAAGGTAATTTTTTTATTATTATTGACCAGTTCACCAATTTATATTTTCCAAATCTTTTCGATTACCGATAAAATGGTTATTCACATATAGATTTAGGCTTTTTGTTGTTTAAGTAATTTAGTCGTTCGCTTGAAGTAGCGTGTAATTGTAAATCGTCTTTGTGTAGTGATTTATGTCGTTTGATGCGATGGATGGTTGTGTTATCTTATCTCTGATATTTGGGTTTTTGTTGATGATTCGTGTGTATTTGGCGGGTGAAGAGCAAAGTATATACGCAAAAGGCAATAAATGAATTAATGGTTATTATCTCTTGTGAAGTAGATGTAATGTATTTTCTTCTGACAATATGTCGAATGTGTAGCACTCGGCCCATATAAATGTATAAACTTTGAGTCGATTAATTATATTATTAACTTAGATGTTGTTGGGACTTTGTCGTTATAGATTCCACACGAGCTTGTTAAATTGCTGGGAAAAGCGATCGTGATTCTTTGTTTTTATCAATGGCCCATAATGTGAACTTCTGAGGCGTTCAGATATAGTGGCCGTGCTTTCAGATGATTAAGTGCAAAAAAAGTGGAAGAGGCAGGAGTACTTAAATTGTACCCGATGGGGATATTTCCGACTTATAGGGTTAGTTCCCTGAAATCCTCCTTCCTTCTCGGGGTAGGATTTTATCTCCTCTTAGTTTAAGGGAGAAAATCTTCTTTCCCTTATCGACGACTAGTTCTTCCTTATCGAGCATTATTTTTCCGTTTTCCAGGATTATCTCTCTAAGGAGTGAGGGATTCGGAAGCTAGTAAATCCACTAATAATATTGCTTTTCCGGATTTTCCGCTTCTATGTACTTATTCAAAACATACTTCCCATATGGGATATAATTCCCATATGGGGTATAATGGTCGGCTAGCGGACTTGAAGTCCCAAACGAGCTGCCTTAAGCAAGCCATGGAAGAGTTTATCCTTGCTTTCTCGGGCAGCCTCCATAGATTCTCTCGTCTGTAGTGTTTGCATGGTCTTGGTGAAATGAGTGGAGTTGGGTAGTTTCACCACACAGGCCCAACGGGCCCTGGTCCCCGGGCCCATTGCTTAACGGATCCTAGAGATCATGGTACTCACAATGCTCCCTTTTTCCTCCGACTGGAGTTTTTGTGCTATTCAAATCAAGGGAAAATATTGTGGTTTTAAATGTTGAATGTTGAGACTTGAAAGGTTTGTGAAAAACGATTAGTGCATTAAATGCGCTAGGAGATGACGCTTGCGTGTGTTTAAGGCGCATGGGAGACGCACGCCTCCTAATGTGCATCATACACATCTCGTTCTGACGGCGCATTAAATGCGTATGTCGACCCCCTTCCCCTATAAATAGGGATAGTGGTCTCAATAGTGGTTTCTTTTATGTTTTATCAAAAGGTTTGTTTTTTTTTTTTCTTTCTTTTGATTTCTATACTTCATCCTCCTCTACACTTCTGCAAATTTCCCTTCCAAATGAGCCGTCGGAGATTCTTGATGCTTCGATGACTTTTGATTTTTCAGTGAGTGTTTGCAACTCAAACCTTTTCCGCGTCGCTGGTTTGCTTGAGTGTCTCCGTGGTTAAAGGTGTTCTATTAGTTTTCGCGAAGGTTTTTGGTTTACTTTCTTTAGATTTTATCCCTGGTGCGTCGTCAAATCCCTAAGGGAGATTTCTTTTTCCTTTCGAGGGTTTTTTCCTTTCTTCCTTTTTTATTTTTATTTTATGGACCTCAAGTTGACCATTTCTTCTACTCCTTTTTTTTTATCTGCCTGTAGAATGGAAAGAGGTCACGAAGAGGTTTCGTCCAGTCAGGTTGGGCGTATGAGCAATACCTTCCTGGAAACTCCTACTGCAAGTAGTCTAGTTGCTACCATGTCTGCAGAGAAACTGAGGTTATACAACCAAATTTTTATAGAAATCAGTTTGGAGACGTCAAACGGCGCGACTACCTCAACTTTTGGGGAGGCAGATAATGTTGTCTATTTACGAGGCGGTTGCTGTGGGCTTTTGCCTCCCCGTTCCATTACTAGTGGGCGGTTCTGCACTTTACAGAACTTTGCAGCTCATACATCCGAACGCTTTTCGGATTTTGATGGGTTGTAGTGTGCTAAACTCTCTTTACCAGTTGGATATCTCCTTGGTGGAGATATGCTTTATTTACACTTTGAGCAGGATGAGCTGATTTGTCCGCCATTGCAGTCCTGAGCTGCAAGGTATGTCGGGCTCCACTGACTCCTAAAGCGGAGCGAAAGGGGTCGTCCTATTTAAGGGCTTGTGGTATGAAATCCCTGGCTCTTAAAGACTTCCTTTCAATCTGAACTGGTCCCTTACATTCCTGGTTTGTTCTCCATTCCTGTTTTGGTACATCTTTCACAACCCTAAGTTGTGGGTGTATTGACATACCTATCTTCTTGATGATTTCTAGATAAGCCTGACGAAATTTGGATCGCATCGCCCGGTGGCGGAGATCATAGAGAGGAGCGACATCCGCAGGCCTTCCCACACGCAGATATGTTCGCATAGTCCTTTTTCAGCGAGGTTGTCAAGGGTGAGCATTTTGTTATTGCAGACCTTTTGAAGTCGCTGCCATGAGGCTCTACCTAGGCGGAGGCAGTTCTGGAGCCCCTTGTCAGGCCAGATTGTTTACCTTTGGCCTTGGTGGACCCAAAGCCTGCCCCTCAAGCGGTGACAAAGAAGAAGAAGAAGTTTGAAGCTGACCCAGAAATTTGCAAACCGAAGGACTAGAGGGTATATGTTTGCATGAATCCGGTGGTGTGATGATCGGAAGAAGTTGAAATGTTGGCCTCGTCGATGGATTTTTATCTGGATCTTAAGCGGTTGCCATTGCTCGAGGATTTTGCAGGCCTCGAGGTTCACAGGTGACAAGCGTCTAAGCGTCTAATCACGAAGAAGGAATCAGGATTGACCGTGGTGGTGCTATGGACTCACGAGAATGGAGTCTTGACCTGTTTGATGTCGGGGTGTTGTCAGGATCTCCCACGTGCGCGTGGAGGAAAGAGATTCTGGCAGGAAGAATTTACCTCGGCGAGTGATCGTCTATCAAGGCTTCGCGCCGAATCAACGTGCACTGCCATTGCGGGCGGGCGGCTCGTTTCACAGTTGATGGTGCGAAGGTCCACGATATGCTGGTGTAGTTAGTATGTCGAGCGATGGAGTGGGCCGGAGCTACGGAGGATGGTCGGCTTATTATCAGAAAGCTGCTGGGCACTCGTTAACTCTGAGGCCCTTCATTAAGGGACACCGTGGCGCGCATGCTCTGATCTTTACCTCACGGCTTAAGTACGGCGGTGGCTCGTGGGGTGGAATACTCCATCCCCTTCCTCGTCAACCTGGATAAGAGGTCCTACCACCGTGTGGCAGAGACGGGATGTATATGCATAACCATGACTTCGATGAGACTGCCAAACTTGTATGGTTGAACCTTGATGTTTGACTATTGGTTTTGATGTATAGATTTCAGCCACAATATTTCTCTCTTTGTAGGATGAAGCGGCTCTAAAAAAGAACATTTAAGGCGCGAGAATAGGGAGCCCGTCGTAAATTTGGAGGGATCTCTTGGGGGATTACCGTGACTCTATGTGGCGGCCTTGAGCCAGACATTGCATCTCAGCGAAGGAGTCCTAAGGCAAGGCCACAATCCTAGTCTAGACATTGGGAAAGGAAAGCTAAGGAGGGCTTCGAGAAAACGACGGGTATGGAAAAAGAGAGAGACGAGGCTAAGGAGGAAGCTTAGGTTGTCCAGCTAGCAACCGTCACAGCGGGCGACATGAGGGCAAAACTTGAGGGAGACCTGACTAGGGACAAAGATGCTTTGGCCACTATAGAGGAAGTCAGGGCAGTAGCTGAAGAAGCTAAGCGTAAGGCCGCCCGATTAGAGGTTGGTCGAACGTCTCTCTTGTTATAGCTTTGGACGGTAAAGGACGAGGTGTCTTCTCTCCAGTCTCAAGCCGATAGAGGCAAGGCTATAAAGGAATGCCGAAGGCTTTGGAGGTGATTTTTGCACAATAGGTCTGGATTGTTGTGTTCAGGCAGCATACGTAAGGCCGTTCGAGAGGTCCCAAAAAGTATGCGACCTTGACCAGCTGCCTCCCCCGAGTTCTTTGTGAACCAGGATGCCCTCCTATCAAGCATCTTTCCAAGGCCGCCCCAGACCGAAGTTCCTCTTAATGAAGTAAGGAAGCGAATGGTCTGTTCAGAGGACCATGGCAGACTCTAGTTCCTCTCTCTCCGTTCTTACTTAATTACAACTTTTTGTAAAGGGGTCTTGGCTTGCCGCCATCATTTGTGTACTCTCTGGGCACCATTGGTGCTTCAATGAAATACACCTTTTTGTCTACTTCTATTATTTCTTATTTCTTATAGCTGACACTCTTATAATTTCTCGTTTGCTTAGTGATTCGCAGCCCGTAGGGTATTCTAAATAAACAAAATTTATAACCTAATACCTCATACTACCGTAGCATTGCTACTATAGTACAACGGTTCTAGGATGATCCATAGGATAGTTTCTTCGTAAGAAATGACTAATAATGAGTTTACAGCGGTGATTGTAGTTTGGATATTGGGATTACTTGATAAGGGTTGGTTTAATGGATTACCATCACTGAAAAGTAAATATATTAGAATGTGAAAGAGGTCCCTTGGTGTGGGACACTGACCCGGTTCTTTACCGGGTTGTTACCTCGCATTAGGGAGGATAACATATAGTTATCTCCCGAACCGGATCTTCATTTAGCTATAAAACCTAACCCTCGTTACATATCTTTGAAAATGGCATTCCTTTATCATTCAATCTTGAGTCGATGCTCGCGTCTCACTTGACTCACGCAATGGCTCATAAATGATAACTAACGAACATCACTTTGGATCTAGCATTCGCATCAAATGAACTACAGCTTACCAAATGACCATTTCAAAGGTGATTCCGAAAGGGATCAAACCTAAGTTGAAGAAAACGATAATAGCGGTGAATACCTATGTGAAAAACATAGGAAACCCATAAGTTTGCCTTAGGATGTACTTTGGTGGCAGCCACCTTGAGAGGAAGGGTTTTAGCACTCATCTCGAAATCATCGCCGGTGTTTGGCAGTGAAAAAGAAAAATGAGAGAAAAAGAGGAGAAAGGAAAGCGGGGCTTGTTGACCAAACCTCAAAAAATTCCAATAATGAAAAGTAAAAGTTAACTGTTACAAAGTGTTTGTGGGTATATGCACCACCCACAAAAACAGTACAAATTACCAAATTGACAAAAGCAAGAAACTAATAGATAGGGATAATTTGGGAATAAAACAAAAAATGAGAGACAAAAAGTAAAAAAGAGGGCAGGAAATTTCGGGATCACGAATTTAGCAACCTAAAATTGTTCTGTTTTTAACCACATGACTACGCATAAGTTCACATATTTTCAAAAAAATACATAGAATTTTATAATAATTTTATTATATGTTTATGGTAGAGATCAAGCCAAATGAGGATTTTCGAAGGTGTTAATGGTCAAATAGAAAATGTTAAATGTTATATGATAGAAAATGAGTATATGTGGAATGAGTGATAAATGCTAAATATTCAAATGATAGAACAGGGGAATTAGCAAGTGAAAAGGGCAAAAATGGAAATTTGTGAAAAAGAGGACCTAAGAGTCATAAGTTATAAAAAATACATGTCTGGAGTGTAAATATGGGGATTAAAAGTGCAAATAGAGAAAAGCTGGGCTATATAGTAAATTAGGGAGAACTTAAGTCCAAAATGGATTTGTAGACGAAACAAAACCTTATGGTTAATGACTTAAGACTACATTTGGTCTTAGAATGCCCATTTGAGGCAAAACCGTATTGGAGAGGTTGAGAGAGGAGAAGCTAGGGTTTTGTGTCAAGAGGTGAGATTTGGTGCAAAAATCCAGTGCATTTGTTCAAGATCTTGCGAAAAAGATAGAAACTAGAGGCTTGGGAATCAAAAATTGAAAGGTAGAAAACAAACCTTAAAGCCTTTTCCTCTTTTGTGTTGGGTTGAGGCTCCCCAAATGTGGATAACGGTGTTTTGTATTGGTTGTAAAATGGGTTTGGTATTGGTTTGGAATTAGTGCAAAGGGAAATGTTTGGTTTTTCAAGGAAATGATGTCAAGAATTTGTGAAACCCCTTGTTCTTGTTGCAACATAGGTTAAGTTATAATCATCCAAATGAAGTGATTTCAATTGATAAAGAACCATAAGAGATAGAGTTACAAATATATAAAAGGGACCAGGAGCAAATTGTAGCTCTAAGGCTTCCGAATATGGGCTTAAAGGTGAGTTCGGGTAGCTCACGGGTATGCTCTATTTTGGGTGTTGTTATGGTGTTTTAATGTAGTAAGTTGATTTTATTATCCAAATTAGTGATTCAAAATTAGGTAAAAATGAGCTTCTAAGGGAATAATTATTGAAGTGATTCCAATTGGTAAAAACATAAGAGATATGGATACAAATGTATACGGGGACCGAGGAATAATTGTAGCTCCCAAAAGAACCACGAATATGAGCTTAAACGTGAGCTTGGGTGCTCATGGGTATGCCTCTAACAGATGTTGTTATGATGTTTTGGCCATAAGTTGAGGTTTCACTCATCAGTGAGTGATTTGATTATAGATAAATAGACTTCTAGGGAATAATTTACTTGAAGAAAGTGTATGCAATTATTACCCCAAAGTACTTGAAACTCATCAAGCCCCGGGAAATATGTGTAAAACGGTCGGATTACGCACTTGCAATTAGATACAATGCGGATGTGGAAATGCAATAACATCAGTTTGGTGATCAGGTGGGATTATTCAATTGGAGAAAACATTAGAGCTATAACTTCCAATGAAGTAGGAGAAACCATTACCAATTTATGGAGTTAAGACCCTGGAATTGAGAATATGATGGTGATCAGATGGAGTTAACCAGTGGCATTCAAATCTGTAGCAGTTTAGAAGGATATTTACGGCTAAATGTGTTTGAATTTATGAATAATTTGGGATGATTAAAGGTCATGAGAATTAATATATAGTCTTCTTGGAAATATGCTTTCTCTTTGGATATTGTGAGAATTCTATTTTATTTTTAGAAAATGTTTTATTTACAAGCTATCAAAATTAGACAGATTGGTTTTGGATGTTAGGGTTAAAGCGAGACCGTGGTTTTTATAATCGATTTTGGTGTAGAGTTTGGATTGGGCCTTGGTCTGAGCTAATAAAATCAATGTTTGAAGTTAATTTTTGACAACATTAGGATTGGTTTTGGTGAGACGTTTTAAAGATACTATTGTCTGCAAAAAAAAAACATGTTTTGCCCTGTTTGTGTTAAGTGGTTGAGGGCCTTAGAGATGGAATTTTAAATTGAAAATTTTCAGAGATGTCATTGGATATATAAAGGACTAAACTGGAGAGTTTCATAATTTTTGAAGACCATTTGAATAATTTTGGATAATAAAGTCCAGAGAGTACAAAACTGGAAAATAACGGTCCTTGCATGTGGTGTTAGTGTCTGTTTGAGATTTTTGACTTAATCTTCCTTTGTGGATGGTTTAATTGATCAAGAGTACTGTTGGAAAATGATTAAAATGTAGGGCAAATTTTTAGTATTTTGGTTATGTGATGGATTAAAGTTGGGAAACTAACAACCATACCGGGCATGTATCTTGTCCTTATTTGCTAATGAGATTAAGAATACGATATTAAGCTTCGAAAATCAACCCTAACCAAAATCACTAGTACGCACAAATAATATTGTTCTTTAATTGTATTGGAATGAGGGCTGTGAGGAGAAGCCCCAGAGCATGTCAGATTAGGATTGGAATCAAAGTGCAAAGCTTTGGGTTTGTTTTACCTTTTTCTCTCATTATTTAGTCTCTATCTCAAAATGTTTGAATTACATATTGGATTGTTTTAAATTGATTTGATGCAAATAAATTGTGAAATAGATTGCAAGTTGATTTAAGTTAAGAAATTTGGTAATTGATTGGTAATGATGAATGACATGAAAATTGCATGAAGTATTGAAATGATTTGTTTGTATAAATATAATATATTATATTTTCCTATAAATAATTGGAATGTGCTTTAATAGAATGTTACTTAGTTAAATTCGAGTTAAGAATAGATTGGTATACCAATAGAGTCGAACAAGCGTACTATTGTGGCATACGTCCTTGACCGGAGACCGATATCGGTAGTGTACACCAATGGGAGTGCATATTTTTATAAAAGCGTATTGTTTTACAGAGCTTACTGACCCAGCGAGGCGTCTTAGGTGATTAGTTATCTGTGCATCGAAAGCATAGAGGTTAAATTAAGCTAAGGAGCTAAAATGCAAAATGATAATGAGAATGAAAAAAAAGTCGCGTGAATTTTATTATCTGAATGATTTATTGCACATGAAAATGCATAGTTTGAGATGACTAATGGTGTAATTGATTAAATGGAAATATATCTTTATGTATGTGTTGTACTACATTGGTCATTTAAAAATGCGAAGCATTATGCTATGAAATTGCATGATTTGATTTAAAAGCTGAAATAAAGAGAGAATCGTATAAGACATCCTAAACATGAAAATACTTATACGTAGTTTTTATCTATGCTCATGTAAGTGAGCGAGAGACGAGGGCGAGATTGAGAAATGCAGAGTCATCAAGAAAGCTGTGGAGTAAAAGTATATACTTCGTCATATGCATTCATCATACTTTTGAACAATTGATGTTTTGTGATAAAAAAAAGTTAAACTCTAAAATGATTTTGTATATTATTTTGAATGGGCATGGAATGCCTTCATTGTAAATGCATTTTGTTAAATATAAATGTTTATGGGCCTAAATTAAATCGCTTAAGCATATATTTGAGAAAGTGTTTATAAATGGAATATCAACCTAAGCAGTTATTTTGTTTTTATATATATGTTTTTATTAAATGAACTCGGCTAGCAACGGGACTTGGTTCAAATCATGATCGGAGTTAGTAGGGAATGAAGTCTTCTGGGTTCTGTAGCTTTGAGTTCCAATTGATTTCTTCTTTCTCGAGCCGCATCCCTATCTTCAATATATATAGCCTATGAAAACTATAAAAACTGCTATAAATTTTGATCAGAAGCATTGCTAGGTCCTTAACGTGCCAACTGGGTCAATTTTGCTGATTACTATGCAAAAAAGTGCTCAAAACCCGGAGTGTTAAGAGTATGGAACAGTACTATTTGGGTAGTAATCACTCCCCCCAACCGACACGGCAATCCCTTATGATAGAAAGAAAGAAAACAATCAAAGCAAGATGAACTATATATACCCACAAAAATGGGTTTAAAAATAGAGGATAATGGCCAACTTTAAACAAAATTCGACAAAATCCTACACAAGACCATCTCGGAAGCGTGTGCTATGCAAATTCCAAGTATCAAAAGCAGTCATAATTCTGGAGAACCAACACAGGAGCCTTCCTGAAAGCCTAAGTGTTAACTTGATCGGTTTTTCAAAAATAGTGCACTTGGCCCCATTCTCTCCCCCCAACCTAACTCTTTTCTATATACCTAGCAGACTAACCAACCTTAATAGATCATGACCCGCTTTTATTTCACAACTCTTTTTGTGTTGTAAGGGTGCAATGATGAGGGAATCGAATTCATAATTGTCCATGTAACTGGGGTCCACCGATGACTCCCAACCAATTAAGGTTTAGGGCATCAAGTCATATGGATTTCTCAACCACTAACTCCTCAGGTTTTACCTCGTACTTTTAATAAGCTTGAAACTTCAGCACCTACAATTTGCAAAACTCCACCTATCCACTCGTGTAACCAGCAACAAAGTCGGTGACTCCCAACCAGTTAGTTTAAGGCACCGGGCTTTAAAGACTTTCGCCATATACCCCTTAAGAGTGCCATCAGGCTAAGAGCCACAGTTTGGTCATTGGAAAGTGTCAGCATAATATCAGCCATATCTTGATTTTTATGAGTGCTAGCAGGCTTAGAGCCACTGTCTAGTCTTTGGAAAGTGCTAGTAGGATATCAATCATATCTAGACTTTTGCGAGTGCCAGCAGGCTAAGAGCCACAGTCAGGTCTTTAGAAAGTGTAAACATGATATCAATCATATCTGGACTTTTGTGAGTGCCAGAAAGCTAAGAGTCGCGATCCCAGTCTTTGGGAAAGTGCCCGGCGGGATCCCGACCATATCTGGGATTTTGCGAGTGTCCCGGTATTTAGAGCCGGCCGGTTTGGTCTTTGGAAGTGCTAGCGGGGATACTAGCCATATACGGACTTTACGAGTGCCCGACCAAGCTAAGAGCCCTGATCCCGGTCTTTGGAAAGTCGACGGGATATCGGCCGTATCTGGACTTTTGTAGTACCGGTGAGCTAAGAGCCTGATTTAGTCTTTGGAAAGTTCAATGGCGGGATATCGACCCGTATTTTGACTTTTGCGAGAAAAGGCAATCCGTCTAACTCCCATTCAACGCGCTAGCAGTCTGCTTTGCTCCATTTTGGTTGGAACTTCCCGTTTGCTAGGTTATCCATGTTTTCAAAGACTTTTCTTAAGACCAAGACTCTGTCATGGAATGTTCGCAGTTTTACCCGCCTGTTGTACAAGTTTGCTAGTCTTTGCTGGTATGACGCTATACGCATAGTTTCAACTTTGCGAAGCTCGTCTACCATATCTAAGTCTTTAGTAATAGCTTCAACATTAGCCTCTTCAGGAATTCCAGTTCGAAGTGTGGGCATCTCAATTTCTGTGGGGATTATAGCCTCCATCCTGTAAGTAAGGGTGAATGGCGATATCCTAGTTGGTTTCCGGTCGGTGGTCCTGTTGGCCCATAGAACTCCTGGTAGCTCATCTACCCATTTTCCTTTGGTCGCATGTAGACTCTTTTCAAAACATTAGGAGTCTTGTTGGATGATTACGCGTCGATTTGCTTTGTAGATGCCGGAATGAGGGTTGAATACAAGTTCTTGATTTTCAGCTCATTGTAAAGTTCCTATATACCACGCTATCAAATTGTGGCCCACATTGTCGATTCATCAACTATGGTATTCCCAAGCAGTGACGATGTTCTTCCATACAAATTGGGCGTCTCTTTGTCTTTGATCGGCGAGCTGTTTCCACCATTTCTTTGAAATAGTTTGTCGTACCGATGTAACTGGCACTGCGTTGGGCGGTGGCGGTGCTCGACTATATCAGCAATTCCCCACTAGGCGAAGGGTAAAGGGCTTGTTATGGTCGTTAGGTTTTAAGCTGACATCCTTGAAATGGGGGCTTGTTGTTGGTAGCAATCACACTTCCTAATGTAGGTGGTTGCATCTGCCCTCATGGTTGGCTAATAGTAGCCCTAGGTATGGGCCCTGTGCGCCAAAGTTCTGCCACTTGGAAGGTTTTTGCATATTCCTTCATGGAGTTCCGCCAATGCATACTACCCTTGTTGTGTGGTGAGGCATTTAAGATACTAAGCTATTTAGAGCGATTATCTGATTGTTAGTTCACGAGAAGAATTGAGCCACTGAACTGAATCTTGTAGGTTTCAACACACTATCGGGTTTCAGAGGCTCGGTGACGAATATTGGAGTCATCCAGGAGGAACATGCTTCTTCTATCTCGTTCACCTAGTTGGCAACAATTGATGACTCTAACTAGTAATAAACAGGGAGGAGCACTGTTTCTTTGGTTGTTATGGATGCGGCCACTGCTGCTAAGGCATCCACCTTTTCGTTTGAACCCCTTGGGATATGCTCAAGCTTCGACCGAAGCTTTCGGTCGGATCTTAACGCGACATACATGCGACTATGCGCTAGTCCCGGTATTTCGTACTCCCGTTTACTTGTCGATGACCCGAAGATTTAGTAGTTACTTTGTATGATGATATTTTAAAGAATCACGGAGGTGCGAGGGTCTATATCGGCGGGTGGCATAGATTCAACCTCGTAGTTGGACAAAAGGAAGTCTAACCGTATAGCTTGCTCCATCCTCTCCTTGATTGGGGCTTTAAGTTTGAAAGTAACTTGACTCCGTTTATGTCCACGAAAACGCCATCCACCGCAGGATCCAGTTGAGCGTTACCTAGGTCGCGATCTGATAGGGGATCTCAGCTAAAAAGTATGCCAATATCGGTCCCTTTATTGCCAAGTTGGGTTTGTACTGGATACCGAACTCGCTTAGCTTCGATAGCCGCTCCTGGCCATCCCCTTCCCCGGAACAAATCGGGTTTATGTACGATGCCATTAGGGGAAGGTGGTCGACTGACGATAAGGTGTGCTTGGAAGTAGGCGGGCTTTAGCCACCAACGCGAGCCCAGGCATCGCTGCTCGAGATGGGTTTATCAGGTTTACGCCTCGAGTGGGGATTTGTACAGAACACTAGTCTCTCTGTTTTAGGTTTTTCATCGTCTTTGAAACGAGGCACGCACTCATTGAGACATTAGCGCTGGGTAAAGGATGGGGCGTATCACTGCCCGAGGCTAGTCGAGGAATTGGTGGTTTGGTGAGATATTGCTTGATTTCCATGAAAGCCTGGTCGCATTCCTTATTCCATCATATCAGTTTAGTCCCTTTATAGAGTGGTAAAAGCGGTTGTCGGTGCAATAAGCGAGATATGAATCGATCTGGCCATTGTAGGGCTGGTTGGATGCTACGCTCTTTTCTAGAGGTAGGAGTTTGAGATTCCATAATAGCTCTAAGCTGAATAGAATTGGCTTCAATCCCCCTCTATATCACCATAAAGCCTAAAAACTTGTCTAAACTAACTTTGAACGCGCATTTTAAGGGTTGATTTTCATACCGTACGTACACAGCAGCTTAAAAGTTTCTTGTAGGTGCTTCGTATGATCAAGGCATTCTTTATATTTGACAAGCATATCGTTAATATAGACTTCCATGGTCTTGCCCATCAGTGGTCACAATATCTTTATCACCAGTCTCTTATAGGTTGCTCCAATATTCTTCACGCCAAAAGGCATCACATTGTAGGAGTATAACTCGTGTGGTGTAATGAAGGACGTTTTCTCCTCATCAGGCGAGTGCATAGGAATCTGGTGGTAGATAGAGAAAGCGTCCAGAAATGGCGAAGCATCCATACTTGCGTGAGGCATCGTGATCCTAATCTATTCATGGCGAGAGCTATCTTTCGAACTATGCTTCGTTGATGCAATGTGGTCCGGCGCGTACTACATGTTCTTGACCTTCTTTGATTCCACCACCACATCGACAAATATTCAGGATAATTTACCTCTCTGATGAAACTGCTCGGTGTCCACCTCTGTCTAAAATAATCGTGGAATGCGGGTGAAGCATGCTACTATTTCTCACGGGTTTGCCAAGGGGATAACATTGAGTTTGTGAGAGCCCCGACCTTGGTCGATTAGGTCATGTCCCGAGTGATTCAGGGCCGAACATACATGTTTCGCCATACGGCGTTGTAGTTGCTCTTGTCCTCCTTAGATATCAGACGGACGTATGAACTTCAGGCGTGCAGTGCTCTTTTATCTCCAAGGGATCCATGGCTAATGGATCATTTTCTTATGTACTGGGTGGCGGCCATGTTCTGTGAGTGTGATCTTCCTGAGGGGAGGACTATACAGGTGCCCCACTACCTTAGGTATGGATAGTTAGTAGCCTGGCCAGTGCTTGACCGGCTCCTTAAGTCGACCTACCAGCATTGAATTGAGTAACTTCTCACAATCACGATGATATATTTGAAGGGGTGTGGCCTTCGCCCGAGTGCGATCATGTTAAACTACTATGACATTGTGGGCCCCAGTATTCGACTGTGAGAACAAGGCACGCTGGGTGAATGGTCCTTCTTGTATAGTGATCAGTGATGACTTTGTGTAGTGATTTGATCGCGTCGTTGAAGCAGAGGTTCGCCGTATTGAGTTGAACATTCTTATTGGAAGCTTCGTCTTGTTGAGGTAGATTGGGTCTGACAAAATTACATGTGCACTAAAGATTCTTGTACCCTGTGCACCTTGAAAGCCGTAATACATAGGGGTGAGTACAAGTGCATCATAATGGGGCGAAATCATGGATACATTGAGGTTTTGTTGGCATAATTATATGGCCTTAGATACCTTTCCCGACTTCTGTCCCAATCTGACTCCCATTAGTAAAATCTTTGGCATCACATGATTTCAAATTCTGTTCCAATGCGGTTTTACCATGATGGGGCTTGACTAGTGCATGTTGATTTCTTCAAAGAATTACAGCGGGATTCATCAGAAATTGAACTTAGTATCTTTTTCCATTGATCTACATAGTGAATTTAGTAATTTTGAAATCTACGTAAATCTTACGTAAATCAGCATGTCTAATAAACTTCTAATTCCATAGCTGTAGTGGGTGGTGATCGATTTCTTATAATTGAAACTTTTGCTTGAATTACCTTGGCTGCTGCAGAAATCATGTGCCACAAGACAAGCTCATACGTAACCGTAAAATTGGCATTTTTCCCGATTGAGGCTAAGATTCTTGTCCTGGCACCCCTTTGATCTTGTCCCCGAGTTATGCGGAGCCTTTGTTCAAGCGGATCCATACCTTTATTGAAATCATCCGTAGAGATCTCACAACTATACCTTAAATCGGAAAATATAGACATCATGTATCTTTGGAACACGAGAGGCATTACCTGAGCCCAGTGGCATTCTTCTAAAGCAAAAGTACGAATGGGCATGTAAGGTGGTTTACTCGATCCTCGGGTCTGATGGCAATTTAGTTTATATCTGAAGTATCCATCGAAAACAAAAGTAGAGGTGTCACGCGACTATCCGACTATCCCGATCGATGAAAGGCAAGGAAAATGATCCTTTCTTGTTGTAATATTTAGTTTTACGTAGTGTCATTCTCACAAGTCACAATCACCGAGTTCTTGTGGGCCAGTTCATTCTTTTCCATTTTCGATCACGTTGAATCCACCTTTCTTTTAGGAACCACGTATGCGACTCGCAGAACTATCGTATAGCATATATAAACACATGTTAACCATTTGAACTTCTTTTGTGACTTCTTTAAATCCATGGGTTAATCTCCTTTGATGCTCGATAGAGGTTTTGCATTATCATTGACAATATTTGTGCATACCAAATGGAGGATTTGATACCCTTGATCCTCGATTGACAAACAATAACTTCCTTGTACTTTCTTAAATTTCCAGCAACTTGTTCTTTGCTATTTAGTCAGTGAAGCTGATATGATAGCAGTTTCCTGTTCTGGTTCCTAAGACAACATATTTCAAATGACTAGGCAATTCTTTTAATATTAACCCTTTTGCATTAGTTTTCTGTAGTGGTTTTACGTATTGCGTACATCATCTTATTTGTGTTCATTCATGCTTGGGCTGTTTCTTTGTTATCTGAAATTGAAGGCAACATTCACAATCGATACTCTCGAATACTGAAAATTCATCTCAATTTCATTGATAGAATGTTGAAAATGCTGGTCGAATTCAACTCAACAACTGAAGGCTATTTTTTTCTACAGCCATACAACTTCTGCATCTACATCGGTGTTCCAAAATCCTATTAGGAATTAAAGTGCCTTTACTTCATTCATATAATGTCATTCAACATTTACGCACATCTATCGAAGCCAGCTCCAGGTTGCTAAGAAGGGTCTTCCCTAGCGACGGAACTTAGTTGTATTCCTCCATCTTCATAATAACAAAATCCGGAGGGAAGATGAATTTTACCTTACGACAAACACATCTTCAAAAGACACCCATACAGTTTGTGCCATTGATATCAGTGTTTACAACATGATTGTTGTTGGGGTAAGTTCCCGAACTTAGTCTTCGCACCAGCACGATGAGGCATCCAGAGTTATAGCACGAGAATCACATAAGGCCTTCTTGAATTCATGTATTTTCCTATGGAGCGGGGATCTGGTGAAGCTACTGGGTCCTTCATTTTTCTTTGGGGGCTTTTCTTTGGATAGCCCATGTGTGAGATGTGAGTCAAGTTTCTTATTCCTTCTCCAGTACATTTTCCTTTTCTTGTTGGGTATCTGCCTTGAAATTTTACTTGGTGGGCATTTGGTTGATTACACTCTACAAATGGGATATTGATTTCTTTCTTCTTGAAGATGTCGGAATCTAGGCTATTTGTTCCCTTTTGCCTTGACTGGGGAAATGGCACTATAGGTGTATAAGTTGGTACTCTCTCCGTCTGTTTCTACTCACTACTTTCCTTCAGGGACTGTTCCCGATCTATATGCTCTTCTCTCCCTTCCTTTGGGGTTCATACCTTGTTACATCGGTCTATTTTCCGCTCTTTTTCTTTGTTGTTTGCCCTTCTTAAGCTGACGCCATACGGTCCCTTTGGATTCTTTTGGTGTCAGCAGGAATGTGCCCTTGCTGATTTGGCACTAAGGGCTGAGCCCTTTACTTGTGTCTCCAGTTTTCCAATGGGGCATGTATTCTTACGAGAAGCAGCGTATGGAGACTTGGCTTTGATGGAGACAGTTTAATTCATGGAAGTGTATAAGCTTATTGTTATCCCATGAAATCATTGTTCTTGGTAGTTTGAGTCAAATCTATGAGCCCCGATGAGTCAATTCTGCCTTCACCTCGTGATCTTTATTCTTTGGAACCTTGGTGTTTGCTAATATCCTTGCTGAGGATTCTGTCCATGCCTTGGGCCTTGTAATGCCCTCATATATGAGAAATTCTCATGGTTCCTCAAATCATTAATTTGTAATGTTGTGGGCAAGTTAGGTTTGGCTTGAAATGGTATTTCTTTGGATCATTCACATTGCCTTTCTCAACCTCCATAGCGTCCTCTTCTTTTGGTATTTCGACACTTCTTCTCATTTGCTTCTCTTTCCCAGCTCCTATTTCGTAGGCGGTGTGCATTCTTTCACTGCATTTCCATCTAGGTATTGATGACATAACTTTGCTTCATTATCATTTTACTCGTTGTGACCCTTTTCCTTTTCTTTGATACCTTATGGCTGGATGGAGCCTTCATATTGCCAGCTAGTTATAAGTCAGCCTCTTTGGGCCTTTTTCTTTTGAATGCTCCTGACCTGGCGTCGATGATGCTGGTCTTAGCCGTTTAAAGGCGTGATACAACATATCCATCGGGTTTTTTAAATCAATTCCCATGCATGGGACACCTTTTCCAACTGACCTCTTGGATCTCCCAGTTGTATGAGCTCTGTCTTTACTGTTGGACACTATCAATTCTCTTTGCTACCGGTGAGAGATGGGGAAAGAACACCCAGTATGCTTCCATGACTCTTCCCAGTGTCGGCCCGAACCTATGTGGTAATGAATCACAGCCACCATGTGGTTGCCAAAGTCTGGGAAAATGGGAAGAATCTTGACTTTATCACTTTTGGCCTCCCACACCCATTCGACTCTTCATGTTTCCATTGAGAAATCTGGGGTATGATTAGGGTCTTGATGGGAGTGGCCAGGTGAGCGTCTTCTTTGCACCATTGATGTCAAAGCTAGCTTTAATTGAGTTATTTGCATCGCGATGGGTTGTGCACGATTGCGAGGAATATTCTTCACGAATGATAGGCCCCACTCCAGAGAAAATCCTCCATTATATCGATAATAGGAGGCCTTGGCTCTTATCTTCTTTCCTCTGTGGTCATGTCTTTCATTTTGCCATGGCTGCGTTCTCTGCTCTTTTAGTCTTTCTTAAACCACGAAAGTGTTCTTTCCAATTTAGTGTTTCAGCGGCCATGATTGAATCTGTTTCTTGTGCATAAAAGAGTTTCACGAAGTGAAACACACTCGAGTTAATAGGATTAGTGGAACTAAAAAATTGTATTACTCAACATGGCTTGTTGAATTAGTAGTTGGGTATAGCCATTCCTTGTAAAATTTGTTTTGTTATTTTCTTTTATAAAATGTCCAAATTAGCATTTCTGAAGAAGAATTTGAGGTAAAGCTCTAGAATCTAGTCTCACTTCTTATTTTGTAATGAAGAAAATGGGAAATAAATAGTTTGATTTGGGATAAGTGCGGAAAGTGGTAATATCATGGGACAAAATTTCTCTTACGAGGAAAGTGAATTAAACCACGGTCCACCCCTTCTTTGGATTTGGGTAATCATATAGATGGTATATTGCACATTAATTCGGAAAGTTAAAAAAGGAAAAAAGGAATGCTAAATATGGAGAAACATGCACAAGCATGAGGGGCGGCGTGGGCTTGATTTTCAACTCCCCTCGGCGGGTATTGTAGATGTTGATCATTCAGAGTTTTTAAATCGGATCTTCGTGGTTAACTCGGCCGAGGCTTTCGTGAGAATGTCGGTTGTTTGACATTTTGTTTGGAGTGAAGTGACTTTGAAAGGCCAACTTCTTCAATCTTTTCCTTGATAGAGTGTCGATCTATCTCCACGTGCTTGGATTCGATCATGATGGGCAGGTTCTTAAGCGATGCGATGGCGGCTTGGTTGGCCAGCGGGTATAACCTTCTTATGGGATCTTCAAGCGAACGTAATTCTTCCTAACAACCTGTTCAACGATTCCCTCGCGGATACCTTTGGCGCATAGCACGAGATTACGCCTCGACCTTGCTACGGACTACCAACGATTGTTTCTTGCCCGCCGTGTAACGAAATTCCCCGAACAAGCGAACGTAGCAGTTGATCTCCAGATCCAGTCGAACACCCAATGCGCATGCGAAAATCTCGATCTCTTTCTTTGTTGTTCTTTGGAAGAAGAGACCCTTTCCTGGTGTCATTTTACAAAGGTACCTCGATATTACAGTCCCGCAGCCAGTCCATGTGTTTCGGTTAGATTATTCATGAATTGACTTACCATACTAACGAGGCCCGTCATACGTGGCAATATGAAAAAGATAGATGAGTTTCCCCTGAGCGTTGATATCTTCCTTTATCAAGCCCGGAGGGACTTCATCAGCTTTCTTGAAGTTTTTCTGATTGAATCCAACGGTGTTTCTAGCAGAAACGCATCCCCAGCATCATTTCATTTAGTAAGTCGGAAACATTATTTGCGTTAATGAGGCGCTATACCTTTCTTTGACTAACAATCTCCATTCAGAGAAAGTACTTGGGGTTTCCAGGTCCTGATCTCGAATTTCTTTGTCGATTAATTTTTAAGTAGGTGATTTTCTCTTCATGATTACCGGTCAAGTATAAATCACATATGCAATGATAATGACCATCTTCCCTTACGGGAAGTGTTTCTAAATAATGTGATCGGATTGACATTGAGCAGAATGGGTACCCTTTCATACCTTGATGAGCAGGTTCAAACCGGGCCACTAGGAATTGCTTGAGACCATCTGAGATTTTGGTCTATGAGCCTTATTGAAATTGATGTAGTCTCTGACCAATCGGGAATGTCCAGTATAAACTTCTTCCTCTAAGTCACCATTGAGGGAAGGCATTTTACCATCAAGTTGGTGGAAAGCGACCAATCGGTCGGCTATCGAGGATAAAAGTACGAGAGCAGTGTTAGACTTTGTATTGGAAGCGAAAGTTTCTTGATAGTCAATACCATATGATTGTGAGGAATCCTTTGCGACCAATAGGAACATACTGTCCCACATTACCATACGCCTTGCCTTTCTTGTGAAATCACTTACACCCAAGCGGTTTCTTACCTCTCGGAGGTGTTAATTTCCAGTACCATTCTTTACTTGGTAGTAGAACTTCTTCGTACATTGCGACCTTCCACTTAGGATACTTGAAAGCTTCCTTAATATCTCGAGAGACTTGTATCTACGCTGATGTTAAGTGAATGCCTGAAATGTAGGTGATAGCTTATCGCAAAAATAAAAATTTCGATGGGATCTTGGTCGTGATCTAACTCCTTTCCTCGAAGCTATAGGCATATTAAGAATATCATTTCTAACTACGAGATCAACGATTGCCATACAGGGTTTTAGAGCATTGCTACACAGATTTTGCTTGGATTAGAACGGCTCATTCTCATGGGTTTCTTCGAGAAATTGCTCAACTTCCTCCATTTCCTCTTGGATGTACTCATTTTATCCACAAATTGACAATGAACTCGGGTGATTACATGACTATAGAAACGATTTTTAGTGGTGATGGGTGACTCACTTTCGATGACTCAAGGTTCCAAGCAGTATTCTGAGTTAGATTCTCCCCTGAATATATCAATTTTGGGATAGTAAGTGGGTTTCAAAATGTGACATCCATTGAATTGTAGAATTTTCTTGTGGCCAGGAGGTAACGCTTATACCCTTTTTATTTGAGTGCCAGAAGGTACATGGGAGTGACTAGGATCGAGTTTACTTCTATGTTTGTTGATTGATATGAACAAAAGCGAACTTGCCAGAAAATTTTGGTGGGACTGATGGATATATAGACAGTGGTCGGAAAGGATTTACAGAGTGTTTGACAAGATGTTTGAATTTTAGTACACAAACGGCATCTGGCGTGATGGGGTAGAATTCTTGTAAGGCCAAACTTCCCCCGGAATAATTTTGGGTACATTCGTGAAAACATTAGCGATCTAGCCGCCAGTACCTGTACTTTGCTGACTATTAGTTTTGTTGTGGAATGTCAACACGTGAACTTAAGTCGACTATCGCTAACTTTTGCTAGATATTCTCTAGAATGGGTTGAAGTAATCCCCTAACATTATTCGGACTTTTAAATTTGTATTTTTGATTGGAGTGGGTTTGAATCCCATATTTTGCAAATTTTGAAAATTTGACTATTTGGATTTTCTTTCATGAATTACCATTAATCCTAGTGTGATCATCTATAGATAGGACAAACCACCTAGCGTCTGGTTACATTTTTTATTCTTGTGGACCCAGGATATCGTATGAATCATTGAGAATGGACTAAAGGCAGCATAGGGTTGGATAGAAGAAATGAGACCGAACTTGCTTTGATAGTGTGATTTCACCTCCAAGGATTTTGGATTTTTATTAAATAATAGAAGGAAATAAATGCTTGAGATACATAACATTAGGATGATGACGATAGTGCGACATGTTATGTGTTGAAGACTGTAAGTGAAGGAGTACCACCAGTACACCATTTTAAGGGGTTGTTCTTGTGGATCGTGGTGCTCTGAGGATGTAAGAGGTCGAGCATTCTCATTGTGATACGTCTTCCCAGAATCAAAATCTGGAGATTCACGGTGAGTGGATGAAAATTAGTAATACACCTCTTTTCCTTGGTGAGTTTTAATTGATAATAATTCAATCAGGATTAAGACAAGGCGAGTTGGTAAAGTCATGATAGCCTGGCGAACCAGTCACAGGCAACTGAAAAATTAGACCATCCCTTTCTTGGTACATTAAATTATTTGGACATGGGCTATGTACAAATTGCTCATCTCAGATCATATGATCGGTCTCCTGAGTCACGATCTGGGGTTTTTATGTTTCTTGCAACAATGAGACGCCAAGAATTACCTTTGTGAGCGAGGTTCTGAACGATGACTGATTGGAAGATGTACTTGGGTTGTGTGTGACAAGAGATGGTAGTTTCTGAAGCATCTCCATTTATCATGATAAAGAGGTAGCTTCAATTTGTGTGATCGTTCATGGTATGATTCACCACCATCCTTCTTTCTCAGAAGTGGTTGAGCGTGGCTTCGATCTGTTGGTTTTCCATGAGATCTTCTGACAAGTTTCTCTCGAGTGACCGGCTTTCTGGTAGATGCATGAGTCTTCCTCCTTTGAATTTTTGACGGTTTGTCAAAAGGAGTGGAGTGGTCGCCATGTCAGGAGAGGAGGATGGTTGGTGCCCCATTCAAGCGCTGGATAGTGTTGGGCGCCGTAGTGGAGAAGAGGGCGGATTAAACACAGCTCACGTGGAGAATTTGAAGAGAAGCGAAAAACTCTGGAGAATCTAGTCTCACTTCTTATTTTTGTAATGAGAAAAATAGAGTAAATAGTTCTGATTTGAGATAATTACGGAAAGTGACAATATCACTTAGGACAAAATTTTCTGAGAGAAGTAAGGTGAAACACTTAGGTCCACCTTCTTTGGATTTGGGTAATCATATAGATGGTATATTGCATTAGTGGGAAAGTTAAAAAAAGGAAAAGGAATGCTAAATATGGGAGAGAAACATGCCTGACATGAGGTGGCGTAGACTTGATTTTCAACATTTCCCATATTTGTTAGAATATTGATCTATTTAGCTCCCTTTGATCCCCAAACCAACGACGCCATAAAACTTGTTTCCTTTTCCTATATAGACTAGAAACCCCTCAAAATTCACATAGTTTGAGGCCTTACACTTCTCTTGCACCATGTCACTGGATAATTTGTGATTAAATAAATCTTTCTTGATGTTTAAGATTTTAAAAATTAGGTTGAGATACATGACCCATGATGCCATGGAGTCCACAAGTAGTAAAATACGAATGTAAGTCTAAGTATCATTCCTGAGATTTACAAATTGAGATCAAACTACTACACCTAAAGTTTCTCATGCTATTTGGACTAAAAGATTGATAATTTAGAAGTTTATCTAAAAAAATAATAGATCCTAGACTCTTAACAAAATAGAAATTTGGAATAACGTAGAAACTTGACCCGAAAATAAAAGAGACAAAATCTTGGATGTCTGTTCTGTGAGAAAGCGAAAACTATCGAGTGAATTCTGATAGGCGGTCAATTCCTACAGTACATTTGCTCTATTGTATTGATGGATCACGGATTTGTCAGATTGCCTAAATGTTGCGGAGTTGAATTTCTCCATTCTTTGGTTACAATGTTGCTTCTCTGAAATTAAGATCCAGTCGATTCGCATGTGTTTTGCCTGCGCATAGTCACGGGTATTTTCTTTCTGATCATATCCGTCTCTTGATATTTATGAGATCTTTTGCTTTCATTCTCGGGTTTTTGCAAAGTTCTACCACTTAATTGGTGGCTCATCCTTGGATCTATTTATTCCTCCTTTCACTTGATTAGATCTGAGCCTGCTGGTCAGAACTCTCTTGAATTTGGGTGAACTCTCTGATTGTTTATATTGTTAAATGTTCCCCCCTCCCGACTTCAATTCGCAAGGTGAATGGGGTATTATCAAAATGAACTTTGAGCTCGAATGATTCATCAATGGTAGTCTAACATACCCATGAAGAGAATGCTCGGCTCGGGGAATCTCCATCTAAGTATCACCTTGAGAGGAGCATCCTAGAAATCGAGCAAGATACACTCTTAATCGGTATTGTTCATTTAGAGACTTATCGTTTAAAAAAGCGACACAGTAAGTAAATCCCCTACCCCGAAATAACTTTCTCCAAATTTTTGCGAGAAAGAGCGCAACTAACTATATATCAAATCAGATGTTTTGGTTAATTCACGCATTACGATTAAAGAAATGAGAAGAGCCTTGTATTCGCATTAGCCTATAATGTGATGTAGAAAAATAATTGGGTACATGCAAATTTGTTTTGACGATGGTACAAGAAAATAACTGAAATAAAGTTTGAGAATCTAAATGTTTCTCATGATTAACATAAATCAGATCTGAAGAATTTTTAAAAAAATGAGAAAATTCTATATCTAATATCTGCAGTTCTCTTGTTCCCCTTTTGGGTGGTGACGGAAGCTACTTTATATTCTAATACTTTGTCTATTTATAACATCAAGAAAATGGGCACAATAAAGCTCAGTTGGATTCCCAATGGGTTTATTGTCCTAAGTCGCGAACATAAGATGATCTTACATGACCATACATTCATATTTACTCTTATTAGTTTAGAGACCTTGTTATACATTTGCGTTATGTTTCATTGTTGGATTAATAGTCGCGACATCGTTTGTCAGTGTGACCGGTTCTGTCGTGACCTACGTTATCTTTCAGCACTCAATACAATTAGTCGACCTCAATTACGGTGGGGTTCTTTTCCTTGTTCTTGTTGCCGCGTGCGACCTCGATTAGGTTGTGCTCTGTTTATTTCAGCCACTGGATTCTGGTTGTGACTTCCTTTTTCTGGTTGCAACCTCAATTATTTGTTGCAGCCAGTTTCCTCCTTCCAACCTCTATTCCAAGTCGCGACCTCAAGTTATGTGAAGCCTCATGTCTGCTCTTTTACGGTTTGCATGTAGTCTCAATTGCTCACAAAGTGGTTGCAACCCCTAGTTTCTTCACCTTAGTTAACTTGGTGACTGAATGAGTGGTCATGATGACATCGTTTAGCGGTCCCTTGATTAATAAGTGGTTGCAACTTGGTTTATTAGCAAGGACTTAGTTTGGCCGGCAGTTGCGACCTCACTGTTCTTCAACTCTTAGTTTGGTTGTAACTTCAATCTCTACATTGAGACCTCCCATATGGCTTCATTTGGATCACGTCGACCTTAGTTGTGTCGCGACCTTAGTTCAATCTTCAGTGGCGTCGCGTATTGGCGTGGTGTCGCGATGAAGATTCACGCCGAATAATTCCTTCCAGTCTCGACCACACTTCCTTTGTCGCAGCCTCTTGCTTGTTGCTTTGGTCATTACGGCAGCAAGCTCAACTAGTCACGACTTAAACTTGCTAAGGTCTTCTTCTTCCCTAAAGGCTGATCTTGGTGATCTTGTGACTTGGAAATAGTGAACAAATGAGCTTCCTATCGTGACTCCAATTTTCAGTTGCGACTTCATTTACGTGTAGAAAGTGATCTCTTAAGTTTTTCTTTGGGATTTTAAACCTGGCTGTACTTTTACGCAAAAATTAAATTTGATAAAACATCACGTTTTAAATATCACGAATCTAACATTTATCTTGTAATATACTCAGAAAAATGGATTAAAAATTAAATGAGTTTTTGGACTCATCAGTGGTTTATTAGTGCAGCGGGGCTTATTGGAACCCGGTGCGCCACGGGGCCCTCGCCAGACTAAATTAGAATACTTTGCTAACATACAATCAGCCCACCGGTGTTTAGTGTCATTACTGATTGTAATGGGCACATTTGGTCATAAGGGTCATTAGAGCCAACGAACATGGTAAAAGATGGCATGACAAACCCTCGAGGTGGCTCATAACTAAGAATGTGTTGCCCTAGAGGTGAAGATAGCAAGTCGTCGAATTTAGTCGAGTGTGGGTTGCGCATAGAATGTTCTGTTGAAGGTGGGATGCATAATTGGCATCGACATTATACCCATCGGAGCACCTTAGCGCGTTTTAATGGGGCTTGAAGCGGCGGTGCCTCCTGTGGCTGCCTAGCTCGCGAGATATGCCGGCGTCGAGGCGAAGCGGTGTGAATTACCTACTTCATGGTTGTTATGCCCATCTTTGCCTCGGCGTTCTTCACAGTGAAGGATTTGGCGGTGGGGACATACGGAGACAATTCATCATCTGTTGGGACATCGCCAAAAATAATGGGCTTTTTTCCTTTATTGCGGACTATTGGATGTTCAGCACGATCACCATCTGTTTGCCCCTTTCCAAGTTGGGGCTTTCTGAGATGATGATGATCATTCTGCGTTAACGAGAGCTTTGTGCGAGCTTGTAACTCCTGCATCTGTCTTGCTTGCTCCTCCTACTTCCTCTCCATCTTCTGACACCAATGGAGGAACTAATCTTCAGGAGTTTGATGCATTGAATTTTTCGACATTGTGATTGCTTCGGGAGATTAGATGGGGAAGGGGGAGTCGAAAAGTTAGGTTATAGAGTACAGAAGCCGGGTTATAGTTAAGTACTTTGGCAGTTATCGAGACTTTTATTCTATTCCCATAAGCAGTGCCAGTGTGGGACTTTGATCGTCAAATCCCAGACATCAAATTATAGGGGCTTGATGCGATAGATTCCCCAGACATCGACAACGTAATGTGAACTGTGCACATCCTTAGGTGGTAGGTCAGCCTCTCTAGATGATTAAGTCGACCAAAAGTGTTGGAGGAGAGAATAGAGTAGTTAAATTGCTACACCTGATGGGGGATCTTTTCAGAGCTTATAGGGTTCGGTTCACCAAATCCCCTCATTTCTTCTCGGGGTAGGATTTTTATCTCCCTCCTAGTTTAAAGGAAGAAATCTTTTTCCTTAATAATTCAGTTCTTTATATCGGAGTTATTTTCCCTTTTTTAAGATTATCTCTATGAGAAGTGAGGAATTCAGAAGCTAGCAAATTCGATGATAATATCGCTTTTGAGGATTTTCCGCTTTTAAGTGCTTATTGATATGTTTCCTGCTGGGATAGAATTCTCATATGGGGTCGAATGGCAGAATTTGGTAGACTCAATTCTAGACAGAGGCGGCCTTGGTAACCGTGGAAGGGTTTGCTCAGCTGGCTCCGGCGACCTCCATGGATTCGCGTCGGAGTAGTGTCAGCTGGTCTTGGTGGGATGAGTGGAGTCGGGTGCTGCCACATAAATGACAGGCTCCAGGGGCCCGTGATGTAATGGATCCCGAGATCTAGTACCATAGATAGATCATTATTTCATTAACATGAGTTTTCAGCGATTTGATTATATGTTTCATTATTATATTCTTTAGTTTTAATCAATAGTTTTTTAAAAAAAAAAAGGGGTAGCTTGATACATTCAATTAGTATCTATTCATCCTCAAAATATTTCAATAATTGTATCAATGTTAATTCTATTTCTAATATGTCTTTCATTAAAAATACTATTTAAAATTTATTAAAGTAGTCCTTAAAGTTTAATAAGATAAAATTCATTAAGGTATTACCTATGGTATTACCATAGTGAAGGATATTTTAAGAATAAAATATAATATACACGAAAATTGAAATATTTTTGGAATGAATAGGTATTAAATTGATTTCTCTTTTTTGGGAATCTGTTTTTTTTTTTAACTATTTTATAGAGAAAACCCACAAAAAAAAAAAACTAACACCTTTGACAAAATTCGATTTTTGACATTTAAAGGGAATACAGTAAAGGCCTCTCTTGTTTCCAACCCTTTTTATCTTTAAAGAAATAACTTAATAGGGTTGTAATTGGGCAATTTCACTAGGCATTATAATACTATGTTGTTAGACCATCTTCAACCCATAACACTAAAATGGTGTAACTTTTGCATCAAAATGGTGTAAACACCATATTTTACATCATTTTCTCTCTAACCCTTTACACAATTTTTAACACCAAAAAAGAATATTCCTTTTATATTCCTTTTTTATCTCATTTTTATATTAATTTTTTTAAATCTTTAATTTTTTATCTATTTCATCAAGTGCCCCTACATATATTTTTTTTTACATATTGATCAATATCATGTTTTATTATTTTAAAAGTTGTAAAGAAACAATATATTCAAAAAGTTCCGTCTGAGATATATTGCAAATTCAAATTTGCATTAACAACATAATTTTGAAACAAACGTACAGTCTTGCATGAAGAAGTAATAAAGAAATAAGTAAACATTAATAAATATGTAAAAATAGAGAAACTTCAATTTAGCAATTTGAATTGGTGTATTATCAACAAATGATCGATTAATGCATTCTGACCTTGATGTGAGCATGTATCTTTGATTTGTGCATGGCGTGCGATAAATTGATTAAATATCATAGTTTCATCTTCTATCCTTTCAACCCCACGATCTTGGTGCTTTCCCTTACATCTTCCAATTGGTGCATTAAGATCGCGTTAAATGCTCTATTATCATATTATGCATATGTGCATGCCAGTCATTATATCATGTAAGACATTTTTCCCAAAAGCGTCTTTGGTCTTGCCCGCAGTGCGAATCGTGATTGGAGAGGCATGAAAGCCACGTTCTACGATCTTTTCTATGCTTCTGTTTCATGGCAAAATATTTTTTCTTTCTACCTTGTGGCTGATGAATTGTTTGCACAATAGTAGCCCACTTTGGGTATATACTATCAGCTAAATAATAACTCATGTTATATTCTTTTTCTATTAATAACATACTTAGTGGGAGCGGCAATACCTTTAGCTAAATTAGAAAAAAGATTGGATGATTCCAACACATTGATGTCATTGTTAATGCCTGGCATACCAAAATATGCATGCTATATCCAAAGATCATAATCTGCTACAACTTTGAGAATAATAGTTGGATTCCCCCTCTGACACATATTGTCACATATGGATTTGAATGATTTTAAACCCAATGCATACAATCTAAGCTGCCCAACATTCACGGAAAACCCGCGTTTGTTTGTCGATATAAGTGGCACGGCAATGTCATTAGCGTGGAGTGTTCTCAGATATTGCTCTGCAAATATCTCCATAATAGCACGACAAAATCTTTTCATACTTTCAATTGTTGTTGACTCACCTATTTTAATATACTCGTCAGTAGCATCTGCAGGTAGCCCATACGCCAACATTAGAAACACGGCTGTTACTTTTTGTATAGTAGATAATCCCAATCTACCAAGCATCCCTTCGTTGGTGGAAGTAATTGTCATGATTATTAACCGCATAAACAATACGAAGGAACAAATCTCGTGACATCCGATATCATCGACGAAACATGTTATCAGCATAGCGTGGATTCTCAGTAAAATAATCTAAGAACAAATTATGATATGCAATTTCACGATCGCGGTTAATCAGCGCTATGACGGGAGGCCAGAGCCACCATGGATCGCATGCGCCCAGATTCAGGTCTTACAGATTGGCGGATCAAATTGGTTTCGGTGAAACCGTATCTTTGAACTCTTTACCTCTTTTTTTCTTTTTTTGAGCTGAACTTATACGTGGGTACTCTGAGCAATTTTGTAATAACCAAAATCATTTACATATACAAAAGAACTACCACCAGAGTGGTGTCCATCCAAAATCTATATACATATACTAAGTCTCATTTACTTATACAAATATGTCTAATCTGAGCATCGAGAGATCATGAACGATGTTGGTAGGCACCTATCTCTGAGATGGCCACGTCTTCTTTGGTGTGGAATGTCTGTCTCTTTATCTCCTCTTCGATTACCTACCGGATTGAACACGCGTGCTAAGCTTTACGCTTAGTGGGAACATATAAAAGCGATGTGACCAGATAACAATAATCGTCGTCACAATCTTTTACATTTACTTTTCCTTATGCATATACTTGAAGCCTATATGTATGTGACTTGACTCATATCATATGTGCATTGAGTTTTTATCCTTTCTAGGTTCCATATCATTATCACGGTCGTATCACTTCCATGTGTCATGTCTTTTACAAGTTTCAATTCATATCTTCTACATGTATGACATGTCAAATTATATTCAAAACAAACTTATACATCTACAATGGCAAATCGGAACAGATCAAGTCATATCAAATTCATACAATTCGAATTAGCGATACAGTTTATTTCATTTAATTATTGTTTTTATTACATTTTAGTTTTCAAAGATGTCGCGACCAGAATCCCAGTAGACCGGGTTCCCAGGCGGATCAATGGGAGCCGGTTTACTCGGAGCATTCAAAACATTTGTTTAGTTTTAATAAATTTTCGTTTCAAAAGTGTCGCGGCAGAGATCCCAGACTAGACACGGTTGGTGAATCAGTCGGGCAGGTTCTTCAGGCATTTTGATTATGCTGAAAACATTTTGTTTGGTTTAGTAAATTTTTCGTTTTGCAAAGTGTCGCGGCCCGAATCTGAGCTTCGACCGGGTTGGTGAATCGGCCGGGCCGATTTACTCGAAATTTTCAATTATCTTCTCAAAACATTTGTTTATTATTCCATTTTTAGACTTTTTAGTTACACGGAAGCACTTCATTATGGGCAAGCCCATAAACATTTACAAATTAACAAATCGTTTACTAAATAATGCATTTATATCCACATATACTCATGCCATTCATTTCGCATGCTTTCATTTACAAATCATTTATCATATCTATTATGCATTTTCAATGCAACAATTCATTCACAATTCAATTTATGAGATTTAAGGCGTATACATAAAATCCCATTTACACTTTCGTCAATGTTGGTTATTTCACTTTGACTATTCAATTCACATTTATGGCGAATCCGTTGAATCCGCCCGCTTGTGTCGTTCGGTAGTAATCTTACCGCGTTTACAATTCGATCTCTCATCGTAGCCGGATGCGTTTGGTGCGCAGAGCATGTGATGTGCACCTGACCGGTCTCGAAGTCATGACGGATCTTTGTTTGAGTGCGTACGGAGCATGTGGTATCGATTAAATGTCATCGCGTCGTCGCCCGGCGGATCGCCGTTGGTGCGTCGTAGTGGGAACATTTCTTCAATGCCGTACGCCGTCATGATGGATCTTAGTTGGTCAAATCCGTAAAGTGGGACATTGGACAATTCCGGTGCCTTCATGACGGATGCCGGAATTTATTGCATCCGTCGGTGGTTGTTCATTCGATATATCAACCAATTCACATTTATGACGGATTAGTTTAATGAATCGAGTCTTTATCATCATTCACATTCATTGGGTTTTAGATATGACATTTTGATTCCATATTCACTTTCGTATTCACATTTATGGCCCGGATTAGTTTGATGAATCTCGTCACTTATCGTAGTTGTTCACATTCATTCGGTTTTCAAATATCACATTTCAATTCCATATTCACTTTCATATTATCTTTTCAAATATATACTCAATCCATGTACTTATTTCATATACTCATTCACGTACTCATTTCATATACTCATTCATATACTCATTCACGTATATTCATTCATATACTCAATCACGTACTCATTTCATATACTCATTCATATACTCATTCATGTGCTCATTTCATATACTCATTCATGTACTCATTTCATTATACTCATTCATATACTCATTCACGTATACTCATTCATGTGCTCATTTCATATACTCATTCATATATTTCCTATCATTTGTTATATTTTTCTGGTTATATGTGATAATAATCATATATAACTTAACTACATTATGTGTTCATGGCAAATTGTCTTTCATGTTCGTATTAAATTATTTCAGTTCGTTTCATTTATATCGTTAAATGTTTCGTGAGCATCATACATTTGCATTTCCTATACTTTTCTTGTTTAAATTGCCTATTATATATGGCATTCCATATACCCATGCCGATTATGATCTTATGTATTCATCGTTCATGTGATGCTGTCGCCAGCGAATGTCCCCATTTTACTTAGAAATTTGAATCATTCCAATTGAATCATTCGAGCCCAAAGTTATGGCATTTTCATGCCAAACTAGTCAATTCTGGAATTTTACGGGGACGGTTGCGATAATCAATTTCCAGTACCTTGACTCCATATTTGACACTGGTTCTTTGTACTTCTTTAAATCTAAGGTGCTAAGGGTTCTCCTCCAACTAGAATCACCCAAATCGGAGCACCGAGGCTTCGAGATACGTCAGAAGCAATGGGACTGCTACATGATCAAAGCTGACCGGTGGTGAAATATAGCCCCACTTTGAGTGAATTTTTGGGCCACCTTGAGTCATAATTTGAAGGTACCTATTTCAGGATGTTTGGTTCTCCTTGAAGTCTATTTTAACCAGCAACTTGAATCACTCAAATCGGATAAGAAATGACCAAGTTATGGCCAAAATACGAATACTGGTCAAAATAGAGCAATCGATCTGGGAGTCACGGCTCGACTGTACCGATACGAGGTTTGGTTGGAGTAGTTGTCTGGAGTACATGTTCAAGGTATCTGGTCGCAGGTCCCCGAAAATTTGCCCATAATGTGGGTTTTCTTCCTTACCAGTATGCACCCTCTTGAATCGACTTCGATCTTCATGTACACATCCATACTCAGTCGTAACACATGTAATATCTTTTGTACTCAAATCATCTTTCAATATACATCTTGTGAACTCTATTGAACTCAAACATGCTTTCTATTCATCTCTTATACAAGGCCTAGGATTTTACTCAATCCAACTTCAAGAAATCTAGGATTCCTATCAAAACCTAGAACAAGAACAATCATGTTCATACTTTACATAACCACTTAGAACCAAACACATGTAATGGGAACTACAGGTCACCTCATAACAAAATCTGAAAGCAAGGGATTGAGTGATGATTTATACAAAATTCATTACAGGGTTGGGTTGCTTCTGTTACGGCTGTGTATCGCAATCTTGTGGTCATAGTTCCATACCAAATCTTCTTAGAATCCGTACCTTTTATCTCCCTTTATTCTTTTAACCTGCCTTCCTCTTCCTCTTCCTCTTCCTCTTCTTCTCTCTTTTACTCTTCCTTCTCTCCTCGGTTTTAGTCTCTCAAAAAATAAGCCAATTATCTATCTATGTTTTTGAGTTAAGGCCATGTTTGGCCAAGACAAGAAAACCCATTATCATTTAGCTTATAATATACCCTAAACAAGTCCGAAAACTACTATGGTACATTTTGGGATGTTACATCACTTCGTTGTTTTGTTGATTCAGATAGTTAGCAAGAATCATGTTTCTACTACTAATTGCATGACAAAGTATTTCTTCAGTTGCATTCATTTCTGCAATATTATTCATCACTAAATTATCATCATCATCAGAAGAAAGTTGATGATAAATATGATATGCTTGATATCAAAATTCATTTTTGAAGCGAGGAAAAAAGAAAGGCAAAATTTGTAAAAGATAGTTTTAGAAGGCTTGCAAAAAGGAAGAAAATTTGTATCAGGATAACAATTAAGAGCATGAAGTTTACATTGTAGTGGAGCATGCTATTTATAGATGATCATGAATTAATCCAACGGTTACATGTGGTCATAAAATTCATCCAATGGTTCAATTTTGTTAGTACAAATTTTAGAATCTCTATGTCTTAGACAAAATATAAAGCTGTTTAGATTCTCAACTTTAACAAATTTCCATAAATTTCAATCAAATTTTAGAATCTCAATGTCGTAGACAAGATGTAAAGCTGTTTAGATTCTCAACTTTAACAATTTTCCATAAATTTCAATCAAATTTTAGAATCTCAATGTCGTAGACAAGATGTAAAGCTGTTTAGATTCTCAACTTTAGGAAATTTTCATAAGATTTTAGAATCTCTATGTCTTAACAAATCTCCATAATTTTAATCCAACGGCTACATTTGGTCGTAAAAATCATCAGCCAGTTAAATTTGTTTATGCAATTTTAAGAGTACTATGTCTTGGATATTGAGTGTAAAGTTAATAAGCTTTTTTCGGTTATAAATAGCAATCCTCAATTTATTGAAATCATTGTATTGAGTATCTTCTTTCTCCTAACTATTTACATTCTCCAAAATCATCCATGCATTAAGAAAAAAAACATGACTTCTCGATCTTACGGATACACTATTAGTGAAGATGTGCTGCTTTTTTTTTGTCAAGTATATTTAGATATTTCTCAGAGACTCTATTATGGGTGAATCTACGTCTATGAATGAATTTTGGTCGTGTGGAACAGCTAAAGTCTGATGAACCAAATGACAACATTTGGAGTATCGTAACATCGCGATCGATCCATTCTCGAATGGATGCCAGTAATCTTTAGTGAGGCGGAATGGGTATGCGAAGCAGTGAAATTTGAATCCAGTGGTGCTGAGAGAAAGATATTGTAGTATTATATATGTTCTTTTTTTAATACATTACTATTAGGAGGAGGCGATATTTAACGTAATGTTTACACTAATTTCTTGGGTTAGATCGAGTAAGTGTTATTCATGCAAGAACCTAGAAATCTGAAAGAGGTTTTAAATTTGATCATGTTTGGAATATAGTTAAGAATTTTGAAAAGTTTAAAGATAACGTCCCCTCTTTATGAGGTAATTTTGCTCGAGAAACAGAAGCCCGACATGAGAGCGTCGATTTGTCTGTCAGTTGTCACGCTCTGGAATTTCTGATATCGGCGTCTCGCAGATTATCGTCGTCTCATATACTTTAAATGATGATAATGTTGGTGGTACTTCATCCGAGCTACCTATTGGGGTAAAGAAAGCTAAATTGAAAAGGAAAAATGATGAAGAAATGTCATCTATAATTAACTCCTTTGAAGAAGGAAATCGGCGACTTTTGGAGATATTTAAAGACGACTTTGAGCAGCGAACGAATGAATATTCAGCGACAAAATTTAGCTTTTAGGGAAAGGAAGGAAGAAAATAAAATATTATTAAAAGACTTAAATTCTATCATTGAAATCTGACGTGCGTGAGAGTATTTTAAATTGAGCGAATAAAATTATACAAAAAAGAAATCAACAAGAAGGGTCTTTATATGCTTTTGACAACTATTTTGATGATATTGGAGGATCACGGATCACGATTCTGAGAATATACTAATTTCTTAGTCTGATCGTCCTAATATTATTATTACTATATGTGTTTTGTATTATGTTATATTTTGAGTGTTTAGGTTTAAGTCTTTATTTCATATTATGTTAATGTAAATGTATTTGGCATTATGTTTGCCCTAAATATTATTGAGCCTTAATATTCATGTTTTAATTTCAATATTGTATGATTTTAATCAATATTATTAAGTATTTTAATATTAATATTTTTTATTATAATTAAGATTTTGTATAATTTACATTATTTTTGTTCATATATAATTTACCATAAATACTATGTAATTAAGAGATAAAAGTAAGATTTTAATTTCTTTGGCACAAATAAAATAACTTTTATTATTCAAAATATTAGATGGGCATAAATTATAAAAGTTATATTATTTGGGTTTTTTTTATGAATTTAAAAATTAAAAGGAATGACTTTAAAAAAAAAGAATATTGAATGAACAGTGCAACACCAAATTTGGTAATGCACTGTTTATTTGTACCAAATTTTAATGAAATAACGTGAAAAATGGTATAAATTGGAGCTAAATTTTTTATCAATTTAATGAAATGATGTGGATTGGAGATGGTCTTACAGAACTTGAGTATGAGACCTGTCGTCTTGCCATCCCGCTTTTAAGGGTTATAAAATTCCAGAAAGGTCAGCCTCCTTTCAGTGAAAGTGGGGTCTCAGCCCATTTAATGCCTCAACGTGGTGGGGGTGCGGTTCCCGTGCCCCTTGGACTGACTCCCTCCCAACGGTTTTGGACAGCTAAAAGCTAAATTACACCCTGCTTCTAAACTTCAACTGCTAATTAATGCTCTGCCTCCCGAACTCATTAAATTCTTGTATGTAGCCCGTAACAAATTAACAATGCAAGTAAGTTCTTATCAAAAATAAATACAAAAAATTTAACAATACAAATGAAGTAGTAGCAAATCTTTTCTTCTTTTTCTCCATAAAGATGACTTCTCGAAGAATTGGATATTAATTTCTCTAGAAAAAAAATTCCCCATTGCTCTCTCTTCTCCTCAACAGTCAACACAACTTGTTTGCCCTGGTCCAGGACGATGTCTGGCAGTCATACCTTTGAAGAACCTCTTTTTCATGAGGAACTTGTAAAGATACCATGATCTTAACTAGGGAATTCCAAGCAATGGGCACAGCCAGAGGCATAAGCAAACACGGCCAGAGCTCTCTGGCCCATCTGGATACCATGGAAACCATTGCCAAAGTGCCCCAAATATACCAATCCCTGGCGTGATCACTGCAAGCATTGGCAGCAGAAAAACATTCACAGCAATGGATGGAAATTGAGAAACAGCCCACAAAGTAGAGACTCCACCCTAACAGTGGATGGACCGTCGGGAATGAGGAAGAAGGGGGGAGTATATGCTGCCATTATCAAGCATTGTTAGGAATTTTGAGGCCTGTTTTGGCTGCTGGGGCTACTCTTTCTACTCGTCTGCGGGATTTGAAATGTTTGAGCGTATGAAACGGAATATATTGCTATGACACCCAGGTAGATTATCCACTGTATGAACACCATAGGCATCTCGGCTTTGTACCTGTTCAAAGATCGATAATATAAGATGGAAAAATCCCCAACTTGGGAGTATTCATGGTACCTTTAGCTATATATCTTGAAAAAGTTGAAAATTATTCCATAATGATTTTTAAGCCTCGGTTTGGAACTCTAATAGTACTAAAAAAAGAAGATTCCAAGGAAAATAATAAATATATTTAAATTTAATAAATTAATTTTATATATTTAATAAACTCTTTTTATTTGTTTTACTCTATCATATAAGCACTAAAATAATTTTAAAATATGTGTCCACTTGCCTATTAGCTTAATTAGTTTAGAATCCAGCTTAAAAAAATTAAATATATAAAATTTTGATTATATTTGATTTTATTTTACATTTGTTATAGTTAAACTAATCATGACAAAATTGGAATATGAGAGTACGAGGGAAAGAAAAAAAAATTAAAGAAAATGTTTCTCATGTTTGGTTTCGCAATGAAAAAAATAAAATCAAATGTAATCCAAATTTGTCAAAATATAAAAATATCTTAGTTCTTATATAATATAGTCGAAAGTCCAAACAGATATTTTTTATTTTCCTAAAATAATAAAAAATTTTCCTTCCATTTTCCCTGTCTGTCTTCTATTCTCTTTAGCATTTTCTTGGTTTCAAATGACGCCTTAATATTTATTTCCTTTTTTTAATACTTTTTGATTTTCAAAGGAAGGGTTTAGGTCATACCCGAGAGTTTGGAGACGTTGGCGGTGCCATGAGAAGCCTAATGGAAGGACAGGCCACGACCACCAGTACCATGGCTTCATCCATGGTGCGCTTGGGAATGTGATCACACTGTTGGGCCCACAAGGTATACTCCATCTTAGTTTAAGATCTGAAAACACCAAACTTGTGGATTCAGATATTACGTATATAATCAATCATTAAAGAAAAATATATATGAGAATGAGCAACAACAAGAAAAAATCCACCGATGGAAGAGAAAATTTTTGCAAGTATCTAAAATATAATTTATGATTGGGTTTCTAAAGTATTACTGCTAATAAAAGAAAAATAATAAAATCAATAAGAGAAATCTAATATCTCAAATATAGATTTATGATTGGATTATTGAAGTATTGATGCTATTAGGGAAAAAAAATTCCAAAACCATAATACCACTTAATTTCTAAAACCTTAAATACATTCTTGCACTAAAAATATCTAAAAAGTCAATGATGTCACATAGTCAAACTTTTCGCATTAGGTTGAATAGGATTTTAGGCCACCTAATTCAACAATAAAAGAATTGTTTAAAAGATTAAAAATAATAAAAATAAAATCCTTGAACAAGTGTGAAGTATGCTCACAATAGTAGGAAGCATCCATTTGGTAGCCCAATGAAAGTCTGTAGTTGCCGTCAAGTTTGGTGGCATTAGGAGGAGGATGGAACATTGGCCGTCGAAGTCTGAGAAATGGCAGCCAGAAACTTCTGGTCTGCACCACATCTGGGTTGTGTCTCCCCAATATCTAACTCATGAAACATCTTCTTGAACACCTTCATTGATAGCTGTCAATCAAAATTCTAATGATGAGGTTGAAAAAAAACAAAAATTTAGGGCATGTTTGTTCATATTTTTTAAAACGGTTCTTGATAATAGTTTCTAAACGCACAAATAATTTTGTTTTTGTGTTTTTTGAAAATTGTTTTTATTGTTTTTTGGAACAAAGAAAAGTTGAACCAAACCCTAATGGCCTATTTGATTATTGTTTTTGAAATCGTATTTTGTTCCAAAAATAAGGAGAATAAGTAAAACACATACAACATAATTTGGTTCCCATTTTTCTTTACTGAATTTTGAGGACAATAACAATAGTTTTCAGATAACGTCGTAATAATGTTTCCTGTATTTTCAAATAACAGTTTTCAAAAATATAAATCAAATAGATCCTTATTGTCAAGCCATTTTTAAGATGGAATGAAACACATGAAGGGGAAACAGAGAGTTTACCTGCAAAACAAAGAGGCCAGTATGAAGATGCAGGGTTGATGAAGACAGCACAAAATTGGCCACATTGGAACAACTCATCGGTTTTGTTAAGGAAAAGATTATCAGAATCTACCATGATGACCCTCTCATATTCCACAAGACTCCATGCGTAGAGTTTGTTCAATGTCAATTTGAATCTCTTATCGAAATTGTGCTGATTCTTGTAAGGATTGTTCAGGTTCTCCACTCTCACCACCTTCGCCCCATCTTCATGTTCACTGAATCAGAACAAAAAAAAAACCCACCTCTCATTACTCTCCATTTGAAAGAAGGAAAGGAGTGGCATCATTACTTAATAAATATATGGGCAAGTTGGCAGAGGCCAGAGTGGTTCATTTTCTTTTTCTTTTTTCTTCGTTTTATTGTGGAAGGAAAAGGAAACCATTTAATCATCACATGGATAAAGCTTTGACTTGAAGAGGCATCTACTTGAAATGGGTGAGATCTAATATATGGATGGCACATGGCTGGCAACACATTAATCATTTCTCAATTTTAGAAACAAAAAAGTGCAAAAACAAAACAAGAAGATGATGTTGTTCTTGGAATTCCTAATAACAAAATAAGATAAAAAATGTCCACCAACTCTAGCCTTCATAGGACCACTGGAGTATTTACGTCATCGTTAACTTAACTTCTGAATTTTATGGGATTAGTCTAAAAACAAGCAAATAAACTTTAACAGTATAATTATTAAAAAACAAAAAACAAAAATATTATAAGAACTAGAAGGAATCGTACCGATTATAGAAATTCTTCCTTTTTTAAAAAAATTTAGTTTTTATATTCCGAAAAATGCAATATAAGTAGATGTATGTCCAATAATTCAAAAGGGTGTTAGTGGGAAGGCGAGAAACATGATGTGGACGTAGGGTTGGCAACATTCTAAAGCGCGCCGGTGGGGGGCGCACGGCACTTTGATAACATACTTACAGGCATGGACCCAACGGGGGACGTCTGTGGGGCAACAACGCAAATCAGCTTCAACCTTCAGCTTCTTCCAGAGATCTCAGCATCACCCGTAACGCCACGTAGTACTCATAATCCCTCGGCGTTCCCATATACATCATGGCGGCGTACGCGTTCCTCTGCCGCTGGCTCTGGCTGCCGCCGCCGCTGCCCCTGTCACCACCCTCGCCACCAAACGCCGCCGTCTTGTTTACAGCTGAAACCACCAACAGGACCGTCAGAATTCCCAAGACCCTCTTCTCTCTCCACCCCATTTCAATCTCTCCGACTCATCAAACAGCGGTCAGTTTTAATGCAGGGCCTAGTCGACTAGAAGCTGAAGTTTCCGGCGATTTCGAGGGAATAAACCGACCGGCCCCGGAGAGAGACAGAAAGATGAGTCAGCAGAATGAATTCAAGGCCGCAGGCTGGCTTCTTTCTATACAAGTCGATTCCGCGTCTAATAGTCAATGCCGTTTCGGTGATTTAGAGGTGTAAGTCCACCTTAAGATCTCCGCTGTCGGTTGTGTGTACTGGCATTTTAATTATTTGACTTTTAAACATCTCCCTAGACTCCTACAGAACTGCCCTCAACTTATTAATAATTGATATGTATGCTTCAGTGCGTGTTGTATATATTTCGTTAGCATATTTCTTTTATATGTTAAAAACAAATAATTTGAATTAGTAATAAAATGAATAAATTTGAAGTCTGCGTTGATATTCTTATAATGATTAGTATTTATGATTGAGTTACATGTATATTAACGATGCGTGATTTGATTTGTTATCTACACGTCCCGAATATGTTTTATCGTCTAAATTATTCGTAAGCCAAATAACGGAGTTGCAAAATACGTAAAAATAAAATGACTACCCAAAGACAACGATCACAAACCGCAGTAGAGCGATAAAATCACAAAAAAATAAATAAAAACTTATATATATATATATATATGTGTGTGTGTGTGTGAAATAATTATTTTATTAAAAAGAAAAATGATAAAAATAAAAAATAAAAAAGGTGTGGAACACTCATGTTCTTATTCAAATCCTTATTTATCGAAATCCAAGCCATGTCAGTCTAAACCTTTTTATAATATTAACAATGTTTTGGTATACTCTATAGAAATAATTACGAATCCCCCCTAAAAGTAATTTTATTTTATATATTATCATTTAAAGTAATATATGAAATAATTAATAACCATACAATATAATTAAAGGATAACGTTATTCTTAATTTTTGTCGATTTTTCGAAATATGTGCGGCATAATATGAATCTTATAAAAGGGCAATTCGGTGATAGTGGGTGATACCTGATGATTAAGTCGGCGATATGGAGAGGGAAGAAGGAGGTTGAGATAGTTGGAATTGCATCTTGCAGCAAGGATATTCACAATTTATAGGGTTCGGGTTAAATCTTAGATTCTTACATTTTAGGAATAAAATATATTTTTAACATTAAGGATTCTGCTATAAGAAAGAAGGGATAAAATCTGTTTTCCCTTATCTAATATTATTTTTCCAAATAAAGGATTTAGAAATTTGGAAATTTGGGGATAAATATCTACTTTGCGTATTTTTCTATAACAATTTCTCATGTGCGGTAAAATGATCGGGTGGGGGGACTCGGGATCCCAGACGGTTTCTAAGATTGCACCTTCTGGTGGGTTCCCGTGTGATTTTAATATAGTTGGCGGCACTTGAGTAGAACTAAGTGAGGCGGCGTGCAATGGTGCAGGGCGGGCGGCCAGACTGTGTCTGATAGGTTTCAGGCTGAAAGTCATGGTACTCGCGTCTTACACCTTTGGCAGAAGGTTAATTAGCTTGATTAGGAAAAATATTGTGCTTTTAAACCTTATGTGGAGAAAGTGGAAGGGACTGGGAAAATTAATGCATGCATTGAACGTGTGTTTGGATATAAAGCACGTGTGAACCGCATGTTTCTCAACATTAGTCGATTGCTCGAGATCAGGGAGGAGTCACGGCCGACTCTCACTTGCGAGTGAAGCTCACGGGAGTTAGGTTAGTAGCGCTTTTTCGCACATATAGGCCCCGGGTCATGCCCATTCTCAGTTGCCGGAGGGTCGTTAGGGGTGAACATTTTGTTCTTGCTGTCGTTTAGAAGTCGGGCCTTGTGAGATCGTTGAGGCCTTGGTTAAAACTTAAATCGGGCTGATAAGTCACCTTTGAGACGAGACTATGACCTGCCCCAGTGGTGAAGAGAAAAAAAGGCACAAGCTTAGTACGATACGAGTCTTTCATTAGTGTCGGAGAGGTTTTAGAGGCCAAAAGTTTGGCATTAAGAAAGTGTCGGACGGCAGGCGGCAGATTACGGCGTTAAGAAGATCTTGGGACGGCTTAGAGCTAATCTAGTCTTTTGAAAGTGTCGACGAACTGGGCGAGGAAGTATGGCGTGGGAAGTGTCCAGACGACAGTACCAGTTTGGCGTTAAGAAGTGTCGTATGGCTTAGGCGAAGTGGCATTAAATGAAGCGGTACAGGCGTCAATATGCGGGTTGGATAGGACGTCGACCTTTCGGGACTTAGTAATGAACCCGATTGGGCATCCGTACTAGGTCGAGCGGGCATCAACCTTTAGCGTCATGGGACTTTAAACTAAGTCGATTGGGTATTAATACATCTTGAAGCCAGGATGAGGCATTTAGCGTCATCGAACTTTAGTGCGAGCCCGGTGGGCATTAGCCATCTTGCAGGGCGAATAGGGCATTTAGGCGCCATGGGACTTTGGTCGAGCTGACTAGAGGCATTAGCCATGTCTTTGGTAGGATAGGGCATTGCGCCACCGCTCCCGGGACTTTGCTGGCCGGAGTTAGGCGTGCCATGCTAGGCCGGATGAACATTGAAACCCATCGGGACTTTACTCTGAACCCGGTTGGGCATTAGCCATCTGCAAGACGAATAAGTATTTAGCGCCATCGGGACTTTAATCCCGAGCGGTGGGTGTTAGCCTGTCTGCCGAGGCGAGATGGGGCATTTAAGGCGTCGGACTTTAGTCACGAGCCGGTGGGCATTAGCCATCTTGGGAAATGGGATAAGACCTTTAGCTCCATCGGACTTTACTCCCGAGCTTGATTAGACGTGGCGTACCCGAATAGGATATGGCATTTAAGCGCCGTGGGACTTTAATCTAAGCCGGTGAACGTGGCAAATGCCGGTAGAATAGAGGCGTTGCGAATTGAACGATCTGAGCCGGCTAGGCGTGTATGGTAGGATAGGGCATTAGCGTCATCAGGACTTTAGTGAGCGACTGAGCATTAGCCATCTTGGCGGATAGAACATTTAGCGTCATCAGTTTTTAGTTTGAGCGGTTGGGCATTGCCGTACTGGGCGAGACAGGCGATTGCACCATCGGGACTTTTATTTTGAGTGGCCGGGCATTAACCATCTTGGGCCATGACGATTGCGCCATCCGGACTTTTATTCTGAGCCAGTTGGGCATTAACCATACTAGGCCGGATAGGTCATGTAGCGCCATCGGACTGGTCTTAGCCGGTACAGGCATTAACCATGTTGTTTGACGAGCATTTGTGCCATTCGGACTTTTGACCGGGCCATGGGCGTATGCATCTTTGGGCGGGATGGGGCATGCTGCCGTCATTCGGACTGTCACGGAGTTAGGCGAGGCATTAACCTGATGGTAGGACGGGCATTTATGTCATTGAACTTTATTACGAGCCCGACTAGGCATTAACCATCGCTGGGCGGGGCCGAGGTCATATCAGCCATCGGGACTTTTATTTCGCCCGATTGGGCGTGCATGCTGGTCGAGACAAGTCATATAGCTCCATCCGGACTTTGTAAGTGGGCTATTGCAAAGATTGATAGAGAATGCTTTAAAGGAAGCTTTATTGATAATACCTCTTCCAGGTTCACGGTTTTCTCCAATCTAAGTCCGCAACTCGTCATTATCACTCTATGAGCGTTCAACACGACTTTGCAACTCCTTCATCTTTCTTACTGGTTCCTCCTTCTTTCTCTCCATGCCTTAACGCCAATGGAGGAATTGATCTTCTAGTGATTAGATCACTAGGTTGCATGACATCGCGACTGCCCCAAACAAATCAGATGTGGAATGGGGGATCGGTGGTCCATGTGACGGAGGGCTACTGGATAGTAGTGGAATGACTCTTTGCCGATTGTCGGCGAAAGCTTTTTTTATTCGATTTCTATAGACGGCACGATTTTGTACCAATGTTTTGTCTGTCTTGAGGCATGGCGAAAGCGATAACTTATGAATCTCTGCAAAAGGCGTCAGATAGCGATGGGCCAAATGCTCGATAAGTTAGCAATATGGAGAGAAAGAAGAAGAAGGGTGAGATAGTTGGAATTGCATGCCTCACCATGTGGGGGATTTTCCAATATATAGGGCTCGGTTTCCAAATATCTATTCTTATTTTAGGAATAAAATATGTTTTTCCTTATTAAAGATTATCCTTTTAAGAAAGAATGGATAAAATATGTTTTCCCTTATCAAGAATTATTCTTAAGGGATAAAATCTGTTTTTTCCTTATCAAATATTATCTTTCCAACTAAAGGATTTGGAAATTAGGAAATTTGGGGATAAATATCTACTTTGCGCGTGTTTCACATATGAAAATTTACCGTATGTGAGGTAAGAATGGGGTGGGTTTCGGGATCAGGATGAGTTCTGGGATGCAGCGCGAGTGGGTTCACTTGTGGTTTTAATATAGTGGGCGCGAGAAGGGCGGGCCGCCGCGGTCGTACGGTGGGCGCAACGCGAAGCCAGCCGTCTCTGATGGCTTGATAGTTTGGGCTAAGTATGGTACTCACAAATAATATCCAAATAATTGAAAATATTGTCTTTAATGGAACATATAAAATGTTAAAAGTGAATCAATCGGCTTTAGATTTAGGGAAATTTGATTAAAACACCTTTTGAAAACCCAATTTTAAAATTTGACCTTCATTCATTTTTGTTTTATTTTAACAAAAATATCATTTTAGTTTTCTTACAATAATAACCCTTTAAGAAACAATGCAAATACATAAAACGGAGGATAACATTTTTATTTAAAATAGGTTATTTTCAAGAAAAAAAACCATGAGAAATATTAAATAGAATTTTGAATTTATTTGATGTCTTTACCTAATTTTCTTAGAACTCTAATTCGAGTTCTTAATTTAAGGATCATTAGATGATTTATTCAACCGAGATGAAAATGCAATATATTTATTCTTTTATTTAAGTTCTAACCGTTATCATTTTTTCCCCTAATTTAAGTTAAAATCAATAATTTTCTTACCAAATTGATAAGTTTAAAAGATACCGAATATTGCATCTTCTTCAATGAACATTGCAGATTTGATGACACCATAAATAGATAATAAATATGAATAATGTGATTTTTCCTTTCTGTCGATTTGTAATCTCACACTCAACAAAGGATATAACGTATGAGATGGGGAAGAAATGGAGAGAAGGTGAGTGTGCTTACTTTGAATGAGAACTCAATTCCTTATTTATAGCTATGTTTTGATTTTGAAACTTTTTAGAATTAAAGGAAAGAAAACAAATGAAACCCGACTAGGTCTTATTAGCAAGAAAATAAAGTATACATAGAAAAGCCTAAAAAGAATGTTTTGGAAAGCCTAAAAAGAATTTTTACTTGTGATTCAAGTAACAATTTATCCATATAATAATCAAATTAAAATTTTCACCGTTTTAACTCTAAGGAATAACTTAATTGATATAAAACATTGAATTGGGGTTACCGATTTTCAATGGTCGAAGATCTCACTCAGCTTTAAAGCTGCATCAGGATTGTGTAACCTGCTCTCAACACAAAAAGAAATTAAAATTTTGACCACTTTAAACTTTGAATCAATCAAGGTTGAAATCATTCGGAAATTTCTTCGTTACTTCCCTGATGCAAGTGGCAGCTTCCACTTTAATTCATGAATCATAACTGTCCATTCATCATATCATATATTATAAATTCCCTTCCCATCCGCAAAGTGGGTCGTTCTTGACGGCGTCCGATAAGGATGCTGGCCTCTTGAATGTGCCAACTTTCCGAACCCTCAAAAAGTGGCATTAAGAAAGGCCTAATTATTTTAGACTAATTTGGATTTATTCAGATAATGCCCTCACCACTCACCCACGTTTTAGTAATACCATTTAAAATTAGGCCATTTCACTTGTAGGGCATATAGGTTCTATCGGCCATGTGTGTTATTGTTATTATTTATCCCACTAAAACTTAGGTTTAGTTTTTATCTTTTATAAGATAAATAATGTTGAGAATATCACCGGCCTCAAACAAGGACAGATAAAATGAGCATCCGATGACCACCTCCCAAACCAGTAAACAAACAGCCAAACAGAATACGTTGAAAAATACGTTTGGATGACGAGAATCATAGTACGAGATATTTAATACTTCCTAGAAGGTTGACAATATCGGAATGTGGTCATTTATTGGAAGACTTGTAAATGAAGGTAAGCTACATTTCATATCGTACATAGGGGTCTTCGATAGCCTTGAGGCCCGCTTCAGGCCTAATCTGATTCCAGCTCATTTTTAAAGGATGGATCACAAACTTGCTTTAGGGTCTCACAGAGCTGCCCTTATTCCTCTGTTATTTTTTTAAACAAAATACATAATGTAACTCCATTATCAACATATATTTTATTGGGAAAGTTTATTATATATGATGATGTTTTTTCCATCGACACTCCGGGCTGTAGCCTCTAAGTCAGCTGTCTCTACTTGACAACCGCCGGAAGAACCCGCAACCCGTAACCCGCACAACAACAGTGCTGGATTCACGAAAAGGCAGCCGAATTCCACCGTCCGACTGTTTCGGCTTCTTCCTTATGAAAAAGCATCCAACTATTTTCTATCACAGCACTACTACGCACCTTACAAGCGAATGGGCTCCAGATTTAAGTGAATAGCTACATTTCCTCGTTTGACTACGATACTAAGATCTTCTCATCGCCAGGTTTCTTCCCTTATTATAATCGACTCTTATGGGATAATGGAGGAGTCATGGATCATGCACGATCTTTCTTCCTAATCCGTGGATGCGATCATGGAGACTGGACGCCTTCCTTTACACGTAGCTTTGACCACCCACATCACTCGACTATACTGCAAGGCGCTTCGATTCCTGACCCCAGCCCATGTGCTTCTGCATAGGCAGATCCTCCGCGGACCGAGCCATTTTGTCACTCAGGCCCCAACCCCTTCATAAGGCTGAGGTTCGGGGGGCCCTGTGTCACGGCCAAGATTTCGAAATTACAAGACGTTGGCCGCTTCCTCTCGCCCACTGCGAATTTCCCTGTACTCTTTGGGGCCGGGCGTAGGCCTGTGCAAGAGATGAAGCGCTTCTACGACTTCCACGTGGCTTATAGGATGGTTTGATCGAGCTTCTATTATCGCCAAACGCCTCGTAATGATGACATGCGATTTTCTGCCAGACCCATTCGGACAAGCCGTTTCTCCTACCCTTAGAAAGGTTCTCATCCACTCTTTTCCTCTTCTTATGTGGGTTTGGAAGTGTTCTTCATCAACGCTCAAGACCGGCATGATGCTTCTATCAAGCATGCCTTCCTGTGAGTCGCTTTCCTTGTTTTCCTCCTACTGGGTGTGTTTCTTCTTCTCCGCTTCATTTTCTTTCCTTGTTTCAATTTCAAAGTTGCGATACGTCATGAGGTCCCACCTTTTTCGTTCGCCTGCTTCTCTATCTCCGCGCTAGTCATGCGTGCTTCGTAAGCCCACGATGTGGGAAGGCGTGGTGTGCTAACGCAGTCAAGGCCTGGGAGCTGACTCTGGTGGGTCTCATTGGGCCGTATGGCCTGGGTCCTTCAGTGAGGGCCATCTCTCCTCCGCTAGGTAAGGGCAAGTAAGACAATGAGATTAGGTATCCTAGTGGCTCCGACTCATTCGAGGGTCAAGTAGAGGTGGCGCGACGCCGTGGAGCCCCACGGCCAAGCCTTCTGCTCGCTAAAATTTTCTACTCAAGCATGGACCCCTTCCGATATCCTAAAACTGAGTCCCGATATCCTCACGTGATATGTGGTGCCCACTCCCAAGACTCCGCCTCAGCTTTTCACAGGCAACTCGAGAATGGTCTTCGATTTCCTTTACACCCCTTCATAAATTTACAACATTTTAATGTGTGCCCGTCCCAGCTCTCTCCCAATTTTTGGGGTGTCTTCGTCTACTGGTTTTCTTTTTCATGATATGGGCCTCGGGGCCCTAGTATCGTTTCTCTGTCATTGATCTCTTCAGCGTGAAAGAGGCCTCATAAGGCTTCTTGTACATTTCGAAGCAGGCTACAGCCAACCCTATTATTTTCGACCTCCCTTCTTCCCATAAGCATTGGAAAGAACGCTATTTCTTTACTGGCCTAAGACCGAATACAACCCCGCCAACCAAGACGACACGCCGGGATTCCGATGCATGGGACTCACCCCTGAGAACCTGCGTGAGTTTTCTGTCCATGCTAGTAGGGGTCAATTCTTTAATGGTCAGGTTATGTTTTTGACATTGTTACGGTTATGTTGCCTTCAGGTATCCGTCCTGACCTTACTCGAGGACAAAGTGAAGCTACGCCGGGTAAGTGTCGCCCGAGCCGTATCTGATCCGACTAAGCCTGACCTTCCCGGGCTCTTCAGGAGCGAGCCCCCTCTCTAGTTCCCCTCCTCGTCTCAAATCTCCTCCGGGCCTCCCGCTACGTGGAAACCTCACTGGGGCCTCAGAAGCCAACTCAAGGAGAACTTCTGCTCGTGGTCGAACTGGTCGGGCGGGCAGTTAAGAGGAGCGCAAGTGCAAGGCTCAGATCCTCTTTGAGGGCAACCGGCCGGGGTAAGGTCCCGTTGGGAGTATCCGATCCGCCGCGCACCCAAGCCTCGGGGGAGGGATAGGCATGTCCTCTTCTACCGAGGCGGCCGAGGCGGTGCGCAAAGGCCACTGGCCCTCTCACGCAGAGTCAAGGGTTCTTCGAGAAAAGTCACAGCTTCCCAAAAGTCCTTCCTATCTCTCGCTTAGGAGCCCTCTCTGCAAATGCCTCACCTTCCCCCCTGACATTGGGAGATGCGGGAGATGATTGCTTTGAAGCTGAGGGGGGTGAGGACTCGTCACTCACTCAACGCGAGCTCACCGCCCAGGGCTATTTCGTCGCCATTCTTCGAGACTCATCTAAGAAAGTAGAAACTCAAGGCGCTTAGGAGGCTCCGTCCCACTCAGGGACCGCTTCTCGTCATTCGAGCGCCTTCTTTATCTGCTCCTATCAGGTTGATGTCGGCTCGCTAACTCCATCTCGCTCTCGCGTGCCTACTTATATAAAGGACCCGCAAGGAGGGCTAGTCTGTATTGAGAGCTCCGCTTAAGGCAACGAGAGCATACAAGGCCAAGGTCGCTCCTTAATCCCCAAGAGGGGCCGAAATAGCGATCTCGATACAAAGCTTGACCGATGATGTTTTGGGGTATAAATCTGATCTTAAGCATACCTCGACCAAAGCGAGTCAAGATTGTGGAGAAGAAGGCTATAGAGGGCCTAAGGTCCTACGAGGATGAGCCGTAAGTGGTTATGGAAGAGTTTCGTGCCACATCAAAATATCTATGAACACTGGGATATATCTGAGAATTGGATTTTACTAAATATTTCCAGAATACCTATGGATATTTTTACAAAATATCTACTCGATTAAATTTTTCATATTTTAATTTATATAGATGATGAGAAATTATTCATATCTTAATTAAGGTAGATTAAAATCAAATGGATTAGTAATTACAAAATTAAATATGTTATATTTAATATATTATTCGTGATATTATTATGTTGTTATAGATTATTTATTTGTTTTGTTATTATTATAAATATTATGTAGATAATGAGGAGATCTAAAATATTATATATTATAATTTTGAATTTTTAAATAATATTATTTTACTTTTCATTTTCAAATTAATATTTGATTTAAAAATATTATAAGTTATAATGTAAAATAAAATAAAATAAAATATTATAATCATATGGTGGTTGGACAGAACAAATAAATAATAAGATAATATAAAAAAGTTCGTGACTATATATAATAAGTGCAATCAATGGCTCGCATGGTCGATACATTTCTAGTTACTTCGTGGGTTCAAACCCACTGTATAAATTTTTTGAGATTTTCGTCAAAGAACAAAAGGAAATATCGGCAAGCCTAAATTATCTGAAATATCAGAAATTATCGGAAAAATAGGAAAATCTGACAGTTGAAATTCTTGAGATATCTTTTCGATCTCCACCGATTCCGATATTCGCCGATATTCTCGCACGAAATATCTGGAATTTCGCCCCCGTTTCCAAGCCACCCGAGAAGATCCGTGCACCAAGGCAGTTGATCGTTGATCAGCTCGAGGCTTCAAGTCGGAGCTTGCAGCGCCGCCGAGGAGTGCAAAGACGTTATGCGAGACCCCCAGAGGCGAGAGGTTGCGATCACCAAAGGACGGAGTAATACCATATGGACGAGGCCCTCGCATTCATAGCCTCCGTGATGGCTTGCTTTCCAACGAGTTGCCAAGGATTTTCCTAAGCCGATTTCCGATCTCTCAAGTTCTTCGATTTAAGAGGAGGCTAAGAATCCGCTTCCAGGACGGCAAGGCATCCCGAGGTGTCCCTTCCGAAGCCCTGCCCCATTCCTTACCCCGTGAAGCCAGACTCGCCGAGGCCGGTTCTTTCCCCGCCCGCCTGGCTTTCGCTTTGATTCACACTTCAAAGGCCCGAACCACAAGGCTGCTACTGTACCCCTTCAAACACCCAGCCCTTTCAGATAATCTTGCTTGAGCTCTAAGTTGATATCTGTGATGCCAACATCTGCATTGGTCATTCTGGGCTGATGTTTCGTCTCTTCCTTGGTTTTCTCGCTCTCTTTTATTACCGTTGTTGCAAGGTTTCCGGGGTCACCCAATCTTTAAATGGCTCCAAGTTCTTACCAGCCATGCGCCCTCGCCCAACTAGGCTGCCTCTCGCCAAGCAAAGAAGGTTCTTTGAGACTCGAGCCGCAAGGCCGCTCCTCGGAACCGAAGCATAGCTCCTGAGCCACATGTCTCCTTAAAACTGAGCTACAAGGCTCCTAAGCTACATGGCTCCTCAAAATTGAGCTACAAGGCTTCTGAGCTACATGGCTCATTGACTACTCGGGCCTCGGGCCGTCAGTTCTTTATGAACCGAGTCAGATTTCGCCTTTTGAATATGAGCCGCAATAGCTCGTGAGACCGACCACAAGGCTCCCGAGCTACATGACTTATAATCGAGCTACAAGGCTCCTGAAGCACGGGTTTTAAACTCGAGCTACAAGGCTCGAAAGCAATACATGGCTCCGGCTACTGGGCCTTCTAAGCGATCAAATTCTTTATGAACCGAGTCAAGACAACCCTTGAATCCGAGTCAAGGCCTTCTCAAACTAAGCTACAAGGCTCCTGAATTACTGCTCAGCGCCAGTCTCATGAACCGAGATGTACTACTTTGAACTGAAATGAAGGCTCTCTTGAAACTAAGCTACAAGGCCCTTCCTGCCTTCCTCTCCTAGGAAGCGGTTTTAATGCGATCTTACTGAGAATCGTAATGCATCACGTGAGCTTTCCAGTGTCCGTGCTTTATAAATTGCTGCCTCTCTCGACGGCCTGTGTATCATACTTCGCTCCCAACCTTCTTCCTCTCTTCGATGGTGCTCGAGTTCGTATTACGATGAAGCTTCGTGGTTTAACTATCACTACATGGAGTCCTGGTCCCGTGATGAGTCGACGCTTGGCTCATGTCACTTTCAGTAAGTCGGTTTTTCCTAGCCTCCCTGTGGGAGTCAGGTTATTCCCAGTCTTGCCCATTGATGGAACCGGACCGGGGAACGTATTCAAAGGGGGCGGTATGCTCAGAGGGGATATTTTTAAGTCCCGCTTCCTCCATTATACCTGTCCTCTTTTCTTTTCCTCTTCTACTTCCTTCCCTCTTTCTCCTTCTCCTTCCTTTTCTCTTTCTCCTTCCTTTTCCTTTTCTTTCTCCTCTGCTTTCTTCCTTCTCGGTGGTTCGCCTGATCAAGGCAATTCGATGTGAAAACTACTGCTAATCAGAAGGTTTCGAGATGTGGAGAACGGCTTTTGATTGTAATCTTCGAGATAACTGAATAAAAGTATTAAATCTTTGGAAACATGTGTACTGCTTTCATGTTTGCTCTCTTTCTTTTTCTTTTTCTTTTTTTTTCTTTTTTGATCCGGTGAGAACATTAATCAAAGCAAAATGAACAAAAAGATCGTTATTATAATAAAACTGTGGAATTTCTTATTAAAAGCTACAATCTGAGGTCTATTGGTAGAAACGCCTGAGATGCTCAGCGTTCCAAGAGTGTGGCAAGGTTTTTTCCTCCTCTGTTTGAAGTTCGTAGTTGTCAGGTCGGATTATTCACGATACCACGTAGGGTCCTTCCCAGTTAGGTCCTAGCTTCCCGTGTGTGGGTCTTCTTTCCGTCAGCATGAGCTGCTCTCTCTCTCTTTTCTTATAACTAGGGTCATCGAGTTTAAAACTCCTTTCGCTGCACTTCTTCATTGTAATATTTTCATTGTTTTCCTATGATAGTCCCTGATCGCTTTCTTTATGGTGTGGCTTGCTCAAGTGCTTTTCTTCTAGGAGGTCAAGGTTCAAGCGGAGAATTTCCTCATTATGCTCGGTCTTTGTGAACTCAACTCTTGGTGACTTTAGCCCAACCTCGACGGTGCAGAGCTCGTCACGCCCCGATTCCCTAGTCCGACCGAACTGGCGGATCCGAACCGGTCCCGGCGCTGAATATCTATACTATATAATCGAGACTCTTATCGACCTCGTTTCCACCAGAAATGTGACTTGTACTAGTGGTATACAAACAATTTCTATAATAACAAAAATCATTTTACACATACAAAAGAACTACATCCGGAGTGGTGTCCATCACAATCTATACACATATGCAGAGTCCCATTTACTTATACATGTACATTTTCTATTACAAAACATCGTAGATCATGAAGGCCACTGGTGAGCACCTATCTCCTCGAAGGCCTACCATTGCTGGATGTGGAATGTCTTCGTCTTCTAGCCTCCTCTTCTCGGTACCTACACTGATTGACCCGTGCTGCTTTACGCTTAGTGGGGAACATAAGCATGGACAACCACAATGGTGACTGTCAAAGCTATACATATGCATTATATATATCTAAACACATTTCTGTTAACTTTAATTCTTTATCATCTTATATTCCTATTAAAGGTCAATCTTTTCCTCAAGCACTGCTCTATGTCTTCGCATCTCCTTTATCTATACTTTTCTCAGGTTCCTATTTCCCCTATACTTTACATACATTCATCGCTCTATTCTATCATATACTTCAGGCTTTCAGATAACGTTTTTCAGACTATTCCCAGGTTGACTGTGCCTAATACTTTCATATCATATTCTATTTTTCATATTACGTGAATTTCTATCTCATCTTTCATATCTCCGTAGGAGTATAAGACTTATACTTTCGCTTATCATATCATATACTATCATAGTTTTCTACATGCTATATGTTTTCATATACATATTTCCATATACCTTCTCTCCTATCTACTTCTATCCTTTCGTGTTATACTTCTAGAATTTCTATATAATCGTATTCATGTTCTATTCTTATCTATATTCATGTACTATTCTTATCTATATTCATGTACTATTCATTTCCTATACTGTTTTCCTGTTATACTTTTCATATGGCTTTCTATTTTATGTACTTGCATATGTCGTCATATACTTTCATATGATATTCATAAAATGTGCTTTCCAAATACTATACTTTTCATTCTTCACTTTCATACTTGTACTATCGTATACTTTCCTGTTATATGCGTTCATCGTGTACTTTTCATATCCTATTATCCCCAGATTTTATCTATATCTTTACTCGACATCTTTATCTCGAGTCTTATCATATATCCGGTTTAATTACCTGCACTCAATCATGTTAAAATGAGTAGGACGTAGTACAATAAGTACCCGAAGGTACAATACAGTACTGAGGTGCCGTAGCACCAGCAGGAGTACCGGAGTACTGAACAGGAGTGCCGTAGCACTAATCAGGAGTACCGAAGTACTAATCAGGAGTGCCGGGCACTAATCGAGTACCAAGTACTAAACAGACGCTCCACTCATTCATTCTTCGTCCTGTAGTCATACGATCATACGCCTTTCATAACTCACATCTGGCAGATCTTAATCACATCTCCGTAATTCATGACATATCGCTTTTCATGTTCATGTTCCCTGCTTCAGCCTCTGCTTTCATATTTCATATCTTGCTATCATTTAGCTCACTGTGATCATATATATGTAAATCCTATCATATATCATGAACGCATCTATGCACTCAGATTCATGTAATCATATATATCTTTATCTATTCATATTCCTTTATAATGTTTCTATCATGATTTAAATATGCTTCAGATTTTCTATATTCATATCATGTATGTTTTTACTATCTCATATTCATATATATACCTATCATTCATGTATATTTACTCTTTTCCTATGCTTTATCATCTTTTGGTTTATCTCTATCGCTCTTATCATTTATGCCTTCTATCATGTGTTCCTAGCATTTCCATCTTATTCCTCCTGATGTAATATTCTCAAATATACCCTGCCAGCTTTCTACTCATGCAGCAAGATATTAAGTTCTTAAATTAAAATTTTCAAAATAAAATTAGCACCCTAATTAATTCGAGCCAAGGGTAAAGCGGTAATTTTACCACTACATTCTGCTCGCTATAAAGACGCAAGAATGATTAAAAGCAACATGGAAAGATTTAACAGAGATAAAGAGAAACTAAAATCAAATGCAATTATGAAAACTTAAAACAAAATGGGTTTTTGTCTGCCAACATTTGCCTTAATTGGGATCAAAATATTCTTATATTTCGTCTCCAAAAGATAAAAACTGAGAGAAGAGAAAAAGGAGAGAAGAAGAGGGAGAGGAAGGAAGAAGAAGAAGAGGAAGAGGAGAAAAAGAGCAAGCAAAGCCAAATTAAGGTATGGAACTTGGATTTTGGTATGGAACTAATCTTGGTATAGATCATATGGAGTTTGTATGGCATTTAAGAAAAGTTTAGGATTTCCAAACCTAGGGTTTGTTAGGATTTCATCCTAACCAAAGATATAATGAAATTAAGGTTGGTAAAAACCTAACCACAAGAAAAGTAGGGAAATCCTCCCTCGAGGGTGGATTCATGGTTAATGACAAGAATCGAAGTTGTAGGTTTAGAATAACCCTAACAAATCCTTGGTTTAGCTTATGTATGGGCTAAGACCCATATTAGGAATGGTTTTTGAAGTAATTCATGATAGGTCTTTGAAATAAAAGCAGCGGATTGAATGATAACTCAGCAAGAGATCATAAGATGAATTTCAAGTGGTCTTTGAGGTGTATATAAAGCACATGGCTTGAATTTGTATCAAAAAATATGGGAAAAGGAGAGAAACACACATTTTGGGTATATTTTGTGACATGTACTCTGCAGACAACTTGAACATGTACTGCACATCTTATGTTTCCTGGCTATTTACCAACATGTACCCCAGAGACATGTTGTATTGCACGCACAACCACTGCTCTATTCCCGCCACTGCCAGATTTCTACCATAACTTCATTTCTTATTCGATTGAAAGGATTCTAAGTGGGCCAATTAAAATAGACTTCAAGGAAAACCATCCATATAGAAATAGACATTGTCAAATTATGACCTAAGTGGCCCAAAAATCCACTCAAAGTGGGACAATGCAAACCAAATTCTGGTTTCGTGTCGAACATGAGAAGTCCTGCTGTTTCGACGTATCCTGAGTTCCTAAGTGTTCGAATTGGGTGGATTCCAGTTGAATAGAACCCTTAGCACCTTAGCTTTAAAATGAGTATAAGGAAATAGTGTCAAAATATGAAGTTAAGACTTTAAAATGAGAGTAATACAAACTATCACTAGAAAAATCTTGAATGACTAGTCATATGAAAATGCTATGAACTTTAGTTTGGATGATCCGATTGATTGATTCTAATTCCTAAGTAAAATAGATTCAGAGGAATAAGAAGGAGTAGGAATGAGGTGATTTCATACATATCATACTTCATAAGTATATGAAGTGCTATATGTAATAGCCATGAAACAAGGAAAATATAGAGCCAGTTATGGTGGATATGTTCATAAACATGAATAAGGGATATTAATATAGGATATGTCATAAGATATGATAGGTATTTAAGTCATAAGATATGACAAGATATGATAGGATAAGGCTGCGCATACAATAGTCTAAAAGTACAATTGATAGGCACATATGAATATAAGATTATATATCAGGAACATATGATTGTCACACATGAACGATCAGATGGAACATGATAGAAATATGTAGTTATATTTAATATAAAGACATGATAGAATATGTAAACGACCGCGCCACAAGAAAGGTCTAAAATCAACAAAATTTATATACACCTACCCTACTTCATCGCGTAGCTTAAGCTACTCGCAAAGATGGGTCTGTAGGTCGAACACTGGACGTGGTTTTCATCCTAAAATGATTTGCATAAGTGCACGAAGGTAAGGCTTCTATTCGACTCTTTGATTCGCTTCAAAACAAGGAAGTAGGCTGAAAACTGAGAAATTGTAAAACCTGAAATGAAGTGTGAAAAGCAACCTGAAGATTTAGGTCACTAACTTGGTGTTGTATAAACAAGTGTCCTGGTTTTATCCGCGCTATGACATGCAACCTATAGTCCTTTCAAGGCATAACCGATCTATGTTTAACTAAGAAACCTCACCCTTGAAATCAACTCCTATTTGAGTCAACACGTGTAGCATGCATCTATTGCCCTTGCATCGCTTGAAACCCTAACATTAAATATCATCCTCAGAGCCAGAAAAGTACTATCTGAATGAAAACCACAAAGATTCAAAGATTAAGTATGAATTCGTATCCCAAAGCATGGAGAGACACAACCAAATAACATTCAATGCTATTCAACCCTAATTTGAGAAGACGGGGGTCATAAACACAAGATCTATACTTTTAATACAAGAGGATAACTCCGTGATACGCCTCCCACCACTGCCTAGCCTTCCTTCCTCTTCAAAGAATGAGGCTAGCCCAAGCATCTCAGTTGTCATCCCCAAGAGGTGCTTGGCAGCCAAGAAAGTAAGAGAAAGAGGAGAGAAGAGAGAAAAGCAAAAGTCAATTAAAAATACGAGACTTTATTTACAAAATGAAACTTACAAATTCCTTCTCCCTCCTTCTTGCTTCCCAAAAATTCTCTATATTTATTACAAAAAGAGAGGGTTTATATAGGACACCTCAATACATGAAAATACCAAAAACTACAAATTTGGCTGCAAAGGACAAAGAGAAGAATACACCAAATTCGTGCTCTAAGCAAGATTAAATACAAAAGATGATCGAGAAAGGAAATGGACTTCGCAGGCCGAAGAATTTCACAGTAGCTTAAATCACCAGCATAAATAAAAACAGAAATTTCGCTAAGGCTCGGTACTGCTTAGCTAGCTTAAATTTCGCAACTTAAATAAATTTTCACAGCAATTAAAATACAAAATTTTCGCTATAACACGCTTTTAATTAAACTGGTCTGCTCCAGCTTAAAATTGGGCAATTTCGCTATGTTACAATTTTCGCTAAGGCTATGTAAATTTTCGCAATCCTAGCGAAAATTTTCACAACTCTAAATAAAATTCCTGTGCTTTAGTTTCGATCCCATCAGATTTCATCCCGTCTTCAACTCCGCATCAATTTTTCTTCACTTCAGCTTTCGCTTTTCATTGATTCTCGGGGTCGTTGATGGCCGATTAATTTGAAATAAACTTCATGATTCGGCCATACATCTCGATATTGAACTCCCAAAGTGCGCAAAATTCGCAAACAACAAAAATAACCTCTAACCAAGATAGTGATACTAAGACTAACACTTCAATTGGTATTAATGACATGATTATACAAAGCACTCAAACCCATTCTAATATGGTTCAAAATTGTACTTTGGGCACTAATCACACCCCAACTCGAAACGTCAAGCAATTTCCTTAAAGAATGCAAAAACAAAGAGATGCATGTAATATTTTCAAAAAGTTTATGATTCAAAAGGTTTATGTACATATAAACATTACCTTAAACTGAAAAAATTGACATCAAAGTTGTAAACCGATACGAAAGCAATCCAACCATACAAGAACAATTTAGGCTAATTGATCCATGATTCTCAACTCAATTTCCACCTGTTTCACTCGCTTTATATAACCAGATTACGCCAATGGATTGCAAAATTCACTACAAGAAATATGGTAATTAGCAACATAATTATTTTGTTGCCAAAGGATTAATATTGTCACAAAAACTATTTTGCAACGAAAATATTTTTGTTTCATGGACGTCGCCTTATCCTCGTCGCGAAAGGTTTTCGCAACAAATAAAATATTTCGTTTCTAATACTTATAGAGACATAATTTTTTTATTGTCTCCAATAATATATTTTGACAAAAAATTTCATAGTTAAATATTTAAAATTTTGTTGCAAAAAATTCCCAATTATGAGTTAATTTGTTGCTAAATTAAATGCATACAACAATGAAAATTATAATTTCGTTGCTAAATAGATTTTGATCAAAACTTATTTAAGAAGCTTTCTTTTATATAATAATAATAATAATACACAATAAAAATAATAAACTTTATTGAAGAAGTTTTGATTTTCAAATAATAAAACTAATAATAATAACAATAATTATAATAATCATAATAATACTATTATTATTTTATGTCTTATCATAACATATTAAATAAAAATTTTCAAGAATTAAATTGAAAATTAAATTATAAAATATAATAAAGCATAAACGTGTCTCATAGCTGAATTTATTACATATTAATAATAAAAATTACAAATGAATAAGTAAATTATGTGTCATAGTTCTAACACATAATTTATAGTGTTCCATCAAATACTTATGTGTCATAGTTGTAACACATAATTTATAGTATTCCATCAAATACCTAAGATATATAAGGACAAATTGTACCAATTAGTATCCAGATTTATAAAATATTATGTGGTCAAAAAGTAAATGAAAAGTTGAAAACTAGCACCTGTACAAAATATGATAACATAAAGAAATAGTATAGACTAATATCCTGTAAAATGAAATAACTTCTAAAACTAAAAGAAAAGTGAAACTAACACATGCAAAATATGATCACATCCAAAAAACTGCAACATCTAATGTACCATATATACATGTCAAGGAGATATAATGTCCCCAAAAGCAACCATATATACATGTCAAGAAGAGATAATTTCCCCAAAAACACAAAACCAAGTGGTATGGTTTCCATAAAGTGTGGCTAGGAATCTATGAGTTGTGTATGAAGAGAAGGAGATGATGTCCTAAAAGCAAAACCATATATACATGCCAAAAGAGAGAACGTCCCCAAAAAACAAAACCAAGTTTTATGATATCCATAAAGTGTGATTAGAATCCATGAATGTTGTATCATGAAGGAGATGAACTTCCTGAGCTTGATCTGGATGTGCATGTGCCGACGCATTTCACTAACAGTTAGCTAATCTGATCTATTTGGGATTGCTGGGTGTTGGATCCGATCTCGACTTTACGAGCTCGTGTCGCAAGCTCATTTTCCACCCTATCTCTCGATGTGACTTAGAATGCCCAGCATCTTGATGAGGACGGGGTGAGGCTGAGGCCATGACCTAGGGCCTTTAATATATCCAGATCTCGAGCCTAGCATCAACACATATATCAAGATCGATAAGGCTTGACCACCTTCGCCACCTGGGTCAAGCAGAACTCCCAACATTCTTCCTACAAAGACAAAGAAAATTAAATATTTGGAATACATATCATAATGTTTATAGCATGTTCTTTATGAGTAATATACTTTGGAAGGTTTAGATCCATTTCCTCACAGTATATTTACAAATTTTTCCTACTATACATAGAATAAAAAATTAATAAACTAATGTAATGCATTTCTATGTAACATTTGCAAATCATCAATGAACATCACAAAATTCTAATTTGAAAACAATTGTTAATAGTAATGTAATTAAAATTACAAATAAGTTCATGAATTGTCAACAAATAAACAAAGTACGTGGATTTGTAAAGAAAACTCACAAAAGAAGCTCAGTTCTTCGCTTACCCAACCATTCTCAAGTCCAATGCATTAGCTTGAAAGTTCTATTTGCCTCGGGTGTCATTCGTGTCGCGCTCTAAATAACAATATGAAAAATAAGTAAACAATATGAATATAATTTAAGCTCAAATAAATTTGAATCCATTGTCACAATTAGTAAAGAACCTAAGAAATATCTTTTATTAATAAACATATTTGTATTTGTTATATATAGTAATGTAAAGTCATTATCTGATATTGTATTTCAATATAATTTTTGTTATATTATTATTTTTTTTCAAGCCAAAACTATAATGCTTATAATAAATTGATTCACTTATGAAGAAATAAACAAATGTATGTGCTTTGTATAAAAATGTATATTATAAATGTACAAGTCACAATATCTATTGTATAGGAAAATAGTTAAAACACATATAAAAAAATAATTGACACATACTCAAGTTGCAGTAACCATCTATTTATTAAAATAATACAAGATATCTTTACATAGATATATAAACAATCAAATTTCAACTTTAAGAATTCAATTTCATTGCCTTAAATTCACCTCATACATATAATATCAAAAATTACATCTTGCTATAAATATTATGGACATTGTATATAAAAGTTATGTTAATAACATAAAACTTTTATTATAGAAACAATGTTATCCTATTTCAATTTAACATAGTGGTTATTGTATGAAATACACTTACTTTATAAAAGAACATTGCACCAAGGGGTAAACAAGACATGTATTACAACTTTCAACATAATCGTCATTGTTTAGACATACATTTATTTTGTAAATAAACATTAAATTTAAGGCCAAACAAGACCATGCAAGTAGAAGAATATTCAAAATTTTCACTTACATTAAGTCTTAATGCATAGAATTGCAATGACATGCACCATAGCTTTTGATAACTCAAGAATAATTTAGATGGCAGTACGACAACCAAACATAAAGGATGTAATAGCAATATTAAGTCTCATAAAAGATTCAATGTAATAACAATAAATATTGAGATAAGAAAATTAGAAGGAAGATAAAAGTTGATATATCTCATTGAACTATAGAAAATCATTGATGAAGTATAAGGGACTAATATTAATTCTAGAAGCATCAATAAAGTTGAGAATTGTTTTTAAAATTGTACCAATTCTTCCACATGTTGTACAAAGGATCGTGATCCCCCTCGATGAGTAAAAGGCAACTTCATTCTATTTTTGGTGTTCAATGTTGAGCGCCTCTATATGATTAAAAGTTGAAATCAAAATTTCAGCATTAAAGTATGTTATCATGTTTCACATAGCAAATCAAACCAAACAAGATTTTGATGAAGACTTCACCTGAAATTTTTCCGAGGCAAATCTATCACATAACCAATCCCATTGCCTTTGATCACTAACATGCTTATATGGATGTTGTTTCGCTTCAGCCTACCGTTGAAAACTTCTTTGAAATGCTTGTGACACTTATTCCTATGCTCTCTATACCTTTGCCCATTTTATTTTCGATGGCCTTCTTCACATGATTGGTAAGATCAATTATAAACTTTTCCTAAACCACAAATAATAATAGTAAAATAAAATATATTTAGTTTGTATGATAAAACATGGATAATAACAACTTATATATAAAAATTTTACCATAATAGTTGGATGGTTTTTAATTTTATTCCATGTCACAATAAAAAAAAACAAGGTTAAATCTATCACTAAAGTTCATTTATTAATCGAAACAAACTAATACTTAAATGTTTAGAGAAAATAAAAAATTATAAGAAAAAAAGATAAATGTTTACTCTATATGGGATTCTAGTTGAGATGGTCACAAAACATTCTTAAATTATAAGATATCATGATATAAGGATAATAGCAAGAAGATTGAAAAGATAATAAAATAACAAGTATCACTAATTCACAAAGTTTGAAGTTATAATATATTAATAAAGTAAATTCAAGGACTAATTGATTTGATTTGGTTTGGTTCTTAAACTAAATTTTAGATAATCAATGCTCCATCGCAATTTTAGAGTTTAAATTTTATTTTCTCATAATATTTACAAGAATAAAATGGAAAAAAACAAGAATGTATTTCTTTCATATGTTCAAACTAATGATAACATAAAATTTTACAAACTATATCAACAAAAAATGAAAGTCGGATTATAACAATAATAATGATAACAAAAAATGATAATAATGCAAAAGCATACACCCATGTGGATATCAACAACAAAACAATTTTAACAACACCATCAAAGCATGCAAACTTTTTTAAATCGGTATGACACACTCATGTAACACTTCTAACTGTAAATAAAAAAGTCCCCATTACTTTTTGTTCATATACATGTTTAGGTTTCATATATATTATATGAAGTATCATTTCAATAGTGATCTAAATTTAATCACATTATTAACATGAGAGTGAACAAAAATAATTAAACGACTATATATCAAATTATGAATATCTTTAAACATCATACCTGCAATTTCTCCATCATGAAAACTTTATCACTTTCGGATATATCGACCCAATTTCTCAACATCCAATGGTGCATAGTTTCTTACAATGGTCCCTATCTCTGATTTCATTCTACTACTATTGACACCTATTGAGCATTATATTCTCGTTTAATTTCAACCCCAATGCAAGGGACGCATTTCATTTGCTTCGAACTGAATTTTGTCATCCAACACCCTCGTGCATTCTCAAATTTCTTATTTATACATTCACAATTAAAATTAATTAGTTCATATAAATTGTTGTTTTAAAAAAGAAAATGTTGTCATAGCAATTGTTATCATGTTTTCCATAAGTTAATTCAACATGCATAGAAATATATCTTATCTGCCTTAAACTTTCAAATGTTTATGGTGACTACATTATATCAACTTAGTTATTATATTTTTAGTTCTACTTAAACAATTTAATTAATAATTTAGAGTAAAATCATTAAAACCAAATAAATATAGGATTAGACATATTTAAGATATAACAAGTATTAATATTATGTCCAATATTAATCCAATATCTTACCAAAGGGTAGAATCACCATCCATGGTGGGTGTTATCGATGGGAAGATTCGACCTGTTCAATGCTGCATGGGCTATAGTATCCTCTACATCCCCTCGACTCCCGCTGACTTCATCTACACCGACTGTTCGACTATGACTACGAGTCATTCTTCGAGCTAAACATTAGAAAATTATGATAATTAATTATCACATGTAATTCATTTAACAAAAATAGACTTGTTAAATAAACATACCAAAGTTCATAATTTTAATTATATTCCAATATATTTGAAAGTAAATTAACTATTTCTTAATGTCAACATTGCTTCAATTGCAAGTTTATGATAGCAAGAAGAAAAATTCATTTTTTTCTTCGACATGTCTAATTAAACTAATTCACCATAATTAACGTGGAATTTCTAATTCATCATGCTTATTGTGAATTTTGTGAAGATTATTATGTTTTCTATAATCTTACAATTTTAGGATAACACTTGATATGTAATCTACATTACCAATATCTTGTATAGGCCGACATTTGTATCAACTTTCATACCGCCATTACAAGTCATCCCGCACACCGAGCATTGAGAAATTAGCAAAATTAGTCAAGGAAACATATGATATTGTTCAACACTAAGATATTTTTATAGCTTTAGCATTAATAAGTCTATATATAGTACTCAAAAAATAATCGAAAATCCACATTATGAGGTAACTTATTCAATTAAACTAGTTCAACTTCCTTACATGTAGAGTTATTTTTATGCCTAGCTTGCATTCCATTGGCTTCCAATGTTTCGTGACATCTATAGTGTCCTCCACATTCCCAACAACTTTATATCTCTTATCTATGGCTTATCTTTTATTATTATTAATATTCATCTTATGTGTTGCATGTTAAGAACTTATCACAATCAATTAATATTAAGAAATCAGCTTGCTAGAACTATAACAACTTCATCTTCCCGAATATGATATAAAATAAATATATTTTTTATAATAAATGTAAAATTATATAAAGATAACAAGTTCAATATTTTTTATACCTTAAACATTGATATATCTACAAAAATAAAAATTATTTAATACTCAATTAAACTAATTTAACATTCTGTTACGTAGAATTTTGTTGAGACTAGTACAACCCATTACTGACTTGTGCATTGGGAGGTGTTATAATCCTTTCTATGTTGCTATTAACCTCCTTTATTGGGCTTGTCCTATGATCCTCCATCTCTCTGGGTCCTTTCATTCTAAATTTTGACAAAGACATACACTTTGTTAATTAATATAAACTGCCCCAAAAAATTGTATAAAATATTTCAACTTCTTACCAGTTGTCAAAACTCATTTCCATCGTGAGGTTATCTCCCAACCCCTACATGTCCCACTCAGTTCGCACTATCACCGAATGCATTCATGACCTTCGATGTGTTGGATCAACACTCAACTCTTTGGAATGTCATTTTTTCTTCTACCGCATACCATTTTAAATTATAAATATTCATTTGACATCATTAACTCATTAAAGAAATTTGTCATAAATATTTTGAATGAGTTAATTTTAGTTCAAAATCAATTCACCCGGATTCAAATTCTCCTAACCGCTTAGGAATGACTCCGGTGGATCTGCTTGTTTCCGGGCCATTTGTAACTATAGTCGAGCACATGCATACAAAAATAAAGATGTCATTAATAATGTGATAACCTATAATTAATAAAATAATGAAATTATAATCAAAGATCTCATTATACACACACACACACACACACACACACATATAATAAATTAGTAAAACATAACAATGAAAAACATTTATCACTAGTTATCATACTTGCATGTTTAGTCACTCTCACTTTCACTTGAAAGCCACTCCACAGTGTTAGCACTATCAATACTAATATCTTTCAATTATATCTTCACAAATGAAGTCATCATCATCATTTCTATCTCCCATAGACAAAATGTTATTTATTACTCGATTAACATCCGCATGATCAAAACGTTGCAACCCTAATTGATCATCTAGTCCAAATGACCATTCAATATCACATGACTCATTTTCTTGATAAGCATCATCTTCAACCGTCTCATCAAAATTCCCATCAACTTCAAGAGTATTATCCTTCTAAAATATCCCACAAGTGTCTGTTGAACCTTTTGGACAACTTTCCAATTTTGGCCATTTTTATAATCATCCAAATAGAATACTTGGCGAGCTTGAGTAGCTAGTACAAATGGATCATTCTCATACCAAGTGGAACTAATGTCTATGATGGTGAAGTGTGGATCTGTTGTATTCTCTATATTTGCGATTCAGACGAACTACTTACACTTGAAAAGGATAACTTTTATACCCAAATAAATAATCTAACTCCACCACATTAGTTAAACTCCATAAAATTAACATCCTCCCCATCATGCTCCCTCGAAACATAAAATGCCACTATTTTGAGTAATTCATGATCGCACGATCTTTAGTGTGAAAATCAACTCCATTTACAATACATCCTCGTATATGTGTGAATTCGAGCATCCGGTCCACATGACAATGAATATAGTTCATTGGTGACTTCGCTGATGATCGCTTAAGATGAATATCTCGCATCCGTACGAATTGAAATTTATTAGAAGTATTGTTAAAAGATAAACTTTATCATTATGAAACATAAAATTTATAATTAATAACTTACATGATCTTTTTAAAAACCACTTCGGGAAAAGACTTTTCTTGCTCCAACCCAATTTGAAGCACATGTCTTTTTGTAATCATCCAAGTGCTCACTATATGTGCATTGTTTGGAAAAGAATAAATAAGGTGTTCCATTACACATAAACCCTCTAACATATCACAAATATTTGAAACAAAGAATTTTACAAGATCGAGTAAACTTACTCTAAATACAGCTCATGACAATTATTTATGACATACCCAATGTGTGCCTTCTTTCCAAGCCTTTCTTTTGAGAGTTGCACTAATCAGCCTACCACCTATTGGTCGGCTTGTTGTGAGAGAAAATAGGTAAATGGCCACGTAGCCTGTTTTTCTCGATCATCATCATTCCTTCAACTCGAGGTAAGTTGTTTCAATACTCACGAAGGTACATTGAATGCAAAGCAAAGCTTCATTTACAGATGTTTCTACAATTGGAACCTTCTCGGTCTAGCTTTATTTCTCACATATTTTTTTAATGCCTGGTTCCTAAGTAGCAAGAATAGTATCAAAAAAATTAATTTTGTCATGTGGTAACATGAAACAAATTTCCTTATTTTTCGATAAATTAATGTATGCATATACCTCAAATGGATACATCCACCGATAACTTACTGGTCCAGCAAGCTTAGCTTCACGAGGCAAATGCACTACCAAGTGGATCATAATATCAAAGAAAGCTGGAGGAAATATCCTTTCAAGTTTACACAATATAATTACAATTCCTTCCTCAAGTCTTTCTAAGTCAGTGACATACAATGTCTTAGCACATAATCCTTTTGAAAGAATCCCATAATTCAACCAATGTATCACACACACATCCTTATTTAAATAAGGACGAATACCAATAGGGAGAAGTCGTTGAAGTAAGACATGACAATCATGGGATTTTAACCCTGAAATCTTTCCATCACTAATGTTTACTTTGATATGTTTGTCGCATAACCATCTGAAACTTAACCTGATTAAGAAATTTACAAAACTCCCCTTCTCTCTTCCAAGGTCAATGTATAACATGCATGAGTTTTGGGGATAGTTTATTCTCAAATAAGATGTAACTCATTCTATCTTCATGTCTGCTAAGTCCAAACGAGCTTTTTCAGTATCTTTAGTCTTCCCAACAATATTTAATAAGGTATTCACCACACTTTCACAAACATTTTTCTCAACATGCATCACATCAATATTATGTCTCATCTTAAGTTGTGACCAGTACTCTAACTCAAAAAAAATACTCTTTCTCATTCAATTCAATTTTGAGGTCTCGTTGCTTTCCTGTTTGTATTATTGATATGCTTACCAGGTCTACAATCACAAACATGAGACAATTGCTCCAAAATGTCATCACCAGATAGTATCTTTGGTGGTGGTCGATGTTCAGGCTTACCATCATGTTGGCGACTCTTCTCCAATCAGGATTATGTAAGAATCTCCTACGGCCCATATAACATATTTTGCTTCCGATGCCTGCGGATGATGTGTCTTCATTACAAGTGTGACATGCTCAGACTTTCAGGTTCGTACCTGCATTAAGCTTCCATAAGGTGAAAGTCATGTATAGTCCATAATGTACAAGCATACGCGAAAAATAATTCCACTTGGATATGTCAACGTATGGACACCATCATGCCATAACTCTTTAAGCTCATCTATCAACGGGCGCAAGTATATGTCCATATCCCACCGGAGCTCGTGGCCCAGAATAAGTAATGACATCATGAAAAGCTTTCCTTCATATTAATTTCCATGGTGGTATATTGTATGGCACTAAGACAACAAAGTTACATAATTATAATTGTTACTCATAAGTACTAAATGGATTGAAACCATCGCCAAAGAGCCAACCTCACATTTCTAGCATCCTCGAAAGCAAATCCGTTGATATTGATTATCAAAATCCTTCCATACTTCCGAATCTGATGCCTTAATACCCCATCTTCATGTAGTCTTTTTTCCTTATGCCATCGCATATCAACTGATGTATGTCTTGACATAACAATCTTTGTAGCCTTGGCATTAATTTCTAAATGTCGTGAACACTTTTGAGGAATCTTTCCCTTTATATCTCGTCACTACAATGTGACAATTATGAAGCTTCTCATTCTCTTTCCAAAATAATGCACAATCATACTTGCATGCATGAATTGAATCATATCCTAAACCAAAATCACGCAACATCTTCTTCTAATCATAATGTGATTTTGGAATACTTGTGCCATTTGGAAAGCATCAAGTGAATAATTCGAGCAACATGTCAAGTCGACTTATTGCTCCATCGATTGAGCACCTTATATGCATCAACTTTACGAAAAGTCAATGTTGAGAACTTATGATAACCTCGATACAAAGCTTTAGCAGCTTCACCAAACAAATTATCAATATTCTTCTCATTTCTACCCATTTCATGACTAGTATATTCATCAGCCAATTTTCTTTGTTAATCGAGCATGCATATCACTAGTAAAGAATAATGTCATCATCAAAACGCTTGTCATCCTCAACATAGTTTTCATTTATCAGACACCCATCTCTATCACTAGGCATACTAGCTCGAGCACGTTGAAACACCTCCAATATTTTCACCATGACATCCATTTATTATAAATACAAAACCCATATCTAATTAGGTGTTGTTCAATTGTGACTAAATCATGGAATCTTACATTTAGACATTGTCTACACGGGCAACGGTTTTATTATCCACTCGTAAGTGTTGTCACGCTTGAACAAATGTTCTCACACCTTCAACAAATTCATTACATAGTCTATTTGAAGTTAATTCAACTCCTATTCATCTTCAGATTCGACAATCACCAACGATGTATGTGCATAAAATTTAGACATATACACATATGTTATGTATGTATTTATAAATTAGATGAAGTAAAGAAACGAGATAAATTAGATGGAAATAATGCATTTATAGTTCTGCTATGATATGATCCATACTCACACATTTAATCTTAAGGAACTTGTTTTGATGCCTCATTAGTTTACATATGAAAAATTATGAAATGGGCAATGTTTAATTCTCATAAGCAAATTCCTATTTTCACATTTGTAATCCCTATTCATTAGTGAGCGTTACATATGCACTAAAACAATATCCTATGTGGCATTAGAACTTTAAGTTATGATCTTAAATAAATAAAGACTGATAAAGACTCAAGATGATATCAGATTCAAAGAAATTATTAAATAAGGACAAATCAAGAACAATTAATTTAAAAAAATAAACAAATTGAAAGGAAAAATCAATAGAAAGCTCAAGGATTATCATCTAATAATGTAAGTCATTATAATGCCAATGCTCAATTAAATAACAACCAAACAAGAAGCGACAAACATTATAAGTTCATTAATTATAATATAATCACCGCACAAGATGATATTAAGGTCCTATTATTTTACTTAACATTAAATATGGAAGGAAAATACATATTCTTACTCTCATTCCATTAATGTTTGTAGTATTTTTTCTATATCATGACAAATACAATGTAAAATTATCAAGAATTTTTTTAAAAAACTTATATAAACATATTATATCAAACTTCTAAGCAAACTACATTGAATGTTGATGTAGTACTTTGCCTCCTAAAATCTTATTATTATGAGATTTATATATATATATATATTAGAATAAAAAAATAAGTTTAGAAATCTTAAGGTCAATAATCACATTATTCATTATATATTCAAATACAAGAAGAAATAGAGTTCAAACAATTACTAACCTTAATGGAGAATGAAAGACCAGCTGCTCAATAACTACTCAACAAGTCTACAAAGACAACTACACAACAAATGAAGAGGGCTATTAGTTACAAGATCAAGAAAGTAGCAATGGCACATTAATATTTGCATAAAGAATAATCCAAAATCACAATTCATGAGATGAAATTAAAAAACTTTGAACACTCATAACAAAGATTGTTGTTACATAAGTATTGAAATTTTTGTAATAGAAGAGAATGATAAAAAAAATTATTATGTTGTAGTCTTTAGTAGTTATATTTTTCCATAACAATTGAATTTATTCCATCATTTTCTTTTAGTGTCAATAATCTAAAAATTCAATAGGGTACTTATATATATAGTATATATATATCATCCACATAACTCATCTTAAATTTTTAGTTGTTTCTTATCCTCCCATGTTTTTAAAAGACTATCATCCCATAATTCATAATGAAAAAACTATCATCCCACTTTTCATAATGAAGGTCGACTTTTCTTTTTCATATTTTTATGTTATTATGAATAAAACTTTCTAGGCAATTAAGGTGTCTCTTCATTTACAATATAAAAATGTTAAGATAAATCAAACTTTCACAATTTTCATTTAAAGATTGTCAACTTTAGTCTTCCTAAACTTCAATTTTTATCAAGAGTTATATTGTGTGTGTGTGTGTATATATATATATATATATATATATATATATAAATAAATTAATTAATTAATTTCCTTAATCTCTATTAGCTCTGATTCTTCAAAGTTCAATTTCAAAATCTTATACATCAATACAAATTATCAATCATTATCTTTATTACTTTATTTAATTTGTCTCTATCTTTCTAGTATGTCCAAAACTTATAGAACAATTGATAAATTCATTTTTTATTCATCACCCAAGTGTTCAAATTAAATGAAAACCCACTGCATGCCGTGAACAATTCAGAATTTCAAAAAGTCCAACATTTATAAAAAAATTTCAATAACACTCAAATAAAACTTCATGTTCCCACCAACTTATCCATCCTACCTATATAAAAATTCCTCCTTTGTATGGTTTAACAAAATATCTCCATCCTCCTACCTTTAGGTTCTTAAATACAACCACTTAACATATGTTATTCTATAAAATTTATAAATAAATGACATATTTAAATAATACTTTCACAATAAATCAATACAAAAACACAGTATAATTAATCACTAATGTCCTATTTTCTACATTTTATATGAAATAATCAATAATTGAATTGAACAGCAAATCCATATAATATAAATTTATTAGCATATAGATAAAAACAAAATTAACATAAAAGAGAAAAAAATCCCTCTATGATATACATTCCAAATTACTATATTTAATTTTCTAAAACTATAAAAATAAAATGAAATATAAACATGATCTAAAAATATAAATCTTGAAACATCTAATATATATATATATATATGAAACGGAAAATTTTATTTCTACTTTTAAAAAGTTGTAGGATAAATAAAAATAATTCTACCAACCGAAACAAAAGGTAAGAGAAAATTTTCAGAAATCCATTCTTCTTTTCCATTTTAAGCATGAAAACTAGACTATTAAAAGCTAAAAAGTTAAAAAGGAAACCTTTAAAAGGAACGAAATCTTCTTAAAAGAAAACTTCAAAAGATTACCTCTTTGTCTGATTCAGTTAGTGAAAACAAAAAAACATTCAATATTTTATCAAAACAAAAATAAGAAGAGTTCAATAAAATATTTTTTCAACACTTACCTCTCTCTCTTCACTTCTGAAAGTATTCAATCTTGCTGTGTTTGAAGTTTCAAAATAAAATGGAAATGGAACGAAAAATTAAGAGAGGAAAATGAAATGTTTGGATGAGAGTAGCATTTGGTGTGAGGAGTTGTTTCTGATAATGGTGCAAGTTGGCTGCAAAGACGTTTAGATGGATGAAGAATTTGGTGGTGAGGTCTCAGCAGTGTGTCAGTAGATTGCAGGGGAAGCTGTAGATGCATTAAAGATGAGAAGACCACTTGATAGCTTCCCTCAAAAACTATGATGACTTAGTGTTTTTTATTTATTTTTTAATCACACGGATTCTCTCATTTTAATTTTCTATCACAAGTGTTATCATTTCTCTATTGGGTCCTCTCATCTAGGCTACTCCTCTCAATATTTATATAATTTGTGGAAATAAGGAAGGTTCTAATTTTTTTAAGTTGTGTTTGACTTTAAAGTTGCATCCGAATTTTTTAAGATTTTAATTATTTTATTTTGATAATATATAGTGGTTTATTTTGGATTTGGTTGAAAATGTGCTTAACAAAAATAAATAAATAAAGTCTATTTTAAAAGTGAAATATATAAAACACGTGATAAAAGTTTACTAATTAAAATATACACATAATTAAAGAATATAGTATGTCATATATATATATATATATATATATATATATAGAGAGATATATATATTTATGACTTAAAAAATCGATCACCTTACTGTTTATGAAATATACCCTACATATGTTTGGAATTTATTTTTACATTTATCGTAGTTTCAAGTCAAAAAATAAGAGTTAAAGAATTTATTTTATTTTTAAAATAAAGGTTACTGAGTTTAATATGACAAAATAACTTTAGGCCGTGGTTTGCACGCCCCACTCGGCGGGCCCCGGGCTGACACTACCAACCCGTGAATTTCCTTTCTAGGCCATCTCGCACCAAAATCTCGTATAAGACCGATACCAACTACTCTACACCGAGTTACTTCAGACGCATCACGTTCAATTTATTTCAACTTACTCAAGTTATTTCGAATCCCAAGATTCTCGAATTCTCATTCCTAGCGTTATTGAATAATCATCACCTAAAGAAATCAATAATAAAATCCGACTATTTGTAAATTCGACGAAATCTTTACGGTGAACTGACTTCGCAAGACGAATCAAATAACGAATCCATTTCAAAGATCCGGCATCTAAAGCACTTTCTATGCCTCAAGACATGACAATTTTATTATTTTGGCCATTTTTAAAATTCTAAATTTTTCCTAAGCCTATAGTGTTGATGGTCCTGTTTAAGGCCCAAATTTGCCTTTATTGGTTAGGTGGGAGCTAGATAGTTTCTGAAGTTCATGGGTGTTACACTGCAGTTTCATTAGTTTAAAAGGAGCTATCTAGGCTTATAAGAAGGTTGTGCTTGGAAAGACAAATTAGAGCAAAGGAATGAGGAAGAAACAACCACTAGCAGGATTGTGGTTAGGACTTGAGGTTTGAAGCTTAGAGAGAGAAAGAGTGTAATGCATGGTTGTATTGAGATGGCCGGTACTTTGAAGGTTCTAAATTCTGCAGATAGCAAAGCATTTTAACAAAAAGTGGTCTTCCTCATTAATTATTTATTGGTTATTCGTTGTCTTGTGGGTTTCTTTGAACTCACCACACCTAATTTTTATTCATTTACTATAAAATATTTTTAATTCTTTATTATTTGATTTTTTCAATATTTTAAAATCTAATCGATAATCGAATAAAAAAGCATTAATTCATGCTTTAATTGGCCGAATCGACGTATCAATCGCAATTAAACCGGTGACATCATAAATATAATTTATAATTATAAAAAATTAGAATACTTTTAAAAATTATATATATGTGGCTGATTACTGTTAGTTTTATTAAATAAAACATTTATGATCTTCAAAAGTTATAACATTTGTGATATATATATTATATCTATTATTATTATTATTATTATTATATTATACGTATAGGAGGTAAACACAAATATTCCTTTCATTTTAATTTCATAGCAAAAGTTTAAAGATTGTGCCTTTGCTCCTCTAAGTTTTTCACTGATTAATACAGTTTTATAGTAAGGGGCAGTATTCATTTTATTAATATAGTTTTATTTATGGAGACATTGATTCAAGAGGTTTGACATTTCAGTAACACTGAATTTAACTAAAAATTTACCTGAAATAGCTCACAAGTAAAAGATATCATGACCTCAAAGTGTCTTAGATATGTCTTTCAAATGCTGAGATTCAGCATGAGGCCCACATCCGGACGTTCTATTTGTGCATGAGTCCATCAGACTGTTTAAAGATGAGAGTAGATTTAAAATAATAAATCCATGTTGCTAAGTGTTTGAATGTAGGGCCATGATGATGACATTTATCAGGAGCCTCTATTGTTTCTAGGTGCTCATGGGACCTGAAAAGATGCAGTCATCTTTAAATTGAAGGATTCGAGCTGCTCGGTTCAAGCAGAACTGAACGGTTCATCCGGGTCAGTGGTCACCGCGGTTTTGACTGGCTCAATCTGCAACGGATCCGATTTTTTAAAACATTCGATTTTTCTCGCATTCCTTTATATAATGCGTGAACGAACTTTGTTCCAAAATAAATTTTTTCAAAGATAATTTCTCAACGTAAATACATATTTCAAAATAACGCTCAAACTAATATATCCTTACTGCATAGTGATAAAACCCGTAGTGAAAGGACATTTGCCAAATTTCTTTAAATAGCGTTAAAAGATGATAGTCATATATATACTAGCTTTAAGCTTAAAGCTAAAATCATGACAATGTGACTATACTTTAAAATTCTTGTAAATGATTAATTTTAAGCCTAAATCAAACGACCAACCACGGTTTTAACTATTTAAAAAATTTATAACCATAGCCAATTAACCTGCTTATCTCAGCAGTATAGTTTAACATTAGCTTCTAGATATTTATTCTAAAACACGGTTACTTTAAAATTTTTTTTAAAAATATTATTTCACTGGTCTCCAACTATCATAATGTAAAAACATATAAACATTATTAGTACAAAAGAAGTACAACTTTATAAAACATTTCAATTTAAGTCACACTAATACTATAAAATTTAATAGTTATTATGTTATGATAAAATAAATCTAAATGAACGCTTTTGCTTAATTTATTTGATATGTTTTTGGAAAAATAAAATTTTAAATTGCAGTCAATTGATCATTCTCCATAAAATTTTAAACGGTAACTTAACATCATACTACACATAATTCATATTTATTTTATCATTCTCCATATCACTCTTTACTTAAAATAAACATGAAATACGTCAAGGCGGGTGGAACCCATGGCTTTTTTATTTTTTGTTTTTATTTCTCAATTTTATTTATTTTTTATTTTTAATATATTAAAAGTAATATATTTCATCAAAATAAAATAATTATAAATCATTTTTTTTAATATAACTGTGGTAGGGGAAGTAGACAATAATAAGATAAATCGAACTGTCTCCTTGAACCCTAAAACCGTCTCCAGCTCGTGAAGAAAACTCCTAACTTGTTAAAAATTAGATTATACTTAAACCATACCTATCCTATGAGAGGTGAGAACCCAAAAAAAAAAACATGTCTTGTTGTCATTCCTACTTCAAACATTAGAATTTATTTTTTTAAAAAAAATTATTTATAACATTCTATTTGGCAGGTAAAGTGATCCTTTATTTTGAATTTCATTATTCTATTTAAATGTCCTTAATAATAAACATGATCAATAATTAAGAGTGGATATGGCTTTTGTTCAATATGAAGGCATCCAAGAAAAGTATTTGAGTAGAATAGTTAAACAATGTTGTAAAATCGGACCTAAGCATCGAATCCTAAAAGCTAACAATTCACGACAACTCATTCGACCTGACTCGAACTCGCGATGTCATAAATATATACTTATATTTTCTCCAAAAATTAAAAATAATTTTAAAATATGTACGTAATATTAATAATACTTTTCAAATAATTATTTATTGTTTTAAAGCAATTGTATTAATATGCGTGTCAAATAAAAGGAAGACAATATGTTATTGAAATATGTTATGTATAACTATATTCATTATAGAAATCATAAAATCCTATTATTGTATTAAGAAAATCCTATTTTTGGATCTCTTTGCCCTACTACGCCCTTATTAAACGGGAATGATGTACCAAAAATAATGTTTTTGGAAAATAAAATCTCAAAGCACCATGTTTCAAAATAATACTAAACTAAATAAGATTCACATGTCAACTAAAAAACTAAGTCACCAACTAATGGTAAATTAGGCTTAAAGTTAAAATAACGTTGATGACTACTGGCTTAGTAAATTAAATGATTAAAATCATAGTCACAAACTAAGATTTTAATTTTAAGCCTAAATTCATATCACCACCATGGTTTTAACTGTTTTGAAACCGTATCATTAACTACTTGGGCTATTGAATGCCACTAAAATATTAATAAGATTATTTCAAACATTTATTATTTTAAGATTTTTTTTTCAAAACCCATTATTTTGGGATATGATAATTGAAACAAGTGTGAGTTTAATATTAGTCAGGATTAGAATGAACTGAATTTAATTTTTTAAATCACATCATATTGAGATTAGGTTTGTAATAATATTACATGTTCTATCCTATTTCAAAATACCAAAGGCACTTTAATAGAAAGTGAAAGAAGAGCCGAGTCAAATCACAGGTATGCATTTGAAAACCATGTCCATGAAACTAGTTATAAAGAGAGGAAAACAAGCTGACAATCTTTGAAATTTCAAGACTTTTTTATTTTATTTTAAAAGTTTAGGAGCAGGGTTAGCTCTCGGTGGCTCTGCCCCATAATTACTTATTTCTACTTTAACTTTTTTTTTTTGTCTTTTCCTCCCATTTCAATCACATCTCAGTTTGATACATTCCACTTTTACCGAATACTTCTCTTCTACCAAAAGAAAATAATTTTACCAACTACAAAAGGGTGGGGCATTTAGGTAAGGCTCATGATGAGAAATTATGATGCTGACAAATTAGAGTTGGATCTGAAGACAAATTTAGAGTTGGACTTTGATGAAAATGATTACCTGAGAGTTGTTTATAGTTTGAGATATAGCCAAAGTAACATAAGCATGTAGGTTCTAGGAAGCTTCCCTAGGTGCTTCTTCTCATCCACTCCCAAAAACGGAACCTTTACTTTAAAGCTTCAAAATCACTCAGACTCAAACAGCCTAAGCCACCTGATCCATTAATCAAAACTCCTAAACACTATTCAAAACCACAGTTCACCAAAATTTAAAAAACACGTACTGAAAAGCAGAGTGATTCCTCTTCTTGGTTCTTCTTCTAGAAATGAAGAGATTGAGAAAAAGAAGGCTTGGGTGTAGACCCCTAAAAGAGTGTTTTTTTTTTTTTGTTATTTCACATTTTATTGCTTTAATTTGTGTTCGGATTAAAAAAATAAAAAATAAAGTTAAAATAAAATATAAAAAATGAAAAAACGTTAAAAAAATATAAGAAATCAAAAATTAAAAATAAAATGAAAAACGTAAAACAAATATAAAAATCAAAATAAAAAATCGCAAAAACAAAATCATAGTGGGGATATAGGTCCCCACATATCCATAAACCCATGTTTTAAGCACTAAACATGGTGCTTAAAAAGAAAGAGAGGGGAGGGTTTGGGGTCCAAAAAAAAAGATGGTTTAGAGAGGAGACAACAGCCAGAAGAGCAGAAGCTTGGACTTTGCGGAAAGATCTTGAAACCCGCCAGGAGGCAGAGAGGCCTGCTGCAGCTGTGAGGAAAAAGAGAGATCTGTAAATGAGCGCCTATCGCAAACCTTGTCTAGAGTAAATGTCCTTGAAGCCCAGATTTCATGTCTTAGAGCAGAACAGACACAGCTGAGTAGGTCTCTAGAAAAGGAGAGACAGAGAGCCGCTGAAAATAGGCAGGAGTACCTGGCAGCAAAAGAGGAAGCTGACACTCTGGAAGGTCGTGTAAACCAGCTGGAAGAATAACTGAGAACTCTAGAAAGAAACACAAGCAAGAGCTACTAGATGCACTAGCACACAGGGAACTTGCAGGTAATGATCGTGGTTTCCATGTGACTTGAATTATTCTATTGACCAGTGTTGATCATGTTGCATGATTACCCTGCACAGGTAAAATACCTGTTCAGAAAACCATGAAAATTGACATGCTTTTTGCAGTAAATATTGAGTTGCCTTTTTATTGTAATCCTTGGTAGGCATCTTGAGTTATAGAAGTATGCTTCAACAAAAAAAAATGATTTTTTTTTTCTTGGTCTGAGATTTCTTAGTTTTGTTTAGAATGATTATAATTTTTCTCTGAGGTGATAGGCAGCCTCTGTTTTACTGATTGAAACTTTGGTTGCTCATTTTGAGAATCTTTACCTCCTCTCTCTTGGGTTCCTCTGTTTTCTATTTTCACTTTTTCCTTTACCCATACATCTACTCTTCTATTTTAGTGAAGAAAACTTATAATTTTATTTTTATTTCTTTAAGATAAGATGAAAATTTAAATAATTCTTTTAAGTTCTCATCTTAGTTGTGGATCTAAGAATTTTGGTAAACTTTCAGTTTCATTGTTTTAGGGACAAGATGAGTGCATTAGATTTTACATGTTTATGTCAGATAGTTTTGTCTAAATAGTAGAGTGCCTCCTCTATAATTGTTATAAATATTTGACCATTTTAAAAGTTTCCTAATTTAACTCCTCTTCTTGTCAGGAACTTGAACGGGAGAAAAATGTAAGAATGTTTTCGATTTATTTTAAGTGACTTGAGTGATAATATTAGATTTAATAATATAAATCATTTAAATGATACCATTTTATATGATACCATTTTAAATGATATCATTTTTTAAAGGCCCTCTCCCTGCCCATATTTTTTTTTTTTCTAAGACAAAAATTTTCACCATCACGTGTTGAAAGTCAAAGATAGAAAAGGAAAAAAGAGAAAAAAAAGCAAATTGTAGAGAGAGAGAAGAGGGAGAGAGAGAGAGAGAGAGAGAGAGAGAGAGAGAGAGAGAGAGAGAGAGCTATTCTCTTCATTTTTTTCTTTTCTCTTTTGCCTTTCAGCTCAGGGAAGACGCCATCTCCGTTTCTCTCGAGTCTGTCTGTCTCTACACAGCTGAAAAAGAAAAAAGAAATAAAATCAAACAGCAAAAGAAAGGGAAACGGTGAAATGGGAGAAGACCGAAGAGAAACAGGCGCTTCAGCTGTGTCTTTGAAGCAATCTTCCGATGATCGAAAGCTGTCGTTGGCGGCATCGCCCAGCAAGAGGGTCATCATCAAGAGCGCCGATATGAAGGATGACATGCAGAAGGAGGCCATCGATATAGCCATCGCCGCTTCTGAGAACCACAGTGTGAAAAAAAAAAACATTGCAGAGTATATCAAGAAGGAGTTTGATAAGAAGCACGGGCCTACCTGGCATTGCATTGTCGGTCGCAATTTTGGTTCATATGTGACTCATGAAAAAAACCACCTGAGAAAATCGAGGAAGCTTCTGAAAAAATGGAACCAAACCCAGTCGCGGAATCGGAGATCAACACCCAAGAGGAGACTGCTAAAGATGAAAATGGAAAACCCACGCCAAACCCAACAATTGAATCGATTCTCAAACACGAAAGCCCGGCCAAAGAGGAAGTCTCCATCTGGGGAGTTCCACTGCTGAAAGATGAGAGTAGCTACGTGATTCTTCCTAAATTTCTTCAAGGAGAGTCTAAGGTGAAGGAAGCTCCATGCTCAGAAACACTATCTCCTGGAGGACCCTGCTCCTGAAAATCAGTGGCTCTCATCACATACAATTTACTCATCTCTGCAAATGCTCCTCTCAAGGATTCTGAAACTCCATCTGCCTCGACCCCATTCCGGTTGACCAATCATCAAGATGCCCATTGATAGATCAAATCCCACCTCCAAAAAGGGGAAGAGGCTCTTCCACACTGCTGTCACTGCCTCTGATTATGTCTATACATGGCAGCAGGGTCATGGGCCATTGGTTCAAGAAGTTCAAAGATGGACCCAATTCTGAGATGGGTGGATTTACCAGGATTTTGCATTCCGGTAAGCCTGACAAGTTCATGCAGGAGATCCCCACCTTCGTTGCTCAGCCTCTCCCTGCTGGAATGGATCAGGTATTGATGGGTTTCTCTTTTATTATTATTATTATTTTTTTTCAAATTACTTTTCGGTTTTTGTGTATTAGTTGATTTTGTTTTCTTATTGTGGCTCCTTATTTTGTGGCATTTTTGTATGTGTGACATGTACTTTCTACTTTTTTTGGGATGTTTGTTCTGGATTTATCTTTCTATGGCTTTAGGCTTATTTAGAACTGTGTCCTTTGTTGAAGAGAAAGTTATTCTTTGGGTTTTCTAGGCTGCTTTTCAGCTCTTTTGAGAATCAGTTGATTTGTGGATTTTGGGGTTGTTAATTCTGGGAAATAATGAGCTGATGAATTTGGGAACTTGATAGTGGTTTCTGGGATTGTGGGTTCTCTGAAATATGTTTCGGTTTCTGTAAGATCTCAAAAGCAGTTTTTATTTATTTATTTTTTTATTTTATATTATTAGTATTTTATTTATTATTTTTATTATTTTATTGTTTTATTGTTTTTTATTTAGAGCTACAAAATGTGTAAAAGTACAACACAAAGTTCAGTAAAGTGTAAGGGGACATAAAGCCCCCACACACCCACAAATGTCACCTATTTTTACGTGATATAGTAATTGATTATTATTGTTAATATTATTATAAGAGTTTAACAAATGTCATTTATTATAAGAGTTTTACAATTATTTTTAGGCCTCATTTTACTTGTGTTATATTAATTGCTTCCCTAATTTATGCTATGTATATTTTGTGTCATATTTGTTTATTTCCATGTAACATGCTAGTTTTAGGATTTTGTGTATTTATTCATACTTTTTGTATAATTAATCATGTCACATTTAATTCTAGATTTTGAGTAATTTTATCATGCTAGATTTTCAGTATTTAATGTCATGCAAGTTCAAAGGTAATAATTGGGGAGTTTCTCTTCAATGGAACTATTGAAGGATGTGCCTTTCTAATCTAAGGACTTCTCTATCTTAATTAGTCCATTCCTTATGATTAGAACTTTTGCACGAGGTTCAAAGATTAATGTTCAGAATCAGAACTAGGTATTGGGATGCATGCTTCATCATCATGGAATGGAATGCAAAATTAAGGTATATATATATATAGAGGCAAGTTACAAGAATGAAGAGGGTTTGCTCTAATTTTATAAATAGGCAACCGTTAAGACGCGTGTAAGGACATCCATTAACGCAAATTCTCTCGGCAAAGCTCAAGGAATTTAGGTTAGTTTAGGTCTAAGGCTTCAAAAACAAAGGTGTAGTGTGGGGGTTAACACCGAAGGCAAGCCTCGTGAGGGTGGGTCGCCATATAGGCACTAGGTGAAGTTTATCGATATAATTTTTTTCCTTTGACATCATTTTTTTTTTACTTACATCGATCAATTTTGATAAAACTATTAAATCTCTTAGTGTTTGTGTTTTTAAATACACCACTGGAGCGAAGAAACTTTGTACCTTAGAAATCTAATTATTTTTCTATGGTTGTTGAAGGAGCCTTACTCTAAAAGGTTTTTTTAGCATGAACGGTCTATCCTCTTTGAGAACTACCTATAAACACTTTTATGTGTTTCTACCTTTCTATGACCATAAGTAATGGTTATTAGCATGTTCCCGAACTTACTCAAACTCTAATGCTATCAACATGTCAGTCTATGTAACCATTTTTCATATTTTGGCAATGTTGTCATTCATTTTTCCTATTTAATTTCATGACTATAGGATTCCTTAGTTAATGATGCATTTCTTGTTAGCATATAAATATATAGTTTTTTTGGCATGTTAATTCATATAAGCATAAAACGTTTTTTGTTTGTCAATTAGATTTTTTTATTTGTACCTTTTACCTGAAACTCTTCTTTCCTTAGCAAAATGAATGGATTGGATCTAATGATGTGATCATGGAAAGCAATTATATAATTCGATTTTGAACTTTTAAGCGATTTTTTCCAAGGATTTTAAAAAAAAATATTATGACATATTCTAAATGATCTATTCATTGGAGAAAGTGATCCGTATATTTTTGAGGTTTGGGTTATCAGATTTAACCATCCTCTATACACAGGTACAGTTCTTACATACATACATGTTCGAATGAATATCCTTCAACAACTCTGCTTCCTTGTTGTGTGTATGAAGGTGTTACATGAAGTTTGATTGTGCACTGTCAATCGAATTCTTATTAGATTGACAATTTACGAATCAGAGATAGCTTTAAGTGATGCAAAGATGAGTTGCCAAAAATTTATGGAGATAGGGTTATGAAAGATGGTTTTGTAGTCCCTTTTCAAGAAATGTAACTTGTCGAAGAACTTAGTTGTTTTTATTTTAATTTCTTCTTAACAAAAAGATGGATCTTGTGAGCTATACCAAAGGGAAAAGCAGATTTGGAAAGTCGTTAAAATGTGTCTTATTTCCTGATCATAAGATTATGCCTGATTTCGTGGTCTCATGGATTGGGCCACAGGTTTGCCTAGCCCGACGCTAGATTCACAAGCCAAGAGGTATACTACAATTTACTTTCTCGATTTGATTCATTCTGTCCCGATTCTTTAGTAAAGGCTTATGATTTTGGATTATAATGTCCGACACGCGATTATACTCGCAAAATTCATCTTTACCGCTTGATCGCTTCTAACCAACTTGGTATATGGATCGAATTATTTTATTGTAATTATTGCAATTCCTCCGCAATGATGCATGTCTGGTTTGGTTGACTGCAAAAAATTTTCAAGTTTCAATAGAATGCGTTATGTGCATGCAAGAGGGTGGAAAGAGAAATCTATATCTCAGGAATGGTCTTAAGATCGATTAATTCCATGCCGCACTCGACAAGTAGTGAATAATGTTCCTTCGAGGATAAAAAATATTTTTGAAATTTTTGTATACATTGTAAAAACCGAAGGCAAGTCCTTTAATCATTAATTCTCATATCCAAAGACATCTATTCTCAATGGATTTCAAATGAACATGTGATATTGTAGCAAAAGCAAGTTTGACGATATATGATGCCTTAGATATTTTAAGAATAACTTTGAAAGAAAAGCCTGCTTGTGTGTTGTTTTGTTGCATGTTGTGCTTGAGGAAGCTATGATAAGCGGAGTAGCAATTTCTTGCAAATTTTCTTGTTTGTTCTTCTTCTTCATATAAGGGAGGAGTGTTATACTCCCTTCGAGCACCCTAATCCTATGCTTCTTCTTCATTAAACTTCACATTCCTCATTTCAATGATGATCACTCCGTTATTTGGATTGTTCAACTTGTAGCCTTGGAGCTTGAGTCATAGCCAATAAAACATACTTTCCACTTTCATATCTACCTTTGATAGCTTTTGATCTGGCACCTGAGCATATACAAGGCTTCCAACTACTATTAAGTGAGAAATACTTGGCCTTCTTCCATTTCAAGCTTATTATGGTATTTTATTCTATACACTTCCAACTAGAGACTGGATGAATAAATAAACTGCACAATCAATCGCTTTAGCCCAAAATTCTTAGGCATCTTTATTTTTCAACATACTTCGAGCCATGTCATAAACAGTTCTATTTTTTTTCTTTCAACTACACTATTTTGTTGTGGAGAATATGGAATTATCAAAGGTCAACAAATTTCATGATTTTCACAATATTCTTTAAATTATTTTGATGTGAATTCACCTCCTCTATAAGATCTCATTGCTTTTATAAAATATGCACTTCCTTTTCAACAACAAGTTCTAAATTTCTAAAGGTAGTAAATACTTCAGATTTTTTCTTTCAAAAAATATACCCAAGTCTTTCTACTAAAATCTTCAATGAAAAGCATGAAATATTTATTTTTACCAAAAGAAGTGGGATGAATTGGGCCACATACAGAGCATGAAAAAGCTCTAGATACTTCTTTGCTCTTGTACTTGCTTCATTTGGAAATATTTGGAGCATGTTTTCCAAGCAAACATCCCTAACATAATTGATCCGGGTGATCTATAGAAGGCAATTCTCTTACCATATTTTTCTTGCTCAATATTAATCCACCAAAATTAAGATGTTCATATCTTTGCATGCCTAATTCAAGAAGACCATTAACACAAGATTTCAAACAACTTACAATATCATTTTCAATGTTTAATAAAACATTATATTTTCTTTATCGCCCATTAGCAAATTATATTGGCATGTTGATCTCTTATGGAAATACTTTGATTTCTCTTTATATGAAATCATGTCCTTTTCCAAAAGTTGGCCAAAATTTAGTATATTATTTTTCATATCGTGGATGAAGTATACATTAGAGATAAATTATGCTTCATTTTTCAAACGAATTAAGATTTTACCTTTACCCTTCATCGGAATTTTAGAAGCATCTCCAAAAGTAACATGACCACTTTCTGATTTATTAAGCTCCACGAACATGTTTTTAAAACCACACATGATTGTTTTCTCCGGTGTCAAGATATCATATATTTCTCTTTTCACTTTCTCCTTATAAGCCTACAAAAAGAGTGGATTCTTCTTGATCTTCTTTTTAAACATAATCGGCTTGTCCTTTCGAATCTATTAGTAAGAACTTACATTCATAAGCATAATTACTATATTTGTTACAATTATAACATTGAATTTGAGATTTGTCATACTCTTCCCTTCGCTTTTCGCCATCTTCCACACCTGGGAACCTTAGTTTTGACTTGTTCCTTCATTATTTGATGAATTGAAATTCACTTCTTATTCTATTACTCTTGACTATGTTCACAACCACGTCCATGGCCTCATCCACGGCCACGTCCACAATTGTTTTGGCTTCTTTCATTAGAATTTTCTGCATTCTCCTTTAATGAGAGATTTGTTTGAAGGACTTGTCTAATTTTTCTGACCATTTCTTAAATCTCTCTTCATGGGCTTCGTAATGACCCCATAAGTCAGTCAATAGTCATAAAGATTCAAATCTTTAGATTCTTCACGAATACAACAATATAATCAAACTTTAAATCTAAAGATCTTAATATTTTCTCAATCACACGAAAGTATCATTTAAACTTTCACCATTCCTTTTAATAAATTCACAAATGCCACTGAGAAAATAATACGAGATTTTGATCTTCTTACATTCAAACTTTCAAATTCTCCTCTAAGAGTTTGAAGATGAACCTTGTGTACCTTATCAACTCCTTGTGTGTATTTTGTAATATCTCCTAAAACTTCAGAAGCACAGACTTGAAATGTTCTCAAAAATGTCTTCATCCATTGCTTGGATAGGATAATAGTGTGAGAGCTTTCTTGTTTCTCTTTCTCATGTCTTTCAAAAGATCTCTTTGAGTTGAGGATATAGTGGTTTCAATTTCGTAGCCTTTGTGCTCTTTCTACAAAAACCCCATGCCTTAGAACCAAGCAATGCCTTCATTATGATATTCTAATTGTTATAGTTGTCTATGACGAGTTGGGGAACTTGAAACGAATACATTTCATTCGCCATCTTTTTCGTATGGCTCTGATACCAATTTGTTGGCCAACGGAAGCTTTGATACCAATTTGTTCTAGAGGATGCGAAAAATAGGAAGAAAACACACAATCTCAAAGAATATAAAAGTTAGAGAATCCGTAAATTTTATTGGATACTATTACTCTATCTATATCGATTATTACATGACTTCCTATTTATAATAACTCAAACTAAATCAAATCAAATCTCCACAAAATAAGTTTCCACAAACTTGAACACCTAAATTCCAAAATCAAGTTTTCTTTCCAACAATTTCAGCTCATAAAGGCATAGCCAAGGGCTCTACAATGACTCACGAACTGCAACCATCCTTCTGGCCTTAATCCTTATCTCGACTGATTTGCCTTACAAAAGGAAAATGGATTGAGCAATAGCATCGGACAAATTCTAGCTTACTCTCGAGCCTCGACTGCATAAGAAAGACTGTCATGTCTAGGAAGTTAGGGCTAATTTGGGCAATGGTTTAAAAGGACAACAAATAGCTTGCCATAGAAAAACGGCGATTGTTTAATTAGCTAAAAAAGTATTACTGATTCGAATATTTGGTGGTCAAATTTTCTTAGAGATTTTAGAAAATTTGCCTTTCCCTTTGAAAATTATCAGAATCATTAATCGTATTTATAGATTTCTTTATTCGTAGTGTTTTTTCATAAAAATAAAAGGCTATAAACTGTGTGGAGAATTGAAGGCCGAGAGGAGGAGTTCTTGCAAATTTTGAATATTCCACCTAGATTCTTTACTTTTACAAAATCATGGAAAGTAAAAAGGGGAGCAATCGCGGTAGAGAATTACGATGAATCCACAACTTCAACATGGAAAGTAACATTTGTTTGCAAAGAAAATAAGTAATCTAACAAGAATTCAATATTTGCTACACACAGGTGGTATTCATCACAAAGGAGGTGGGCACAGAGCAATGGTGGCTCTTAACATCACCACAACCATGAGTCAAAGATCATATAGGTATCATATATAGATCCGAATCATGAAGTTATAGAGATCCGAATTCTAACATCTCCTTCATATACTTCACAACTTTCAGCCATGAATTTGATTGGTGATTGTAGTTAAAGTGGCCAAGTACAAAGGGATGACATGATTTACTGGATCGCTGAGTGTCATGGGCCAGGAAACTCAGATTTCACCCTCACTAGCATGGGCCATGAGTATGCTATATTATTTGTGAGAGGCATTGTTTATTTTGAGGGTCTAGCACATGGAAAATAATATATATATATAGTATATATATATATAGTATAGTATATATATATATATATATATATATATATATATATATTATTTTCCATGTGCTAGTTTTTCCAAAGACGTATTAAATAAATGCCTCTCGATTTTGATGAAATTAAATTATCCGACATGCCACTCAATCCAAAAAGCGCTTGCTCGGGGCGGCAATCATTTTAATAATTATGAGAATTGCAATGATTTTAGGTACTGGATGTCTTCTACAAATGAGGCATGGGAACTGTCCACCTTGACTCACAAGATCAATAGCATACTGGATCTTCTGAAGAAGAATTCGCTCGTTACCAATACATTGGTAAGACAACCAACCCCTTCGCATTTCTAAGAAATGTCGCGACAAAGAAGGTAAATAAATACCAATGAAATGGATTTCAAATCTGACGAGGGATTTCGTTTTGACTTAAGAGAGAGGATTGGTTTAAACTCTTCAAAAGATTCGTAATCTCGCTGAGAGCATCATCGATAACATGATGGTTCCCAGTGGGCAATCGATGTGTCACACGCTTGAAAGGTTCTACAAAGACTCAGGTTCGCTCCCAACTCATCACCTGAGCCAGTTCTTACGCACTTCATTTTCCCTTTGTTACTACTTAAGCTAATGTTCTAACTAATACCGCTGCCAGTTAACATAGATGTGCCGAGGAGGAAGAATGTTTTGTTGCTCAGATGCCTATCCATCTCCCATGACGAGCTTTCACCAACGTATCTATAATGAGTCCCTGTCAACGCGAATTAGATGGAGAGTCACACTAAGTCAGGTGGATCCCGCCTAGGACTCGTCGTCGTGTGGACTGAGGCCTTGCAAAATCGATTTGAAAGTCTGCAGGTCACAATGCCGTGGTATTCATTCTACACTCCTAAACAGATTGATAGGGCAGTGATCAGGTTCATCAAGGAGGTGTGAATTTAATAAGCCCATCCTGGTGCCGCAGATCCACATGAAAAGTCGTGAGCCCTAGTAATGCCATCCACGATGCGACCTGGGAAGCATCGCTTCCCTTTACCGCATCGAGAGGAAGCTCGTGGAAGGCGCAGACGTGAGGCTCGTCTGTTGATGGCATCGACCCAACCATACTCAATTGGGTAATTAATTCGCCTTTATTACCAATTTACATACACAATTATATATAGGCATGCGCATTTGCATGAATGATCAAAGCTTTTATAAATTGCTGGGGAATGCTCTTTACGGACGTAGTATAAGGAAAATCTATTTATTTGTATAGTAATCGATATGAGGACTAAAATTCACAACCACATGTTTTACATTGGGGAGGGTGGTGTAATAATTCTCAATTGGATTATAGTAAGATATTTAACTACATGTTTTACATTCTTATTCTCCTTTTAACTTTTGTATTTTTTATTACTAATATAGATAACAAAAAAGACCAACGAAAAAATAGAATTTTTTTTACAAAACAACAAGAGTGGTGAATTGCTATTAGATTTTGGTTTCTATTATCCCATTGTCATCATCTCGTAATGGTGTTTTTCGATTTTTTATTGGTTTAAATGTAACCATTTTGTTTACTCTCTTACCCCTGCAGTGGCTTAACTCATCTTTTGATTTTTGTTCATTGGATTGATTGACAATTCATATACAAATAACATCTTTTATATAGTTTTTCTTAATAAATTGTGACTTAAATAACCTAATTTTATATAATCTTGTTTACTATTTTTTATTCACTTGATAAAAGTTTATGTAATATCAATTTTGTCATTTCATTTTTAGGTGATACAATATTAGGTTTAAAAAGATTTATTACAATCAAATAGTTATAATGTAGATCTATTTTTAACTAGCTAATTATATAAATGGTACAAACTTTTATACTCTCAATGATTGTGTTAACATATCAAAGACCCTAATCTATGTAAAAAAAAAAATCTTCTAAATCAATAGCTTGTTTTAGAGCATTCAATCCCCTATAATGTTTTATTAATAGCCCACCAAATTTTTATCGCACGTAGTAAACAAATGTCCAATATGTATGTAAGCATCTTAAATTGAGGAATAAAGTTTAAAGGGCTTGTTTTAAATTTCAAAACTTTACTTAAATGCTTAAATGATACACATATTATATTTGTCATAAACTACTTAAGTGATAAGCCATGATTAATGAATGTCTTCCTCTCAATAATAGGGCATCCAGTATAGCAAGGTACTTATATTTCATTTAAAAGTTAAACTTTGTGACAAAAGGCCAATTACTTATCGACAAGCAAGATGCTAGTGAAATCTTATTTTAGAAAATTCAAACTTTCTCATATAATTCAATCGTTAAAAATACATATATGGTTTAATTTAGTGTATAATTGAAGAAAATAAAAATATATATATTTTAATAATAATGATTTGTAAATTAAAAACAAATATAATTAATATTATATAACACCATTTGATCTAAATTAAATAATATATAAAATAGGTAGATATTATTTAGAGATGAAAATATCACTTTGTTACAAAATAACCTTATATAATAAAACAAATTTTGTGTCCAAGTCTTTATAATATTTTTTAGCAACAAACAATTCCAAACAGTATTCATCGCTAAAAGAAATATTTTGCAACAAACAAAGTTCACTAGATAGTTAATTTTGTTGCAATTATTTTCAAAATAATTTATTCACAAAAAGTTCTTCTCGTCAATATGATTCGCAACAAAATTTAAATTTTCGTCTCCAAAACTACATCGTTCAACAACTATTGAGACGATTTCTAAATTTTGTTGCTAATAGATATATTTTGCAACGAAATATTTTTCCCATGTTAAAAATTTGTTGCTAAATCACTATCATTTGCAGTGATTTGTCCTCCCCCCAACCTAGCACCGATACGGCCTTTTAAGCCGCTGAACAACTGCTGTATAGCGATAGTTACGCATTCTTTCTTTATTCAACTATATCAGAGGGATGCACGCTTAAAATCTCGACTTCACCAAAGTCCGTAACTGGATTCACCGACGACTCCCAACCAATTAAGGTTTGTGGCATCAAGCCAAAAGGATCAATGACCAACTCTAGCGCCTACACCCTGGGACCGAATGACTTCAAAATCAAGCACCTACAATTGCTAGGACTCTACCTATCCACCCACATGTAACGAACACTAAATCGATGACCCAACCAATTAAGGCTTAGGCATCGGCTTCAAAGGCTTTCGCTATATACCCTGACCGTGCTCTGTTTCAAGGAAAAACTTCACGACTTTATTTTTCTTTTTCTTCTTTTCTTTTTCTTTTGAAGACAACATCGGTCTTCAAGTAATAAGTAACACAAACCTATCCTAGGTTGCCAACATGCTTAAGGCGGGTGCTATGCAAAGCTTAAAGAAGTAAACAACTACACCACTTAAATAATCCTGGTCACAGCCGCACAATTCAAAGATATGGTAAATTTCCGTTGAGCATGGCCGGAACTCGTAAGTGACCAAAAATCGCTTCAGCGCATGGAATTTGTTCTAACATATAGGTGACAAACAATATTCAATTTTCCAACAAAAGAATTCAATCAGTCTAATCAGAGTAATTCAACTGTTTAATTGAAAAGAAAACATTGACACATGGTAAAGGCACAAAACATGATATGTACAAAAGTCAGATATATATAAACTCGAATAGCTTTTGGCTATAGCCAAAGTGGCTAATACATGAATATCAAGCTAAATGATACAAGTATCACCGCTTACTAATGCTAATACAAAATCCTAATCAAAATCACAGCGCTGATAAAGCCTATAACCATACAAAATGTGCAAACCTAACCACCCCACCCGCCGTGGAAGCGTGGCGGGCCTGGTCATGGCCACAGCAGCCTGCAATGACCAAAGAAGCCGCGTACCGTGGCTGGGTCCTCTCGATCGCATGAGGAAGACCAGATAGCGCTATAACTGTCAAGATGGAATGGCACTGGCCAACTCGATCCCACGCCTGTAGACGCCATCGAGTAGATAGTGCATCCATCACACCAAATTATCTCTCTCGAAATGGCATGACTGCATCCGCCACGGGGCGTAAGCAACAGATGGGCCGGTGTATCACCAAGTACTGATGTACCGTGGAGGAGGGGATGGTGATATCTGTGGAACCTGACCGCCATATCCTCGGGCTCAGTGGGCAGGTATATCATCCGTATGGTGGTCCCGCCTCCCGACCCAGACCTCCCTGGGCTCCGTGGTCGAAGTGGAAAGATACGCATAGTCATCACCCGCTCCACCGACATGACCAGGGCATCGAACCTCATCTCAACTCGGGCTCGAAACTTAGATGCTCGAGAACATGGTAGAGGAGTCTCAGATAAGTAGCTGAATGCTTCCTTCGTCGTACTCAGTCCTTCCGATGGACCTTCTCCCAACCGTAACAGAGGTCATCACCAAACAGAGGGATCGAACTAAAATCCCGAGATCCAGTGAAGCGCCTGGAGCGGCTCTCCTCCGTACGTAATGGCCTAAGCTGAATAAGCCTGCCCCGGAATGTATGGTCAAGCACAAAGATCCGAGGCTGAGTCGCTCTCGTGAAAAATACCGGGTCCGAAGAAGCAGGTCTCGCCGCTCGAATCCATCTCGATGAGGCGTGGGCCCAATCTCTCGTAACCTCCGCATCGTCGGCGCAGATACGCAGCCAAGAGTCAAATATCGGCCGCTTCGAGTACTCCGCCGGCCGATCATCAATAATCGAATCGGCTCACGCCGACTAGCCGATCCTCTGTGACGCCATCGAAAGTGGTGTAGAACTGGCAAGACCACCCGTGGGCAGTAATACCGCCCTAGGTCATGAAAGGCACAGCGAATAACCTCGATCAATCTCATGGGGACTCCCCAGATCTGTGGATCAGCCCTCAAGTGGACGTCGTAGTACGACCGATGGAACTGGCCTCGGCTGATGGAGTCGCACATTCCCCGGAATGGGGTTCCCTACGAACAATGGCCTCCGAATCCTCGAGGCAGCGACAACGAGGTGATGAAGTCAGCTCCAGCCAGATGGATCAGACTACGCGGGCCGAGGATGATGTGACTCGCCTCGGGGTCTGATATGTTGGCTCTGCTGAGGGCCCGGGCCTCCGTCCTCCTCCAGGTACGTGGATGGGCACGGGGTCCCATCCAGTCTGGAGAAGGCCTGACCCCGAGGCTCCTCGTACGGCCTGGGACGCGCGATGGTACTCAGCCTGACCGAGTCGCCTTTCCCGTGTATCGACCACCACGTCGAATAGATCGCCCCACCCCCGAAAGTACGAATCCATATAACAGACCGAATAAAACACCGAAAAGGGCTCGACTCACTGAAAATGCAGCTGATGCACTGTAGAACTAAACTGAGGCTCCGGAAGACGACTGAGGCACTCTGAAAATAGCAAATGAACCAGTGGCTCACTGCCGCAATCGGGAATCGCCCGAATCGGGCAAATATGGGCTCGTAAAAGACCGATAAGCATAAGGTGGCACCAAAATGAACTGAGGCACCTACCGGGCCCTATACCGCAAAGGAGGCTCACCAAGGCTCGACAGAGGTGGCTCAGCCAAGCAATGAACTAGCCAGTGGCTCGTGCGCCGCGTGGTGGAGGCTCACTGTGGCTCAAAGAGGTCAGACTAAGGTACAGCAAGGGCTAAAGTGCATGGCTACAATAGGCAAAATGAACTCCAAGGCCACTGGTGTGCACGCTACCGAAGATACAAAGAGAGCAACAGAGGCAAAGGACTGTGGTTTCAGACAATCGAACCGCCAGTGGTGTAAGCGCAGTAGTGGCTATGGTCACGGCTAACGGCGGCAAGGAGCAGATGGCCTGAACTAGTGGTGGATCGGGTGACTCAGGGCTTCGCCAGGGAGGGAGAATGTGAAGTGACCAAATAAACAACCCCCTCCCTTCTTCTTATAGGCAAATGAGGAAGCCGAAGAGTTTTTGTCTCATTTTACTGTTCAAACACTGCGCTCGCTCGCATCACCTTTTTTGCAATTCAAAAAAATTATAACTTAAATATTAGTAATGTGAAATAAAATTATTATAATAAAATTTACTATATGAAAACCAAAATTAAAAAATTTAACACAGTACTATAGTATATAACAAAATTATTAAAAAAGAAAAACCGCTTAATTTAGGAAATTTTCGAAAAATAACTGAATTATCAAACAACTAAATTAAGACAAAAGCAAAATTGTTGAATCGCAATCCGGTTTTTGGAAAACACCTGACTTCAGCTTCCAATTTCAAATATTATCAAGGAGGGTCAAGGAGAATGATCTCCCCCAACCCCCCGCAGCAGCCCGTGACCTGGTGTCGATGTCCAATTGTCGAAGTGGTCTTCACCGATGGCTTTGAATTCGAGCAATCGCCTGGCAAAGTGGATGTCGATGGCAAGACCAATATCTCTTCATCTCCTCAGCCGATTACCTTGCAATTCCCGGACACTGTGCTTCCTCGCATACGAACATTTGAAACAACTTATTGGGGCTTTGATTTTCATTTTCTAAAGAACTCATGTTTGTTCAAATGAAAGATGTTTAACTCAAAGTCATGTTACCAAAGGTTAGTCAGATGATCTATCTCGCACCGATGATCAGATCGGGCCAGGCTGAACGGTCTTCCTAAGATGATTGCACATGATTGGGTTCACTTGCAATCGCTCGTCAAGCACTACAAAATCTATCGGGTAGTAGAATCATTTTATTTCTCACTAAGACATCCTCAACTATCCCCTTAAAGATTTCACCCGATCTATCTAGCCAATAGAGAGTGTGATGTTGGTAGGTTTAAGTTCACCAAACCTAATCGCTTATATAATCGAATACCAAGATTAGATTCCACACTCAAAGTTCTAAATCAAGCAATGATTTGTCTATGCAATTCCCACCAATATCGACCAAATCAGGGGAGATCCCGATCCTCAGATTCGACAGGTATTCGCTGATTATGGATCGACTGCTGAGAAATGCCTTCTTCTCAATGCCTAACCCCTTCTTAATCGTAAAGATCTTCAAAAATTTTGCATGCTGTGACTTGCTTGATTATGTCCAAAAGAGGTATGTTAACCTTCACTTGCCTTAGACTCCTAAATGCCTCGCTACGAGATGCCTTCTACTCTAAGTTCGTGGAAATGAGGTGTATGCAGATTTCATTGAACCTCCCTTTGCAGAATATGCTCGATTGCAATTCTTCTCCCCGGGATCTGGCCAACAAGCTTGCATGGGTTGATCAACCCTTTTCCACTCCTCGTAATTATAGCCTTAACTTCATCCATTCCCGAATCTGTCGGATGATCCTACCTCATGGATTCCCTTCGGGTTCGGGCAATCGTTTGTGATGGAAACCTCTCTCTCGTACTCTAGCAACTTGTTGGATCTTGGTGATTGAATGAGGGTCAGTCAATTTTCCGTCGAGATTGCTCAAGTCCATCTATTCTCTTATTCGTACTTTCTACAAGATTTAACTCAGGTTAGTTGCACATTGATTCCTTTTTGTTCCTCAACAAAGTTGCCTACCACCTTACTCAAATTCAATATGGCTTCGTTCCACTGGAGAAGAGGATGGTGGTTGCTAGGATTATGGTGGGGTAATAAACTCCAGGCCTGCACCGGGGGTACATGCTGTGGGGTTAATTCCATGCGTTGTGGTGATTCCTCCAATTGGAATTGTAAGTATCGCCATATGGAGCACTAGATTGTTTGCGGGTTTGAATTGGTCTCACGTTGTTTGCACATTTCGACATCAAATCTCACCGCAGGGCCATAGAAATGGTTCTACTGGTGCATTGTGGGATTGGAAATTAGTGCAAGGATCGACTGTAGATTTTCAAATACTTTATGCACCTCTCGGGAGCCGTCACTAAGCCTCGCAACTTTCCTTGCTAGGTTGAAATCCTACCTCATCTCTATTTCTTCCGGCAGCAGCATACATCCCACCCTCAAGCAACTCAGGATCTCATCCTTTCTAATTCTCTGTGGTTAAACATCCCAACCCTTAGGAAGTTTCAGCCTAATGCATTTAAAATCCATGGTTTCATCAGATGCTTACTTAGAAAGTCTCCTCCACACATGTTTCAAAGTCGCCCATGGCGTGAGACATACCACCAGAAGTGTCACCAACATCCAAGTGTCAAACCCATGATGTGGGACAGCACCGATGGTTTCCATAACCCTCCTAACACCGGTAAAATCTCACCATCATGAGCCGCAAAGGCAGGAATTTCATCTTTTCAAATTATCATCTTATGAGCATCAAGAACTTTTCAGAATTCAAATTTCAAAATTCTGCTCAATTTCGAATGGTTCTAGTCTCAATGAGTTTACCAAATCTCGTCATCCTTGGTAATACCAGGAAATGCTTTCTGCCTTTAGCAAATCCATGTCCATCTACCTTCTTTAAAGGTAGTGTGACTTCCTCGTGTCCCTAATATGAGTGTAATGGATTTTCATTTTCCATACCATGATATGGGAGTAAAGTACTTGTAATTATGGCCTCACCGCTTACATCTTCAGCCAGGAGGAATGATACAGATTTTTGTGGCACTAACTTAGGAGGGGCGGATGGATCCCTCATGGTTCTATAGGCATTTGGATTCATGGGGGTTCTCTGCCGACTTTGTCGTTCGTACGGGATCCATGAGACGTTGTGTACACTAACTTCACCGACCGGTCAGTTAAATGATTCTATGCAACACCTCGATGTGTTCTATCCCACGTCGATAAACACCGTTACAAAATCAGAGAGACAACAAAGAGAACTAACAAAGCTTGCAAAAGGCAAGACGCAGCTAACAAAAATTAAAACTAATCGAATGAAAACCTAAACAGCGCAGTGCTACTCGCGTTTAAAACTCCGGCGCCTGAACCGAGTGACGAAAGAAAAGGTTACCTTCACTCAGGATGTCGATCACAAGTACACTTCAACTTACCATTAAGAGTTTAGCACCATCCACTCTGCTAGTAATCCGCGCCATTTGATTCAAGTGGCACAAGAAAATGGTACCTAAAATCAACAAATTTATATACACCTAAGTTTCCTATCATCGAATAAAGCCACTCAATATATACTTGGCCTGGTACGAACACTGGATGGGCTTTCATCCTAAAAATGATTTGAAGTACACACGTAAGGCTTTCTACCTGGACTCTTTAATAGAAGTCAAAACATGGGAAGTAGGTCAAAACCTAGAAATTGTAAAACCGAAAATGAAGTGTGAAAGTTAACTTGAAGATTTGCAGTCACTAACTCGTAAGTTGGGAAACAAGTGTCCTCTAAGTTTTATCCTCTATGACATGCAACCTATACTTCCAAGGCATAACCTGATCTACGCTTAACTAAAGAAACCCTCACCCTTGAAATCAACTCCTATTTGAGTCAACACACATGTAGCATGCATCTCCACACTTTAATGCTTAAACCCTAACATTAAATATCATCCTCGTAGGCTCGTAAAGACCATCTGACTTAACCACAAAGGCATCTAGCATGGCAGCACTGATCCTAAAGCATGGAGAGATTGCCAAATCAATAACATTCAATGTTATCCAACCCTAATTGAGAAGACAGTACATAAACACAAGATCATGGCTTTTAATACAAGAGGACAACCCGCATATGTCCCACCACCAAGCTCTGCAACTTCCTTCCTCTTCAAAGAAAGGATAGCTTTAGCCAAGCATCTCAGTCATCCTCAAGCGGTTTGGCAGCCAAGAAAGTAAGAGAAAGAGGAGAGAGGAAGAGAGATGCAAAAAATAACCAAAATAATAGACTTTATTTACAAAAATGAAAACTTACAAATTCTTCTCTCTCCCTCCTTTCATTTCAAAATTTTTATATTATTACAAAAAGAGATGTGGTTTATATGTTACCTCAATACATGAAAATACCAAAAACCTACAAATTTGGCTAAGTTAAAGGACAAGAGAGTAATACACCAAATTTGAAGCTCAAGAAGCATTAAATACAAAAGCACGACGAGGCGTTGAATTTCGCTTAGGTCAAGAATTTTAGGTTTAAATCACTGTGCATAGCTTAAAATCAGAAATTTCGCAAGGCCCTGCACTCATAATAATGAATTTACAATTAGCTTAAATTTTCGCAGTAGCAAAATACAAAATTTCGCTATGAACAAAGGCCTAGCTTAAATCGGTTTGGTCTATTAAAATTGGCAATTCTCGCTTAAGGTTGCGAACTTCAAGCATAAGTTACAATTTCGTAATCCTAGCTTAAAATTTTCGCAACTCTAGCGAAAATTCCAGGCTTTGTTGATCTCCACTGCATTTCATCCTATCTTCAACTGCATCAATTTTTCTTCACTTTGCCTTCGGGGCTTTTCATTGATTCTCGGTTAATGATGGTCGACACTCTGAAGTTCAACTTCATGATTCGGCCATTATACATCTCGATATTGAACTCCTGTGCGCGCAAACCCGCAAATGTACCCAAAAATAACCTCAAATCCAGCATAAGTGATACAAGAAGACTTGAACACTCAATCAGACATTGATATGATTAGCGCACAAAAAGACTCAAACCTATCTCTAATATAAGTGCTCAAACAGATTTTCAATTCAATCAAGAAATGATAGGAATATATGATGTATATACCGTATGAATAAGATGGAACATGCTAGAACACATGGTAGAAAGGCATAAAATGATAAGAACAATGAGATAAGTAAAGATGATAAAGCATAGAATGAGAACACTTGGCATAAATGATAAGTACATATATGAAAATGAATGAGTAAAAGTCAGTATAGATAAAGAACATGTAAAGTACAAGAATAGCTAAATCATGATAGAAGTATAAATGATATAAAGAGATATGACTATAGCGTATATAGATATATGAGAACCGTAATATGAAACTACGTATATGAGAATTAATACATAGTAAAGTACGACAAGATATATGCATACAATTATGATAACAATAGTTATTCATGCTTATGAAATACAGGCGTAAAATGTAATAAACCGATTGTCCGCTAGACCTGGTAGAGGGATGATGTGCACGCCATAGCAAGATACGCTACGCAACATATTCATAGATGATATCGCGCCTGCTTGGGTCGATGACATGCATCCCATTTGGGATCGTGACCCTACAAGGTCGCCATCAGATGAGATCACTGCTTCAGACAAAGGATAGTAAATTCTCTGCAAAATGATAGCATATGGCATAGTCACCAGTCCGCATGATCACATCTTCGTATTAACATTTAGATCAATTGTCCTCGCATGCTGATAGTACCTTCCTGCACACATATTTTCTCCCCAGATCCGCTTCACAGATTCGCATACGAAACCTAAAAATAAATGACATGCAGAACATATGACATTATATGAGAAGCTACAGCACCGCTATGCGATGAAAGTATAGATACAAAGAACAAGAATAAAAGTACAATATGACAAGATATGAAAAGTATATACATGAAAAGTATAACAAGTATAGTATACAAAGCATAGTATACAAAAAGCATATGAAAAGTATAGTATATGAATAGTATATGTATATATGATAACATATGCAAGTATGCATAAAAGAGAAAGCCATATGAAAAGTATAACAGAAAACAAGATAGGAAATGAACAAGATATGAATATAGATATATGAAAATAGTATGCTAACAAGACACATATAATTAAAGCATGTTCATAAGACACTTAAAAGATAAGAAGAATGAAAAGTATAACATATGCAGCTAATATAATGAAATAAGATTATGATATGATATTAATTAATTTCAATAGAAATGATATATAGAATAGTACATGAATACAATAAATCATAGTACCGAAAGATGAAAAAGACATAGACTAGAGATACATATATGTAAAGTATAGAAATAAATAGAACTACGTAAAAGTATTGGGATAAAGGATATGCCAAAGACATAGAATGTAAACAGTGAAAAAGATTGACATGCAATAGAAATATAATGAAGAGAAGAATTAAAGAGAAATAGTGGTGATACATAAATGCATATGTATAAGTTTGATTGGCCACCATCGTGGTCAGGGTCTGCTTATGTTACCACTAAGCGTAAAGCTTAGCACTGGTGTTCAATCCGTAGTAATCAAGAGAAGGCTGTAAGACGATATCCACACGCAGCCAGCCGACCTCGTAGATAGGTGTCACCAGCCACGCTCCAAATCGATGTTTGTATTGGGAAATGTACATGTATAAGCATTCAGATAAGTAAACGGGACTCAGATATGTGTATAGATTTTTATGGACACCATCTTGGTAGTAGCTGGTATACAAATGATTTTGTTAGTACGGTAAATTGTTTACACACAGTACAGTGCATGTACCTCCTCGAGAAAGAATTGTGTCAATGAGAGTCCCAAGACAAGATAGCATAAGATAGTATAGAAAGTCTCGCGCCCCTGACTTCTGCTCGCATCCGTCAACGGCCTGACTCTGGATCTGGGCGGATATTACGCCCATCATATATTCATATCAGTTTATTTATTCCCGTCATGTCTTTATCTATTCCTATACTTCTATATTTCTATCAGTGTTCCAACTATTCGTTTATGTATGACAAACATATGTTCACATCATATAATCTTATATTCATATGTGCCTATCATTCATGTACTTTAGACTATTATATTCTATGACATATCCGATCATATCTTATCATATCTTATGACTTATACTTATCATATCTTATCGTATAATCCTATGTTCATATCATATTCATATTTCATGCACACATCTATACATATTGCATTTTCTATATTTTTCCTTATTTCTTACGCCATTGTATATATACTTCATATACTAGAATTATGATGTCTATGAAATCACACCTCATTCATATATTCTTATTTCTCTATGAATCTATTTTACTTAGGAATTGGAATCAATCCAATCGGATCATCCAAAATAAAGTTATGGCATTTTCATGCCAACTAGTCATTTTACCGATTTTACTAGTGACAGTTTGTATTACTCATTTTTCCGGGGTATTAACTTCATTTGACACTAGGTCTTTGTACTCATTTAAATCTAAGGTGTTAAGGGTTCTATTCCAACTGGAATCACCCAATTCGGAGCACCGGTACTCGAGATACGTCCTCGAAACAACCCTAATTACTCTATGTTCAACTGATGCGACTATCTTAAACATGGCCCCACTTTGAGTGCATTTTTGGGCCACTTAGAGTCAGAATTTGACAATGTCTATTTATTTATGTTTGATTCTCCTTGAAGTCTATTTTAATTGACCACTTGAATCACTCAAATTGGATAAGAAATGAGGAATTTATGTACCAAAAATACGAAACCTACGAAATCGAAAACATAACAGTATTGGCATTCCAGACACCCTAATGTGTACCAGACACACTGGGTTCCTCGCATTACTATCAAGTTTCGAGGTGTACCATTACACAAAGGTGTACCGCACATGACCCGAAACGCCCACGCAGATTCCCTTTTTCCATATCTTTGATACCCAAATCAACTCTATACTTTATAAACACTTCGAAGACCACTTCACCATCTTACGATCTCTTTCTCCTCACTTCATCTTTCAATTACATATCTTTTCTTCAAACTTTCATGAATTTTATTCCAAAACCATTCTAATATGGGTCTTAACCCATACACAAGCTAAACCCAAGGATTTGTTAGGGTTTATTCTAAACCCTAACTCAATTGCTTGTCATTTAATCATGAATCCAACCTCAAAGGAAGGATTCCCTACTTTTCTTATGGATTTAGAGTTTTTACCAACCTTAATTTCATTATATCTTTGGTTAGGATGAAATCCTAACAAACCCTAGGTTTGGAACTCCTAAACTTTTCTAGAATGCCATACAACCCATATGATCTATGTTCAAGATTAGCTCCATAATTCTTTTCAACATGGCTTTTCTTCTCCTCTTTCTTCTTCTCTTCCTTCTTCTTCTTCTTCTTCTTCTTCTCCTTTCTTCTCTCCTCTCTACTGCTTCTCTTCAAAATGAGACCAATTTTGGTCTTATCCCATATTTGTTAAGGCCATGTTTGGCCAAGTCATTTTTTTAATATCTTTTCTCATTAAGACTTAAGTTCTTCCATTCCTTCAAATTTCTATTTCATCTTTCTCAAATTCCATAATGGCATATAACTTATTGATTTATGTCATTTGGCATATAACTTATTGATTTATGCCATTTATGTCCTCAAGTGGTAAATTTTACCTTTGCTCTAATATTAATTCCGCATCTCTGCTTATTTCGAAAATTCCTATTTAACTTTTTAATATACTCTAAACAACCGAAACTCGTTAGGTATATTTCGGATGTTACACTACCGCTTCGTGCCAAAATGCCGTGGCAAACGGGGTTTCTGTCATTGACCAGGCGTTAGTCCCGTAGGCCCACAACACCTGACCTTTATATTTTCCACTTAGTCTTTGTAGCCGCCTCGAGTCCTGCAGAGAGTGACTTTCGTTTATCCATTGGACCGCGGATGAGTCAGATGAGTAGTAATTCTTGATTCCGAGCTCGGCGCAAAAATCTCTGAACTTGGGATTGTCGAACTTTTTCCCATTATCAGATACCAGGGCTCTAGGGATTCCGAACTTGCATATTATGGACCGCCACACAAAGTTACGCACCTTTTGCTCAATGATCGTTGCTAATGGCTCGGCCTCGGCCCACTTGGTGAAGTAATCCACTCCTACCACGATGGTCCAGATCGCCCTTCCAACCTTGTGCAAGGGTCCCACAAGTCTGGCCCCACCGTGGAAGGCCGCGTCTGATCGAGGTCACTACTTCGGCGGGAGGTGAGGATCCGAGGCTCTAATAGACCTGTACTTTGCCTCGCCCGGGGCGTCTTTGAGTATTGCAAGCGTTAATAATATCCTTGTCTTGTTCTTTATCGCCATGACCGCTTCTTATATGGTTGCCATAGATACCTTTCATGCACCTCTTCTAATATGCATCATGCCTTCTTTCCCATGCATTTAAGGATGGGTGTCGAAAGTTCTCGCTTATATGTAATTCCCGATGAATGGTGAATCTAGTCGACCTCGTCCCGAGCTTAGAGGCCTCCTTCGGATCGACTCAAGAAGGTTCCGTCCCACCTCAAGTAATCCCCAGACGGGGTCCATCCAAATTTCTGATCGACATTACCCGGGGACTAATTCTTCTCACCGTCGATGTTCACTATGGCTCCGGAGGTGTCGACCTCGCATCGCTTGTCTAGATCCTCCCATGGTGCTGTCACCTAGCTTTTCTACGGCATCCGCCCTCGTCAAGGTGAGTTCTCCGCCCCCAGTAAGCATGCTCGACCTAAACCCGTAAAAATTTTGCTGCGCCTCTCGCGCACCTTTTTAGGTAAAGATCATTTTTTCAATTCCTAATCCTCAGGGAGTCCTCTATTTGCTCTACCCACCAATCGGGAGTCACTACATATCTCCGCCTGATCACCATAAAGTGGGCAAGATTAAGTCTCGATCATGACAACTTCGCAGATTTCGCCTCGTTGTCGAGGCTTGAAATCTGAATTCGGTGGCTACCCACGTCAATCCCATCTCGGGAGGTTAGGAATTAGACCTATACCGCTTTATCGGGAATCGCCCCATCGACGGACAAATTTCCGTGATGTAGGTCGCTTAATCGGTAGTTCGTAAAGGCGTCGAGGTATTTCCGGCGTAAATTCCACGATGAAGTCTCTGGCCAAATCCGCTCTTTAACTGGCCGCCGCCCTTCGCTTGTATTCGATGTCGAACTTTACTGCCTTCATTGTCATTTGACATTCTTTCTCGAGGTCTCGCTTGTGCAAAGATTCGTTCTATTGGGTGTTCTCGACTTAATACAGGAGCCCGGGAAATATGACTTAAGCTCGGGTAGTGGTTAACACAATGCTAGGATCAACTTTTCCATCTTTTGGATACCTTTCCCTCCGCTCCTCAAAGCCCTACCGCAAAGAGGTAGACCGACCGTTGTATTCCATCTCGCTTCTCTCGACCAGGCGGCGCTGGCTGAGAAACTGGAACGCCAACAAAGCGGGTAAGTGAGTTCTCCCCAAGGACTTACTAGGACGGGAGGGGAGCTCGCACGCTAATGGCCGAACGTCGCTGGCCGGGCGTCCCAATGGAAAGCCTTTTTTAACCTGAAGAATGCTCACTGCTGCCGATCCGATACACCTGGGCCGTATAACCATTCTCCCGCCAAACGCTGAATCTCTCGTGTTCGGCTGGTGGGTACAGTTCAAGAGAGCTTTTATCTTATCCGGATTTGCCTCATTCCTACTGGGCTAATTATGAAAAACCTAAGAATTTTTCCTATCGACCAAGGCACACTTAGTCGATTTTAACTTCATGTTATAGCCTTCAAGACTGAACGACTTACCTGGCAGCTAAGTGCAGCGGAGCTCACCTTAACCGATTTTACCAAAGATGTCATCTATATATACTTCCATGGGATGTTCCAATCTACTTCAAACATTCTCATGCATTGTAACCTTGATATGTGTGGCCTCACGTTTCCAACCGCCGTATTCTACTCGACGCCTTGGCTTGTAGGAGTTTGTTAACTTCTTCATCAATCGCCTTCTATCTCGGGGCTAAACTCTTCTTTGGCTGACAGGTGAAGGGAGGTCATGTCCAACCTGTGTGTGATCACTACGAGATCAATTCCCCCCATATCCTCCTGCTTCTAGGCAAATACTTCCATGTTATGTTTCAAGAAGTGAATGAGGAGGTCCCTGATATCTTTTGCTATTTTGGATCCGATGTAGACAAGATGTCTTTAGCTGCTCACTGCTTATACCTGGCTCTAGTTTTTCCGAGAGCGTAGGCCCGTGCTCACCTCATCTCTCATGTCGAGCCCATCCAGCGTGGTGATGTCGCTCTACCGCTCTCGGCTTCTATCATGCCAAGCAGCAATCCCTAGCTACACATTGATCTCCCTAAACTATTCCTCCTACCCCATTCATAGTGGGGAATTTGATAACCATAAGGATGTGCGAAGGGACGGCTCTATGGCATCAGGAAGGTCTCTGGGCCAACAAGAGGTTATTATAGTCGACGAAGATCCACTATGAGGAACCTCACCATCGTTGTTGTCTGACACAAGGGATCTCCCAAAGTGAGCACCAATTGTGGCTGACCCTAAAGACTCTTCTGAGAACCCCGGCAAAGGCAGCCACCAACTCTAGCTTCTCCCTTCCGATGCCCATCTTATAAAAGGCTGATGCAAAGATGATGTCGATCGAGCTTCCGTTGTCAACCAGGACTCTATGTACTGTTTTGTTGGCTACGATGGCCCTTACTACCAGCAGATCGTCATGAGGATGCTGGCAGCCTTCCATATCGGAGTCCAAAAAAGTTATGGTGGTGTCTAGCCGAGGAGTTTGATGATCGCCAGATTTCCAACATCTCCCTCGTTCGATGCCATGCATGAGCATTACGGCCGAGCCGGACTCCTCCTCCCGCGCAAACCCTCCCGACATCACAATGGATCTCCCTAGGGATCATTGGTGTCGGTAGTTGGTTCTAGCTAACTAGGTGTGATGGGGCGGGTTCGGTCCCGACCTTCCGAGGCACGGTTTATCACAGATGTCCACATCTGGACGTATCTCGATTTCCTTCCTCAGGTGGATGCAATCATCTATTTGGTGTTCGTGATCCTTATGGAATTCACAATACTTAGTTAAGTCTCTCTTTACTGGGTATGTCTTCATTTGAGACGGTCACCTTAAAAACTTTTCGTGCTGCGTCTCACGTAGGGCCTGTGACACCGAGGCTGTCAAGGGGGTGAATTGCCGAGGTGGATATCGTTGTTCTAGCTCAAGCTAAGGTGGGCCCAAGCGATCCTTGACGTTGCCTCATCTCTTTGGAGATCATTCTCCGCTCCTCTCGTCCCTTTCAGGAGATCTACTCATCTCCTCGCCTCCCGGGCTCGCCTCGCTTTTTCGCCTCTTTTTCCCGGCGCGGAAGAGTTTTCCCGCTTATATAGAAGGGCTTCATCGCCGTTGATGTACTTCTCCGCTTTAGCGAGCACCTCGGCCATGCTTGCCTGAGGGTTCTTTGAGATGGAAAACATCAGGTCTTTCAAATGCACACCGAGCCCGGCGATGAAAGCGGTGATGGCAAACTTCATCTAGATGCTCCTTAAAGACCCCGCGATTAAAACCTTCAGACGTAGACCCTGTGTTCTCCCGCGGCCCTTCTTTATGGTCACAAGTGATAACTCCTGGCCCAATATGTCCGAGCCCGACGAAGTGAGACGAACGCTGATGGATAGCTCTCCTCAAGGATGAGATCGACATGGGGGGGAAGTCCGTTATACCACAAAGCAAGCCGAGCCTTTAGCAGGATGGCGTAAAGTTCTTACATCCGACGGGTCCTCGTACCCGTAGCTCCATTCGATTCTCAGAGTGATTGAAATGGCTTTTACAGGATCTTTTATTCCATTGAACGTTTCGATTTGGGGCATTCTGAACTTCGCTGGGAAAGGGAAGTTTAGTACCTCGATCGTGAACGAGGACTCCGTTTGCCATACCAACGTATCCATGGAGACTGGAGCTCGTTCTTTCATCAAGTAATTTCTCACTGGCCGAAGCTCTTGCTGGGATGTCACTTTAAATGTTGCTCCTTACCTAACTTTCCCCTATCTCCAAATGATAAAGGGTGGGTCCATTATTCTACTGTTCTACCGTGAATCCAACCATCAGCGTCCTCTCCGGGGCTTATATGACTGTGCCTTTGGCTCTGGGCTTAGTTTCTCCTTCTCCGTCAACGCCCGAGGAGTGTCGCGTGTTTCGCTGCTCTTCCCATCACCGCATTTTTCGAGTGAGTTCCTCCAAGTCTCTCAACGCACGTCATAGACTGAAAGCTGCGCTCAACCCCGCTCTGCATCGCTTGCATAGCTCAGCGTCGCATATCGCCCATCTAGGTTGCCTCACGGGTCTTGAGCTCCCGTGGGGCCAGCACGACTCTCGGCCATGTTTCGAAGCTCTGCGCCATCGCCATCAGAATTCAGCATTTGTAAAGGAACTGGCTGCTCCCACAAACGGCGGCCAAACCGATGGTGCTTTTTCCACCGAGCACCGGTCGAGCCTCGAGGTCAGTCAGCCTCGATGGACGACCGTCTTCGCAATCCTGCACCGCACAAAAAGGGTGATCCGGGGATGTGCCACACTGGCCCGATGGCTGCTTCGCTTTCTTCCCAGAAAAAAATTTAACCGCTTTCTATGGCGTAATTGTTGCACCTTTTGTGGTGGAATCGGGTCGATTTATAAGAGGGAAATAGCGATTACTGGCTGGACGGTGATACTGTGATTCTTCTCATCGTGGCGGAAGGTCTCTCTCCTTATTAAGGACCGACTCTATGGGATAATGGAGGAGTCGTGGATCATACACTGTCTTTCTTCCTAATCCGTGGATGCGACTCATGGGTGACCAGACCTTCCTTTCTTATACGAGTTTTTCGACCACCCACATCACCGAATATCCCGGGCAAGGCGTTTCGATTATGGACCTAGGCCCATGTTCTCTGGCATAGGTAGGATCCCTTTGTAGGCCGAGCTGTTTTATTGGGTTTGTGTCCCGACCTCTATATACGAGGTTCGGGGCCTACGCCCTAGTTCAAGGTTTCGACCAAGGCGACGTGTCGCTTCCCCTCTCAACCTCAATATAAGTCAAATAAAGATATAACTTAGTTGATGTATTAAATTTTAAGTTATAAATAAGGGTTAAAATAAAAAAATTTGGTTTTCATTCTTGGTCTACTGCTCGACCATCTGCACTATCGTTCGCTCATCCTTCAGCTTTGTCCTAAACTCTTTGCCAAACACATCTTAACATAAAGATCTACAGGCCGGCCATCGACCTAACAAAATGCAAAGTCTGGCCCAAGTCGCATGCCTTATTACTCCAAGCAACCTGACCCATCCTGATAGAGACCCCTAATCATAAATCCAATCCTGAGGAGCAAGACTTGACCTGGCTGAATTCAGTAGCATTTTAATCCAGAAATTCCTTCAATCCAAATAACAAAGTACTATGATATAAAATACAAAGTAAATAAAAGTAAAAATACATCCGGACTTATGTAAACTTTTTTGTTTTTAAATATATTTTATTATAAATCTCAATATTTAAATTGGAATTAATTTTATTTTTAAGATCATGTTTGGTTTTCTTTTTTGACATCACGCTTATGTTTGGTTATTAGCCTACCTCCTAAGTCCTATGGCAGAAGAGTGAGATGTACTATTATGTACTAATTAAAGCCGATAAAAATAAAAATAAAAAAATTATGATGTTGACATGCAATGGGAGAGCAGGTAATTGTTGAAGTTGTTGACATTTGTAAAACGAATGAGTAAAGATTGAAAAATGACGTGGAAGATAAGTCTTAACAACTTTAATTGAGAGTCGAGTAGACAACATATGTTTAATGATAGCATCAACCTTAATAATAAATAAATGTTGATAACTTTGTAAAATGTAACATTTTTTTATTCGATTTGCAATAGTAATTCGACGTTGCAATAGTAACTTTTTTTTATAAAAAAATACATTTTTTACATTAAAACTAATTTCTAAAATCATCTTTAAATGGTCTCTGAACATGCTTTTGGTAGTGATTTTAAAAAATGTTTTTTAGGACGTTGCAATAGTAACTATTTTTTTTTAAAAGACAATTTTTACATTAAAACTAATTTATAAAATCATCTTTAAATGGTCTCTGAACATGCTTTTGGTACTGATTTTAAAAAATGTTATTTAGGACGTTGCAATAGTAACTTTTTTTTTTTAAGACAATTTTTACATTAAAACTAATTTCTAAAATCATCTTTAAATGGTCTCTGAACATGCCTTTGGTAGTGATTTAATTAAGAGTTTTATAGGTTCTTTTTTTTTTTTTTTTTGAATAAGTTTTTTAGGTTTTTGAAAACCCAATAATGTGTATCTTTCAAACATTAGAAAAACTAAAAACATTTCCTGAAATCAATGTTAAACAAACGTTAAATTATATTTAATGATTTAAAGTGATTTAAATGAAATTATCATGTCAATTTATTCAAGATCCAGAGCAAGAAATTGAATTTCAATTTTTTGAGGAAACAAATCAATTAGTAAAACCATTGATAAAAGAAAGAGATACTGTATATGAACACTTACATATTTTTTTGAATTACATATATCTCCTGGTTTAATTTGGAAAACTGATAGAGATATATAAGGACAAACAATTTTACAAAACATTCCTCTAATGAATTCTTTTGAACTTCTATAGTAAACGGACTATACAAGATTGTGATTAATCAAATATTACAAAGCCTGAACATTTATTACCAATCAGAATTGGGCCATAACTAAATTTCGATCTATACCGAACTTTAAGTTTGAACACTTTAACAAACATATTTAATATATGTAACAACTTAAATTAAAGCTCTAAATCATTTTAAATTCATTTATTAAACACCCTAGATTAGTTGCTCACTTGCTCCCGCCCATAGATGGCAAAAAGAGAAATGGAAAGGATTTACAATTTATAAGGCCTTGTTCAACTGAGGCCACAATTCTTATGGGCCAGAATTAGCCCAGATTGATTTCAGGCCCATCGTAGATTTACTGGTCCATGATTCGGCTCTTCTCACTTATAAATCGTTTGGCCCAATCTATCGTCTTGTAGATTATCCATGTGGACTTGGGGTTAGCCCAGCCCTAATAATCCTTGTTCGATTCAATATATATATATAAATTCTTTCATGGGAAAGTACACATATCTTGGTATGACTTCAAAATTAGAACAAAAGCTTAGGACCTGTTTGGTTCCAATTTTTTAAAAATGTTATTGAGAATAGTTTTTGAAAATATAGACAACGTCATTTAATCTCTCTTATGTAGTTGGAGGACACCATGTATATGAAGCTTATTTAAATCCGACAAATTATTTTTATTTGGTACTCTAACTCATTTTGTTAATTTTAATTCATAAATATTAAATAATTTAAAAATATATAAGTTTTTGAGTAATTTTATTTGTATTTGATTTTCTATAAAAAAAAATGTCACGAGACAACTAAATATAATAAAATCATTTTCCTATTATTTTTTTCTCGCGTTAGTACTTTCCAGAAACCAGACACAATTGGAAAAAAATAAAGCAATCTCAACCTTCCAGACCATACTACAGTTCTAGATGATGGAAGAGGATATATAATTTCCACCAATCCAAGAGTATTCACAAGCAGCAGAAGATGAGATTTTTTATTCCAAATACCTTTTTTTGGGTTCAAATAAATAGTTTATTTCAAAGATTAATTTTAGCCGTGGAATTCCACACTTCTCTCTCTCAAAAAAAAAAAGAAGCTATGGTTCCACACTATATATAACAATACTATAAAAATGCATGCTTCTAGTGATCTCCAGGAAATGGGTCAAAGTAGTTCACCATTAATAATGCTTTGTAAAGTGCTCAACTTTATCCTTCAATATACCATGAAGGCGTATGGAAGCTATTGCTCTATAGATTTAGTTTCAAGTTGACAGTATATATTACTAGAGGAAATCGCGGTTCTGATAACTTATCCGGTTTAATCACCGGTCTAGATTGTATTTATTTTTATAATGGTGGATGTTTAGGCTAACTTGCATGTACACCTCGACTAATCTCATAAAGTCCTAAAGTTAATGACCGGGTTAACATTTAGTAACCCTAAAAGGAATCAAACCGATGAGTATTGCGGAACAAACTAAGGTGGACCCATTGAACTATAAACACCTAAGTTTCATATCATTATATGTATATCTTCTAGCGTGCCGTCTTCTTCCAAAAACTGATATCTAATTAAAACTAGTGGCATCCAAATATCAAAACCAAGGAAAATAACCCAGTAATCATACACCTGCACCACGTCAAATCTTGAAGAAGATAGCCCAAGTACAATTTCCAGTTAAACCTTAGCCACATGTCATCCATATTCCATCCCTTCAGATCACTTTCCCAGTAGAATGCCAAGAAAAAAAACCCGGATACATTACCACTTCGGATGATCATGCAATCCATAAATGAAAACAGAAAAATATCCTAAAATGAGGAAAACGGTTCTGCGTTTTTGATTCTATTTCCAGTTTGATTTTAGACATGGGATGGAAAACCGCAGCTAAATTTAATTAGGTTCCATGGTAGATATATATATATATATATAAAGCACCAGACTTTGTCCTCTACTGTTTATAGGGTGTTTTCTTGGCAAAGCTTTGTCACTGAATGAATAAATTTAGCAACAAGATTCACATGTCTTTCCTTGTACATATATATATATAGATATCTATATGTAAATTACATTTCATAAATCCAAATGCATTTAAGAACAAAATATTCGATCACCACTTCCAATAATCTCTTCTTTATCGAAAATCAAGGAATTCATCCAGTAACACAGAAAGACAAATACCTTCATGACTCGGTAGACCTCAACTCACTCGGGCAAGCATAGAGAGAGTATGCAAGTTGTCTTCGTCGTCCATCTGTCGTCGCGATGACCGGCTGGAGCCGCCGATGAACCAGCCGCACGGCTCCTCCCAGCCGGGTGCCATTGCCGGATCGTCGTACTGAGAATCAACGGTGATCTGACGCAACTGGAAGAAGAAGAGCCGGGATGAATGGATCAGATCTGCGTAAGCGCCATGGACGAATCGGAAGCTGTAGGAGAGCTTGATCAAGAAAGGCCAGATGAGGTGGGCGACGAAAGGAGTACAGGTATGGGAAGAACTGGATAAGAGTTTGAGTTTGGCGAGAGCTATGAAGTGAAACCCCATGGGACGAAGTTTTCTGAAATGATATTCTGAACTTTTAAACGGACAAGCTCTTTGGTTTTATTCTCCTTTCAGCCAAGTAGATGGAGAGCTCTGAAAATCAGTTGAAGTTTACATAATTTCCTTACAAAAAGAATTGAGCTTTGGCATAATGCTGTGTGACTCCCATGTGAAGAGATAGAGAAAAAAAGAGAGAGAGAGAGAGATGCACTTATATCCTTTGCCTTGTTTGGAAGATGGGAAAATTTTCCAATTACTTAGTGGGTGTACTCCTTTTAATCAATCCTTTTGACTGACACTCAATGCCTCATCAATCCTCATAAATCGTAATACTTTAATTAAAACGTTACGCTCCTCCCTCTAGAATCCGAGAGTAAAAAAACATTAAAGAAAATTATCATGATTATTACCATAAAATCAAAGTATAATCATAATTTATGGTAATTTTATATTTTTTAATTTTTTTTGGTTTTTATATTATAAAGTTAAACAAATAAAATGAGTTTTATTTATTTATTTTTTGTTTTTCTTACAATTTTATTTTTTTTTAACATTTGTCTCCGCTTTTTTTTTTTTTTTTTACTTTTTCAAGCCAATCCTAATCTATTTTCTTTCTTTGGTGTATTTCGGTTCCAAACCGATTCTAATCTTACTACAATCACCCACCATTTCATTTTTTAGAGATCTTGTAAATTTTAAAATCAAAACATTGTTTTCTCATTATTCTTATGTATTTTTTTGCAGACATGAGTCACCGAAAATTAAAGTTGAAGTCATAATCAAAACAAAGAACTACTTCTTCGAGAAGTTTTGGCATAGTGTCGATGTTAAGCTATACTTCCTTCTTGTCTGTGATATGTTTTTTTCAAAGTTATTAATCGATTGAATAAAAATAGTAATAAAATTTTCAACTAAATCTTGATTTCTACAAAAATAATCTAAACAAACAAAATAAGCCACATGAAGGCCACGTTGAAATATGGTTGACAGATGTATGACGTATGAAACCGCTGTCGGAATCTTGACTGATTTCGTGCTAGAGATTGGGGCTCCATAAATGTCAGTGAGGAAGTTTCCGGAATTTGTATTATTGAGACAACGCATACGAATGGTCCTACTTGAATTATATCCCCTCAAAGCATCTGTACTGTTCAGTGTTCACTAAGGACACCATATCTTACCCTGAGAGCCGGATGACAAGAAAAATAGATTTATCGAATTTATTTTCAGCTCTTTCAATGGATTTTGTTCTATGTTTTGAGGTTATCTAATTTTTGAAATAAAATTTCTAATTTTTTTGTCAGAAACATTTCGAGCCTGTGTTTGGTGTTTTTCTAGTATTTTTTCATTTTTTTCCTCCCATTGATAATGGGAACATCAAAATGCAGCATTGATTGAGAGGGCGATCTCATTGAAAAGGGTGAGGCCATACCCATTAATATGAATGATGAACAAACAAACAAAATAAAATAAAAATTTTAAAACCCATGCTCAAATGATGAAGGTCCTTTGGTTTCAGGCGATTTATATATTACAATACAAAAAATAATAATTAAAAAGACGTGTCATGCACTTGATAAATTGAGAGTAAATCCATGATGTTTCGCTTATGATGTTATTAGTGAAGTACTTTTCTTTAAGAAACATTTTAAGAATGATGCGTTAAGTGTTTTAGAACAATGTAAATGATTTTTCAAAATTTTAAAAATATTTTTTGATTATATCAAACGCTCAAAGATTTGTTTAGTAATTATTTTGTAAGATGGTATTAAAAATTAAATTGTACCTTGTGTATGAGGTTTTATAAAATAAAAATCTATTAGGAAATCTAAATTGTTTTAATATGTTTTCAACACCTTTAAATATATTATAAAACAAATTTTATATTCATTGTTTTATTTTTAATAATTTAATCATTTTTTGAAATAATCATTTTTTTTTAAACTTAATCACTTTTACAATATCGTAAAAAGTCTTTACCTTAAACACTATAACCAATTAAACTAAACATATGGACTTTTGAAATAGTTTTAAATAAACAAATAAGAACAACTACAATATGTCCATCATGCCTACCTTATACTGTAGAGTTAGAAGGATCTGGAGTTTCATTCTTGATGTTTCACCATGTTTTTATTAGTAAATGTAGTAAACATAATATAACTTCTTTGATAAATGAGTTTTTTTTTTTTTTTTTTATGTAAACTATTTTAAAAATAGCTATCAATTAAATTCTTAATTTATTTTTAACAATGTTTAGACTAAAATGCTTCTTATAATCACTATGATACAAAGTTGAATTATTATTATATCTATCATCATTTTTCACTAATTGTCCCATGATTTTATCATGAGAAGCTTAGAGTCCATATATATGTTCATAATACTCATAAGTCATAACTAAATATAATTTAGTAGAAAACAACACGGAAATAACTGTATATTCTTTATCCCTTATTCAATACGTTTGTTTGCTTTCAAATATTTATTTGGGTTTGAAATAACAATGATGGTAATCTGGTAGAAAATAATAATGTGATAGAAATAATTATTATTAATCCCTATCCCACGTTTTCTTTTTTTTTTTTTACTTTAAGACCGAAGAAACATAAAATCACAATGAATCTTGATAATTGACATAATTAGGGCCTAATCTGTATAGAGAAGCTGGTGAACTCAATTGTGTTGATTGAATGAAAGCTTTGACCAATTAATACTCACAACAATGTTTCTGTAAACGCATTCACAAATATAAATGAATGGGACAATACAAATGTAACTCCAATTGTTTATAATATAAGGTGAGGCTTGTTTGTTTGTAATTAATATTGAATTTTTTTTAAATAGTGGTTAATATGATTAAGATTTAGTTATTGTTTAAAAATCAAAATTTTAATTTGTATCTAATTTTGAGACAATAAATTCTTTAAATAAAATTTTGAAGTACATATAATTTTATTTAATTAACATGAAATCTATAATAGAAGGTTTCACTGTTTTTAATAACGAGTCAATAGTTATTAAATAATTGTTTTAAATAAAATAAAATAATGTTAGTATTAAAAATAATTTAAAAATAAAATAATATATATATAAATATAAATATAATACTTATTTTGTATAAATCTTTTAAGAACATGTTAATAAATTATAAATATTTCAAAGAAACCTTTTAAAAATATATATATAAGTTTTGTAAAATCATATTTATTATTATTTTTAATATTTAATGTTGTTTATTTCGAATTAATTTCAATCTCGCACTTTCAAGACAGATAAAGCAACCAAAAAAACATACCGAATAAAATCTGGCCAAATCGACTCCTACCCCATTCGACTCTAGTGATCCTAATAAGCTCAACTCATTTGAACTAGACTGAGATAACTCATTTCCTAATTATAGTTATAAATAACTTTAATTTGTATATCTGTTTTTCACCTTATTGCCATTGGATATCAGTGAATGGAAATCAAACTTGTTTCTATGATATGGTATGATATATAGAAAGTAAACATAACCTAACCATCATAAGAAAAAGTAATCAAGTTCTTAATGGAACACTCCTGTCATGATTAATTAATAAAATAATTCCCTTATGGGACACTAACTACTTAGTTTCATTGTATGTAAGTTGTTGATTAAATAAATTATATATTTAATGAGAGCAACCTACCAAAAACTATAAGCATGAATGCTAGATCCACGATGTTAGTTTGGTATAGTAATATATTTTGTTTTCCCTTAATCAATGTGTGGAGCCAAAAATAAAACCAAAGAGGCATAAGTTAGTTTAAGGGGCATGATGGCATGGTACCTTACAAACCTAGGTCTCGTGTTAGATTCTTAATAGAGACTTCTTTTTTTAAGAATTTTATGAAGGATATATGCCTCTTAGGCATTTACTTCAGCTCCACCATTGCTCCCAATTATTGTCACAACATAATACAAATACTATTTAGCTCTAGACGTTTCCATTATATCCATGAGTTATGAAAGACAAAGTTCTCACATTTCAACTCTTTTTTTGCTGTAAAAGCACATGCGATACAACTTTTTTTTTTTCCGAATTTTAGAAATGATATATATCTTTTGGGCACTTACGGGCTCCCCGCCACTACTCCCAATTATTATCACAACATTATACAAATACCCTCAAGTCCCTCTACTTTCAAAAAAATCACGGCCGCTATCCTCATTTTTTCTCTCTACATGTTTTTTTATAGCCTATTTTTCTCAATTAAAGATAAGTGTTTTTTTTGACATTCTTATCCTGACATCTCGTTTGTGCTTCAGCCCTTCCTATGCGAGCTCAACATCATGAGCCCACTTGTTTCCCTTATTTAAGCGAGAGTAAGATTAGGCACAAAGAGAATACAAGCCATTTTAAGTATAAATATAGCAAAAGAAAAGAGAGAAAATATGAAAGAAGTCTTCATGATTTTCGCACCCACTGCGATTGTTTTTGACATAACCGCAGATTCGTTTCACCGTGATCGGGCTGATTTTTTTTGACAGCAGTGTTCGATACAAATGTGATAATTTTCATTCTGTACTCTGATCGTCGATACGATATCCGAGCGCTATGTTCCCGCAGGGTCTTTTCTTTTTTCTTCTTATTTCAGATTGGAAGCATTGGTATTTAATTCTGGGGACACACATAGCATCGTTAGTGCACTTATCGAAACTCTTGTACTCCTCTATCGATCATAGTGAGCTATTTTTCTGGGTGATCGACGACCAGCTGCTTTTACCCTTACTTTAAGCGGGGTTTTCCACGCAAACAAATCAAGGTTTCAAGGCGCTATCGATTTCTCGCTACGCTATATTTTTATCGGCCCTCCCTCATAAGTTCTCGCAAGTAAAGCGGGAATTTAATTGCTACCTTTGCTCGTTATTTAGTTTGTTAATGTGTCATTTGCCCCTATCAAAGCTAAAAGACGTGTTCCAAGTCATACTGGGTTGTTTTCTACTATTGAAAGATGGAGGCACATATGAAATGGTATCTTGAATGGAGCAACCATCACTATTGGGAAGCGGTAAGATGAAGGACTTGCTATTTGTGAAGAATATGCATATTCCCGGCTCGGCGACACGTGTTCGCTCCATGTCTGATGAAAAGTGGGGTTTTGAGCATGAGCACGTATACGGTTTTATCAGGCACTTTGTAGATGAACCCATTTATAATCTTTGTTCAAGATAAGACACATGCAAGAACTATAAAACACTCGAGTCCTCAGATGCTTCTAAATCAGTGGAAATAAATCAGATCACAAGAATTTTGCCAATCAAGTACAAGGATAGAACCTGTTTATCGAAAGCACCTATGAATTCCTCGCGGCGCAGACGCCTGTCACCGCAGTACTGGGCCTGATGATGTCAGACTATTTCTATTAATAACTCTACCCGACCAGAAGACATTTCGAAGCCCCATGATTGTGCCGCCTCCCAATGGCATCGTTCTTTGCAAATGGCAAAGACCAAGGTTTTAATGAAGAGACGAAGGAAGGAGCAAGGTACTTCTACTCATCTCGCAGGTGCTTGTTACCTAAAAGCAGGGGAGAAGCCAAAAGGAGTCAAAGCGTGTAGACAAGAGCAGGAGCAAGTCAAGATCTTGGTACAAGAATATTGAGTGTCATTATTGTCACAAAATAGGGCACATCCAAAGGAACTGTTTTCTATGGAAGAAGGAGAGTAAAGACAAAAGGGGTAAGCAGAAAGAGAAGGATCATGATGATCGTGATTGTGTGACTACTGCTACCAGTGATGATCTTGTTATTCTCCATGACCCTAATTCACTTAATTTTGTATCTGATGAGAGCATGTGGATAATTGATAGTGGTGCTACACTGCATGTTACACCCAGGAAGGAGTTCTTCACATCTTACACTCCAGGTGATTTTGGAGTTTTGAAGATGGGTAATGATGGCGTGTCCAAGGTTATTAGGGTTGGTGATGTTTGTTTGCAAACCAACATGGGAATACAGTTGCTATTAAGAGGAGTCAAACATGCTCCAGATGTCCGCTTTAATTTGATCTCTGTGCAGGTACTTGATGATGCTGGTTATGATAACCACTTTAGTTCTGGAAAGTGGAAACTCACAAAAGGTAACTTAGTTGTGGCAAAAGGGCAGAAGAGTTCAAAGTTGTATTGGACGAAAGCTTTGGTTGCTAGTGACAGTGTGAATGCTATGGATATAGAGGCTTCTTTGTGGCACCGAAGGCTTAGTCATATCAGTGAGAAGGGGCTGAATTGTTTAGCAAAGAATATATGTTCGGGTTTGAAGAATATAGATTTGGAAATGTTCTCATTGCATGATTTGGTGTTAAACCAAAGTATCCTTCAAGAAGCATCCTCCCTCGAGAAAATCTGACTTGCTTGAATTAGTGCATTCAGATGTTTGTGGGCCTTTGAAGGTGAAATCCTTTGGTGGTGCACTTTATTTTGTTACATTTATTGATGATTATTCCATAAAACTTTGGGTCTATTCTTTGAAGTCAAAAGACCAAGTGTTAGAAAAGTTCAAAGAGTTTCATGCCTCAATTGAGAGGTAGTCGGGCAAGAAGCTGAAATGCATCCGTACTGACAATGGTGGTGAGTATTGTGGACCTTTTGATATCTATTGTAAGCAGCATGACATCGCACATGAGAAGACTCCTCCTAAAACCTCACGGAATGGCTCGCAGAGGATGAACAGACATCGATCGGAGAGAGTGAGGTGTATGCTCGGTTAAGTTACCCACTTCGGTGAGGCACTGCATACCGCCGGCGCACGGATCAATCCAAATTCGCTGGCCGCTTTCAATACTGGCGGCGCGCCAAAACAAAATTCGCTCAGCACGCAAGATGATCACTTAAGGGTCTTCGTCGCAAGAGTTTTGTGCATGTTCCAGCGATGAAAGATCCAAGTCGATGCAAAGTCAAGGCGCGGCATATTCATCGCTATGGTGAGGATGAATTGGTCATGTGGTTCTACGATCCTATCGAGAAGAAGCTTGTTGTCGTGATGTGAAATTCATGAAGATCAAAACCATTGAAGACATTGATAAGATGGAGAAGTCTACACCCAAGGAAGACAATGGCGCTGGGCCGGGATTTAACCTATTCACGCCTATTCAGACCAATACCGATGCTCGGGAATGATGTCTGGACAAGAACCCGCATATGAAGTAGATGTTCACATGATGATGAAGAGGAGCATGACATGTCACAAAGATGAAAATTCGAGTGGATGCTACCGAACCACCTCAAGTTCAACTCAGAGATCCAATGTGTGAGAGACAACCTTCTAGGAGGTATCTCCTGACGAGTATGCGATTCTAAATGCATGATGAAGAACCCGAAAGGCTTTACGCGAGGCCATGGAGAGTGAAGAAAGAAAAGTGGATGGATGCAATGAAGGGATGAGATGAAACTTACATGATAATCAAGCACTTTGATTTAGTGAAGTTGCCTAAAGGTAAGAGGCTCCTCGATAACAAGCTTTATCTATAAGGCAAGAGATGAAAGTAACATCATGTCTCCAAGGTATAAAGCCGCATTAGTGGTGAAGGGCTTTAGTTAAAGGAAGGGTGTCGATTTTAATGAGATTTTCTCCCGTGGTAAAAATGTCATCCATCAATCAAGTACAGCTACGCTACTCTGACGGAGGTAGAGCAAATGGGATGTGAAACCGCTTTTCTTCATGGTGATTTGGAAGAAGAGATCTATATGAAACAAACTGATGGGTTTCATGTCAAGGAAAGAAGACTATGTGTGTGCCAGAAGAGCCTATACGGCTCAAGCAGCTCCGAGGCAAGGAGGTACAAGAAGTTTGAGTCTATTATGTGTGAGCAAGGCTACATGAAGACTACTTCTCACCATCAGGTTCACGAAGTTTTCTAACGACGACTTCATTATCCCGTTATTATATGTTGATGACATTATTGTCGGGAAAATGTTTCACGACGACAAAGCAAGCTCGAAAGAATCGTAAAGTCATTTGCCATGAAGGTGATTACGGGGGAGCCGCAAAATCGGCATTCGTATAAGAATCATCCGTGACATGCTGAGAAAAGTTATGTTGTCACAAGAACACCCCATTAAAAGAGGTCGCAGATTCCACACTTAAAAGTGCCAAGGTGGTAAGCACCCTCTTGCTACTCATTTGCCGAGTTCTAACAAAGTCCATCAAATGAAGATGAGAAATTATATACGCAATGTGTTCCTTACGCATCCGCTGGAAGTTCGATGATACGCAATTTGCGCGCACAAGACCGTATATAGCACGTGTTGTCAGTAACGGCCGTGATTTTTGTCAAACCTGCAGAGCATTGGAATGTCAAAATGGATTTCATAGACTTTCGAGGTAATCATAATGTGATGTTTGTTTTGCATTTATGTTTCATCAGGCGTGGATACTCACTCGACAATGGGTCGAGACATTGATTCCAGAAGTCCACTGCAAAGTTATATGATTAAATTTTCATAGGAGCCGTGATCATACCTGTGTCAGCAGAGGTGTATAGTTTTGTCTACTACAGGCGTAATTCTATTGTCACACTACATACGCGAGTCAAGTATAGTGAAGAATTGCGAGTCAGTGTTGTTCAAGATAACATTCACTATTGTGGATAGTCGTGAGTGCTATTTATCTTGGTAAGAACTCAACATTTCATTCAATGGCCTAAAGACATCGGTTTATAAGATCATCGACAGGGGATGCTGGGACTTAAGTTACCGGGAAATTCAAACTATATCGATGATACAGCCGATATGATGACTAAGGCATTACTACATGAAGTTTTGAAGTTCATTGCAGATCACGGCTTGGCTGGGCCATTCCACATAGTTGCGATGAGATTAGCTGGGTTTTCAGTCTCTCCTACGCGAGTAAAAGCCCAATTATCATGAGGGCCCACTTGTCTCCCCTTATTTGCGAGTATCAAATTAAAGACAAGAGAAAGGCCATTTTGGCAGAAATATATGTTAGGAGAGAGAGATATGAAGTTAGTGCCTTTGTGATTTTCGCACTTCACCTCCTCAGGATTGTTCATTAAAACCGTATCGCTCTCAATCGTTGGATCGGCTGATTTTTAACAGCAGGTTCGGCAAATGTGATACTTTATTCTGTACCGGGTCGATCGCCGACAATGATATCTGCCATGGCATAAGCGATTCGCGGGTCGATGTCACGCCTTTCTTTCTTCATTTTACGGCTAATGCTGCTTAATTTCTATCACGGCCATAAAGACGTTTTGCCGACTTATCGGAAACTCCTCAGACTCCTCTTATTGATCATAATGAATATTTTTTCAGATAGACGACCGTATTTTTTTAATTTTATTTTAAGTGGCTTTCTACCGATAAACAAATCAGGTCTCATACAAGGACATCGATTGCTAAGGCTATATTTTTATTTCTCCAATATCCCTTATGCTCGCAAGAATGAATTTAATCACATACCTGCTCATATTTACTATATTGTGTTGGCCGGTTTTCCCCTATCAACATCAACTCCTCTGCATATTTTTCTTTTATTTTTTTGCTTAACAAAATGATTTTTCCATGAAAATTACCTTGCTTTTTTTGTGGTTATCATTGCTTTATCTAGATTTAGCTTTATCATCAGTTTGTCACGATATAATATATTATCGCCTTATCATGATATTTCTTTTATTCCATGGTAGATTCAAACAAACAAGATCTGAACATCAAATATATCAAATTACGATCATCATTAATGCCAAAGCACTCAGCCACCATATTTCTTAAATAATTATATTATCAAATTGTAGTTTTATACTTATTTATTATGTTATTAACATGGATATTAGCTATTTGTATATTTGATTTATTGATTTATTATAAGTTTGAATCAATAATATTTTTTTTTCTTTAAAAAAAAAACATTATACTAATACCATTTAGCTAGGCATTTCATTATATCCCTAAGTCAGTTGGTGAAAGACAAAAAAAAATTTCTTATTTCAACTTTATTTTTGTGAAAGCACATGCGATGCGATGCGATGCGATGCCACACCTACCCGATTATTTGCCACACCTTTTCAATTGGCCATTTTCACTTTCACAACCTCTTTAATTCGGGAATCATGTCCCAAAATAATTTTGAAAGAAAAACAAAATTCTCAAAATAATGTTTAAATTAATCTTTATTATCATATTATCAAAATCATGTTTAATAACTAAGGTTTTAATGTTAATAACGTTTCACTTTAAACCTAAATTCATATCACGATCAACTATGATTTTAATTTTCAAAAGCTTTTAAAATCGTAATCACCAATTTTAAGTATAATATAAGAAAAAATAGTTTATACATTATTTTAAAACTTTTTCCTTAATAAATCATTTTGGGACATCACTCTGAATTGAGAGGAATATTTTTTTCAAATGCATATTGGTGCGACACAAACTTTTAGTTTAAAAAAATTAAAAATTGTCCCCATAAATAATTAAATTCTTTTAGGCTACAAACCTAAAGAATAACTTCTTGTATTGTTTGGGTGTTATTCAAATTAAGCAAATTCTGCAGAGTTTTTTATTAGTTGGGAACCGTTAGTAGGTAAATGTGAGCATGGATGAACTTTCTAGGTCCATGTGGGAACAAGCCTTGTGTTAAAGAGAGGGCGATGCCGAACCCCACTGCTATTAAGGCCGGTATCTATTAATTATTGCAGATTATTTAAAGGATCTTTAAACATGATTTAGAATAGTAATTCTGTCATATTGACTATATTAAATAAAGAGTCAGAAGTAAAGATGCTTTCAAGCTGGTCCCCTTTCATATGTAACCAAACCATGTTAATTTAAATAAGAACTCCGTCCATCTTTGATAATAAAAGAACTAATAATGTAAAAATAACGCTTATAAGTAATTAACCTCGATAGTTCGAGCTTCTCATAAAAACCATAAATGAAAAAAACCCCACAAAATAAATTTTTATTCTTCAATTATCTTTTAAATAATTATAATAAGGACAGAGTATACATACCCAAACTTTCTAAATCGATTAAAAGAATCCTGTTTAACTTAGAAAACAAAACTTTATAATTTAAATAAAACAACTCTTAAAAACAAATATTTCTTAAAAGAAATAGCAAATTCTATTTGGTTAACAAAACAAACTTTTTAAATTAAATAAAACAATTACTATTTTGACTTGTAGAATAAATATTTCTAAATTAAAACAACTCCAAATAAAAATAGTAACATGATTTAAAATACTTGGAAATAAAAACATATTTAGTATCTCAAAGGTTTCACAAACTCTAAAATCTGAATTTTTCATAATTAAGATTGTATTCCCAAAGTTTGTTATCGAAGCTCTTGCATCAAGTTTTAAACTTTTTTGTTGGCTCAAATTCCTTCAATGACTTAATTTGATTTAGGTTCTTTTTTAAATTCAGGATTGACCCAAATAAAGTCATTCACAAGCCCATTAAAAGTTTTTTAAAGCTTTTTTAGCCCTTATAGTCTATGGTTGACCTAATCGGTATTTGAAGCGAATCTTTTGTTCTTTGATTATCATCAAGAGGAGCTGCTGATTCTGGGTGTATAAGGTTAAAAGAATGGTTTATGGGTTCATGATGGGAACGAGAAGGAAGGAGAAAGAAGAGAGAGAACGTGGAAGGAAAAACAAAAGTGGAAGAAGGGAAGAGAGAGGGAGTGCTTCCATGTTTTTAACGGTGGGATCCACTATTTTAATGGCTCTTTCCATCACTTATCTCTCTCGCGTCTCATTTTCATTCATGTCCTCAGTCCCTATTTATGCCTCATCTGAAACACACTCCTCATCATGAGCCACTTCTATTAGCGTACATTATCTCATATTTTATTATTTTAATGTCTTCTTACTATTATTATTATTTTTTGTTATTATTTATTTCAATCACTCCCACATATTACATATATTTATGACCCTAAATAATTCGATATGACTCAAGTCATCAGTATCCACTTAAATCACGTTCCATATTTACTTCAGTCATTTATATCTCACTCAAATTATTGTCATCATTTTCAGTACTCTTACTATCTCATGTATCTATCAATATTAGTATTATACATTATTATCATCAATATTGTTTTTTTTTTTTGGCAAGATTATCATCAATATTGTTATTATTAAGAATTTGATCGTATCATCTTACTTTGTCGTGAACTAAGCCTTTTTCCTAGCCCCTTATATTCATTGACCAAACCCATTATTGGAAATATTTCCTTCTAACTAGATTCTTTTATCAAACTCATTAGGCTTTTTGACTGAATTCTTTTATCAAACTTATTAGGCTCATTAGTCATTTCGACTAGTCCTTTAGCCCATTAAGCTCTCAGCTCTTAATTTATTGAAATTTTAAATTTGCAATTATAAAATCAGCGCTCTAGCGAAAAAAATCGGTCTTCAATTTTAATTTCAATTTTTAAGTTTTCAATTCAAAAATCAAATTTCCTAATTTGGTAAGAGTATTTCATTTCTAATTTCAAATTTTCAAGTTTTAAATTTCAAAATTATGAAATTTTGTTTAAAAATTAGTGCGCAATTTGAAATTGATGCTGATTTCAATTTCAAATTTTCAACTCTCCAATTTAAAATTCAAATTACCCAATTTCCAATTTAAATTTATCAAATCTCAAATTTCAAAATTAAAAATTCTTAATTTAAAAATTCAAGTGTCATAATTTCAAAATTCAAGTCTCCCGATTTCTAATTTCAAAGTTTTAAATTCTAAGTACAAATTTCCAAATCTCAAATTTATAAAATTAAAGTTCTTAATTTCAAAATTCATTCAAAATTCTCAATTTTAAACTTCTAATTTTCAAATTTTCACTTTGTCGGTTCAAACATTCAAAACACGATTATTAATTACTCTGATTAATAGATTGTGTAATAGATAAATGGGTTTTGGTGAGACTCGACATTCTATGTATGCTTTGAATAAATAATTTGACCTCTAATCTATAAACAATTTTAAATGAACGGTGAATATTTTGTTTTTTATTATTGTATTAACATTGTTTTAATTGATAAGCGACAATATCTTTGTCAGTATATCACGTTTTCTCGGTGAAACTTTTCTGTATTATTTATTTATATATATGCTTTACGTATTTTGTATTAATCTTAATATCTTGATATTATTGGTTGATTACCGATTTTAGGTGTTTAGAGGGGTCTTTGCGAGGGCAGCTTTATCGTCGTACAAGATAAGTTACTTGACCGCCAGTTTAAGCTCGATTTTTCTCAAACTTGCATTTTTTTTTACCAATAATCATATTTAGAGTTTTTATTTTTTATTTTGTTTTCCCTTTTAAAATAAAACAAAAATAAGTGACGACTCTAAACCGTTTTCTAAAAATGAGTTTTTAAAAATACGAAACGAGAATCGTCTTTTAAGCAGAAAGCGCATAATAGCAAAAAATACATGATACACAATAGACTTTTAGCCAATTATTTATGCTATTAATTTATTAAATGATGAGTCATCATTTAAAGTTTTTAACGAATTTATGCTATTATTTATATATATATATATATATATATATATATATATATATAATATATATATATATATATATATATATATATATATATATATTTTAAAAAGGTAAGGTGCGTAGTTGCAGGTGTTTTATCTTATTGTCCAATGCTATTTGGCCAAAAAATAACTGAACCGTTGGAGACAGGATGGCTCTCAACGGTTTGTCTATATGATCGACGCATATTCATGTGCTTCAAAGATGGTTCGATTCTTTTATAAGAATCAATCGATCCGATTTGATTTTTACAACAAATAAATGAGTATATAACTAATTATTAAGTTTAAATCGATTTTTTATTTTTTAATAAATTTTATTTCCTTCAAAATCTTCTCTTTATTTTATTTTCTTAATATTTTTTGGATTCCAAATGAAATCTTAATTTTAAAGGAAAATAAGTAAATGGTCCCACGGCTTTAATTGTTTTATGATCTTGACCAGTGCGATTTAGCCATAAAATAATTGAACCATTGAATCGTTCTAAATGGAACAATTCACAATGGTTTGTCAATCTTACTAATATTCATACAATTTCAAATATGGTTAGATTATACCATAAGAAATCAATCTATAAGTCTAATTTTAAAACATATAATGAGTATAAAACTAATTTATTATATTTAAATCTACTTTTTATTTTCCAACCAATTTTATTTCTTTCCATTTTCGGTTACTATTTTCTCCTTTATTTTATTTCCTTAATATTTTTCAAGTTTCAAACCAACCTTAATTTTAAAAGAAAATGAGTTATAAGTTTCTATTTATTGTAGGAATTTTTTTTTCATAGATTTATCCGGTAAAATAGGGATTAATTTGCAGACTTTTCTTGAGATTTTGATAAAATATAGCTAATTTTGTTAATTTGAAATTTCATCAAATATTTATTTGCTTATTTGATATTTTCACTAACATTCTACTTCCTAATTCAATTTTTCTAAAGAAAAATTATTGGAGGAATATTCAATTAACCAAAACCAATTGTGTTTAACTGAAGTCTTAAAGGGTTAGTGAGGAAATTAATCCGTAGGATAAATGGAATATATAAACTTTCACTTTATGTTCGTTTGTCCATATTTTTTCCAAAACTTGTTTTTCAAACATTGTTTTTTAAGTTAAAAATAAAAAAAAAATAAAGCTTTTTTTAATATTGTAAAGTAGAATGTTTGATAAGTTATTATGTAGGTCAGGCCTAGTAATGGTTGTGCTTAGCATCCAGCCGTTTGTAAGAAATTTTGTCCAGAGGTGTCTGAAACATCAGCCCACTCTTACGTGGATGAGATTGACGATTTATTTTGACCAATAAAATTGTTTAGTTTCAACAAATGAAATTCATATGATCAAATTTAAATCAAATTAGAATTTCATAAGATTATAAAAAAATTTAGAGATCGTTCTTTCAATTATATAGAGTTTAAAGGATATATGTGAAATATTCGAAATTTATCGCATTGAGGAGAGTGGCAGAAATATAGTCTTAATGAAGTAAGAGATAAAATTAAGCGTAATGCATTTTTTATTATAAAGTACGCCAAGTTAATGCAGCATCGCCCGCTCATGGATGAGGTGGTCATTATTTTGACCAATGAAAGTGTTCCATTTCGCTTAGTAGAATTCATCTCAAATTTAAATCAAATTAAAATTTCATAAGATTATAAAGAATTTCATATATCATTATTTCAATTATATAGAGTTGAAAGGATATATGTGAAACAATCGAGGCTATCACATTGAGGAGAGTGGCAAGAAATATGGTACTTAACAGATAAGAGATAAAATTGAGAGGATTGTGAACATATCATGTATGTGTGACATCTTGTATCAGTTTAATCTTATAATAGATTATTTTCTCGTATTTGCCTTGTGAGGGTTTCCTTCGATTTTACCACGTTATATTGGGTATCATTATTATCTTGCCCATTATGAATATTAGCTTAATCATTCCTTCTGAAGCTTTAGGATTGGCGTAGTGATTTCTTATTTTATTATGTGGATTGATGTGCAGCTCTTTATTCATTTAGTGAATTGGCCCTTGTGGCACGTGTTGTTTAATTTCATAAATGTTTGTTATTACCGTCAAATGGTTGTTTTATCATATCGAATTGGCACACCTCTCGATTCTGCGATTTACATTAGTTAACAAAACCACAAAAATATTACTTGTTATAATATTCTAGATGTCATTCACAATCCCAACAATTTAAAAATGAACTAGTTCTTCTCATTAATAAATTCATTCTTTCTGGAGTTTCATATTTTTAGGAAAATATTAAATTTACTAATGAAATCGACAATATATATATATATATATATATATATATATATATATATATATATATATATATATATATAGTAATAAATAAGTTTGCTTTTGAGTTTTAAATTGGTTTTCAAATATAATAAATTTTATATATCTGCTACAAATTGATTTAAATTTTACTTATTGTAAAAAATTTAAAAGAAAGCAGGAAAAGGTTGAGTGATTTAAAGTAAGAGAATGATTTGTTATTTTTTTACTATTGTTTCTTTCCAATATTTTCTTTTGTTTACATAAACCGGTGAAAATGATTTTTATTTATACTCAAAAAAAAGTCAAAACTGTTCTATTATTTATTTTAGTTTTAAAAAAATTATTTATTGAAAGCAATAGGGTTAAAGGGTGTCTTTGCCTCTTAACTATTACTCAGGTGTTAACTTAACCCTTTAACTAATTTTTTTATTTATTATTTATGTCTTTTAATTATGAGCTCGTTGTCAACCTAACCCCTTAACTATTTTTGATATTGATACTTTCTAGAAAAATATTCATATTAAAAAGTTAAGAAATTGTTTCTTTAATATTTAGTTTCACCAAGAAAAAAAAAATGTATTGAACAGATTATATGTTTTTAAATTATTTAATATAAATAAATATTAAGCTTAAATATTTTTATTTTATTTTATTTTTACATCAACTTCTATATGAAGAAAAATGGAAAACTTACAGTTTTAGATAATACAAAACTAAAATGGACAAAAAGAAATAATTGAGAGACTAAAATTAATACCTAAATCATAGTTAAGTGATAAGAATGATAAGAAAAAATTAGTTTAATAACTAAAGTGATACCTCGATCATAATTAAGGGATAAGAATGACAAAAAAGTTAGTGAAAAAAATATCCTTTAACCCAAAGCAATAGCTCAAAACAATATTTTAAAGAAAAGAAAACCGTTTTAAAATCATACGAGCGAACAAACGATACCTTACCTCCACCATACTCCATAAGGTGTAAGGACCATATATAACTTGTTAAAAAAATATTTAATGATATTTTGGAAAAGAATCATGACCCTACCTTGTTAAGCATATCTTATCTTGTCGGACAGTTTCAGTCACTCAAAGTAATTCATATATATATATTTTTTTTAATCACATAGACTGTTTTTCAAATTATTCATCTTATTTTGTTCTTCAAAACTATATTTATCAAATATGATTTTGAAAATTAATTTTAAAAAACGACATTCATTAACCTATTTTGAAATTAATCTTAAAATCTAATTCAGTAAATATAAATTTTAAATTTACCTTAAAACTATAATTGATGAAACATTGTGCAACATACAAGATCTTCGGACATTATCTACCAATAAGACGGATATTTTATGATTTTTACCTTAGTTAAAAGTCAACTTCAAACTTTGTCTTCTAACTATTCATTTTTTTTTAATGATTATTTCATAAAAATTTGAGTTTTATCTTAATTTTTGTGATTTTGTGGTCGTTTTAGTTATTCATCATGTTCATGCGGTTTTTATTTATAAATTGAATCGTATTATAATTCTAGTAAATATGTTTTAATTTGAATCGTGTTATGAGTCGTTATAATGTGCTCGAATTATAGATCAATTTATGTTTAACCCCATATGATGAGACCAACGCATTTAAAGGTATAACATATGAAGGGAAATAATTTTGTGTTCGAGTCCTAGTGATAATAATTCTATATTATAACTAAAATGTTTAGTTATAAAAAAAATTATATACTATAAGCAAATTTATTGCATTAATAGTTTGAATTAATAAAAGTATTTTCTTTTATAAAAAGCTTAAACTTCAACTTTTTCTCCATATAAAATATTCAAATATAATGAATTTTTTAAATTCATAAATAAAAATTAAAAATTCAAATAGGAAAAAGCAGGATCTTCTTAGGAAAATAAGCTCTAATAAACAAGTTAACGATGCTACTTTACTAAAGTTGAAGAGCCCTGACGTCCACACTTCACTTTATCAACGGTTAGAAGACTTTAAAGTGCTAGCATGGACAGGGTGCGCAGGCTATCATCCTCCCAGCAACTGAGCCGGCGACCGACCGGCGCGTGTCAGCTCCAGCAGTGGATGAGTCGCACTGCTCTCTCCCATCGAAACTCCGTGGGCTGATTTCCATTGTCGTTGCCAGGCGTAGTCCGGCAAGCTGGAAGAAAGAACTCATGTACACCGTCGCGCGTGCCCCGCACGAATCGCAAGCCCAGCAGAAGCTTCACCAAGAACGGGAACAGCAGACTCCCCGCCACCGGAATCAATCTCGACGACGCCGGATTCAGCTTCAGCAGCGCCACCAAGTGCAGCCCCATCCTCCCCCGTCTCTTGAAATTCCGGTCACCTGCGATGCAGAAATGAGGCGTGATTTTAGTTTTAGTGTTAGTTTTGGTTTCACTCCGCCCAGAGATCACGAAGAAATTAAGGGCAGGCCCCTGCGCCCAGGATGCGACGGACCTTAAGAGGACTCTGGCGATTTGACGAGGTGAAGACAGACGGAATTTTTTCATACACGCCAATCAATAAATTTGGGCTGTCAAATTATTTAAGCCTTCAATTACCATAATTCCCACAGCCATGATTTGGTTTATATTCAATTATAGCCTTGTATTTAATGTAAATAATATTGTTTGGGGTGGGATCGGTCGGTTGACTCAGTTTCCACGTGACCGTGCATCCCTTAATTTTTTAATTTATGAAACTTTTTCCTTATGTTCATGACATATTTACAGTATTAAGTGACAGATTCAGATTTTTCAATTTTAAAGGGTTAAAAATTAACAAGCAATGATTTTCAATTTTAAAGGTAACAATTAACCAACAATGGCTTATAAACTGCATGTACTCATCATCCCCTGTAAATTTTGAGGGCATGATACAGGGTTCAATTCCTAAGCCTTAGTTGGCTTGATTGTATTTCTCTTTTCGGGTTGGGATTTCCCATAACCACTCCGTCATTAGTGGAAAATTGATAATTTTACTTAAAGTGAGGGCAATGTAATAAAAAGGAACAATTATCTCACCCATTTTTTACTTCAGCTATAGCTACAATGAAATTAAGAATGTTAGTGCAGTGGCATTTGACCTCTAGGCATATGTTGGTCTCCATTTATACCTTCACTCAGGCAAGTTAATGTAACAGGTCGTCACCCGCCTAAGCTTGACTCAACTCAAAATCCTCGACCGGTACCGACTGAAATAAAGCTCATGTTCTCAAAACGTTTCGAATCGAACCGAAAAATACAAAAACTCGAACTCGACTCAAGCTCAACTCGAGTTCCCCAAATATTTTTAAGAAAATTGACTATTTTAAAATAATATAGATTTACAATAAAAAATAATAAAATTTATGATTTTTTAAGAATACAAAAGATATATTATTTATGACATCTCCTAAAGTAAATATATCAAATTTAAAAAACTTTAAAATTCCTTATATATTAAAATATTTTCTAGCTTTTCTCACTCAGCCGAAATAGGCCATTTAGTTGTCGACTGCACTCATTAACACTTAGCCGAACCCTGCCTCGAAATGAGGTTTCTCGACCGAATGAGCCGGCTGTACGTTGACGCCCCGTCCCGCATACAAGACTCTTACCCCTAATACATCTCATCCACTTATCTTGAAAGCACCTAGTTGCACTCTGAGAAATTCCTTTGTGTACCATGAAAATAAAGAGAAAATTACATTATAGGGCAAAACTTGTAAAATTCTTGTAAATGATATTAGTTTGTGTGGCATCTACATTAATATGAAAATTGAAAAAAAAAAATCCCATACAAAATTTGATTAGGTAATATTATCAAGGAATTCTTCTCAATTTTTTAGATTATTTTTTAAAAATAATAATATAAATATAAGAATATTAAAATAAATTATTGTTATTATTAAAACAATAATATAAATATAAATGATTAAAATTTAACAGAAGGTAAAATCACATTAACATATAATTTTAAGTCTATCATGACCAATCTAATGTATTTAATAATTTGTATCAAATTATAGTTAAATTTTATTAACTGTTTGTAAAAATATGTTTAGTAAAATTTAGTTAATAGTTGATAGCTTATAGATACTTAACTATGTAAAATTATCAATAAGGACATTGTCACTATTTATTGTTAAGTATTTTTTTTTAATAATTTAAATTTATAAAGTAAGTTTATTTGAAATAAAATATAGAATAATTAAAATATCATTTACAAAAAAAAAATAGTTATCTTAAAATTTTAAAATATATAAATTTTGAGTTGCTAATTTACAAAATATAAATCTTAGCAAGATAAATATTACTATTAGCTTATGAATAGAATTGAACAAATTTTTTTTTATGTAAATTGAGATAAATATGTCGTGATTCTTTAATATATTAATTTATTCATACAATTAAATAATTATCAAGACAGTGTCAATTAGTTTGAGCGATTTTTTGAAAGGTTTTGCTTTGAACTTTGTGATAATTATTATAATTATTAATCACTTCTGGTAAAAACTTATTTTTTCAACTTCATATATTTAATCATTTATTTGAAAACATTATTCTCAGTAGTATTTTTAAAACTAGCGAATTTGATCAAATTCACTTTTTCAATCATGTTTTTACTAAACAATAATATTAAAGAATTTGACTTATCAATTTTATAAAATTTGTTTAATCCTCTAATTTTAGTATAAAATGCTGTCCACCAAATGGGGCTGAGATTTCAAATAAGTTCTTATTCTGTTAAACATCAAAATTAAATTTTCACTTCGAGGACAAATCCTGTACGCCACGCCACCTGTTTGGAATGATTGAGGCGAGCAGAGAATTTGGAGTGTGGACTAGGAGCGAGCAACTTTGGTCACGAAACTGCCGGGAACACTCGTTTGCTTATGGCTCCATTTATACCCCTTGCGGTACCAGAAAATAATATATATTTTCTGGGCCTTTGTCCTTTTTTAAAGCTTCGTTTTTTCGAGATATTTCTTTCTTTCCTTTCTTCATTCCACCTTCGTTATCATGATGTCGTTTTAATAATCTTAAAATTTTGGACAAAGATGTGGCATCTAAAACTAAAATGTAAGTAAGGATGGCAAAGAGACGGTTTTATATAAAATAATTTGTTTGATTTTGTTTATATATTATTATTTTTTGATAAATAAATAATTTAATTACAATATAGTAAATTATCTTTAATACAACCCGAACTCATGACCCTTTCTCTTTTTATTTGAAATATTGAATGTTTTATTCCATGAGATAAATATTATATGTTTATTTATATATTAATATACACACAATAAATAAAATTTGAATTTAAAATATACACTTTAATATAATAAAAATTAAAATTAAATATGTATGGTAAAATTCCTTACTTCTATCGTATGGTCGCCCCATCTATTTTTTAAAACGACGTAAAGATAAAATTTTGTTTAAGTAAATCCGGTGTCGAACTCACCAGTTGTGCCCTCCAATCAGATTCTTTGTTTAAAGGAGCAAAAAAAAATAAAAATAACCAACAATTACAAGTGGAGGAGACATTAAAAGATCGAGGATTTGTTTGACCATGTTATTTAAAACTGCTTTTGAAATTTGCTTATATGATTTTAAGGTGCATAAAATTAAAATTAATGTTTTAGGTATTTATAAAGTTGAGTGTTTGATAAGTTGTTTTAAGCGATATTTCTAAATAACTTA